>CM037783.1:46895057-46945057 GCA_021229015.1 Solen grandis | reverse complement strand
ATCATCTATATGACCTTGCTAATTATTAGGTGTAGGATTTCCATTTTTGTCTCTACATTTTAATTTTTTTTGTATTTGGAGATTTTGCCTCACTATCATCACAGTCCGACAGTTTCCTTTTCAAACAGATACCATTATCTCCAGCACCATCATTGCAAAATACTTCTTCATCATCAAAAATTTCTATATATTCTGTCTCTTTCTTGATAACTGGCAATGAAAGGACATTTACACTGCTTTTAGTATCAGCAAACGGTGTACCAATATCTTGTAAATCAAGTGCAGCTTTACTGTCAAGCTCCATATCTTCAAGTGAACTGCAATGGTTTACCCAAGTCCCAGTGTATTCAGTTGTAGAATTAAATCCATTAGAACTCTCACTGGTAGCACTAGACTTATCTGATTCAGCTGCATCTTCACACTTAAATGTTCCAGGTTTAAATTCAGCATCATTTCTATCCCCACCAACTTCACTGCTTGCATGTTCACCAATCTCTGCCATGCTCACATAGTGACTAATGTTTTCACTTTCACTAGGTCTACCTCTTTGTCTATTCTCAACTGTAGTTTCACCAAGTTCATTATTTCCAGAATGTATTGGAATGTAGGTGTTTGGGTCATGTTCTGTTTCATTTTCATTATTTCTGCCTATGAAAATTATCCTTATGCTCTCCAGATTTAACATTCAGATTCAGTTCAACATGTGTCACTGTTTGGATACTAGCCTTGACATTCTGCTTTTTTCTTGGCCTTCCCCTTTTTCTTTTCTCAGAAAAACTATCTGCATCTGGACCTTTGCAAGACATACTGAATTCACCTGAGAATGTGTTTTCACTCTCAGCATTACTTATTTGTGTAGAACCACTACTTTGATTTAAAAGTACAGGTACTAAACTTTCATCTACCTTAGCATGTTCATCACTCAAGATCTCATTATGTGATGAAGAAACTGTGTCTTTATATTTTCTTGGTCTACCTCTTTTCTTTATCTCACTTACATCATTTTCTAAAACATCTCCACAAAATTCATTTAGTTCACCTTCATTTACTTTTTCATCATGTGCCAAATCAATCCTTGAATGTTCCTCACATTTGGTCTTAATTTGCAATACATCAACAGTTGCTATGTTTCTTGGTTTTCTAGGCCTGCCTCGTTTCTTTTTCTCAGTGACACAATTATTTTCAACACTTTCAACAGACATATTCAGTTCATTTTTGCATACATTTGCATCTTCAAAATTCTTTGTTGTACTTGGATTTACATTCAAAGTTTGAAAACTCACATTTACCTCTGTACCATCTCCATTATAAGATTCACTCTGAATATCGGATAAAGTGTCTCTATATTTTATACTTGGTCTACCTCTTTTCTTTTTGTTATCAAAAACAATTTCAGGAACTTTTTCACAAGATTTATTTATTTCATCTTTATTTGATGTTTCATTGTGTATTGCACTTACAGGAACAATCTCTGATGTATCATTTACATTTAACTTGAAATTTTCTTCACATTTGGTCTCAATCTGCAATACACCACCATTTGCTGAATTTCTGCATTTTCTAGGTCTGCCTCTTTTCTTTTTCTCAGCAAAAGGGTTTTCTTCAACACGTTCAATTGAGTCATTCAGTTCACCATTGCTTATTTTTTCATCCCTATGTTGTGTTGCGCTATGATTTATATTCCAAGTTTGTACACTTTTTTTTACATCTGCACTATTTTCATTCTCATCATGAACCTTTTTTCTTTAACTGTGTACTCCTGCTTTCATCAACTGCTTCAGAAATATCAGTCACATTTTCTGATTCAATTTCTATCTTGATGCTCTTCATAGGGCTTGGACTTTTTCTTGGCTTTCCCCTCTCCTTGATTTTGTTTTTTCTTGGTCTTCCTCTTTTCTTTACAGTACTTTCTCCAACTAGGTTGGTTAAAGGGGACTCCGGTGCAACTTCATTTTCTGTATCAGTTGTAAATAATTTCCAGGAAGTCTCTGAATTTTCAGACCCATTATGACAGTCAACATTGGTAATTTTCTTAGGTCTACCTCGTTTTCTTTTTACAATTTTTCCCGAAGATCGTTTTTCAGTCATCAAAGCACTCTTTAATGCAAACATGCTTTTAAATGGTCTCTTTCTTTGATTTTTTAAAGCTACAAACTTTCCAGATTTCAGCCTTTCTGTGTTACATGGCCTATCATAATGATCATCGTGAGAAATTTGGGGTTTGTTATCTGCATTTACTTCATCAGTGCTTCTTCTAACAGATTTATCAGTTTCATCCACATCACTAAGACTGTCTGGAAAATACTGCAGCTTATGTAGAACCACAGTGCAATTCTGTTCAACAGTCTCCTCCATTTCTCTCCTATGTTTATTGGCCACTGGGTTTCCTTTTCTCTCATAAGGAACATTTGTAGTTGCTGTTCTACACTCTGGATTCTGATGAGTCTTATTCTGGCTACAGGGCTTAGGCTGGTATTCATTCAGATCAATAATTGTTGACTTCTCAGCAATGTAATGAGTAGAAATATTATTCATGTTGTTTATGTACTGTACTTGTTCTATTTGGAAAGAATGGTTGGTATCCAGGCCAAGGTGTATTATTTCTATATTTGCAGTCTTCTTCACTGGTTCTCTGGCACTGTTTACTGTAGAGTTGTCACTATTTGTTTGTTCCCTCTTTTTCCTTTGCTTGCCTGACATATATTTGTTAGGAACACAAGTATTACTACTACTTCCATTTTTATCAGGACAAGTTTCTTTGGTAGAGCTCCCTTGGTCCTTGTCATTCTTATTGAAATCTGGTTTCTGTTGAGGGGTTCCCAGTCCAAATGCCAATTTACCAAAGAATGATTCCCAGTCATTAGCTTTGATAAGATAATATCTAGAATGTCCATCCTTGGTCTCACCAGAATCAAGTGCTGAAGCACTTGTCATCTTCTTAATCAGACTGAAACAGAACATTGAAGAGAAGGACTTATTAAATGTGCAAGACAGTGGACATGAGAAACATCACTTTCATCACTTTTAATTTTTCTTTTGGCAAATACAACATCTTTTTTTATTTTTAACTTGGAGAACACTTTTTTTCCTCTTTGGTGTAATAGGTATTCTTTGTTGTTTTTTTTGTTTCTTTTTGTCAGATATTAAACTAATTTAACTGCTTTATGGTTACCTCATGAATATTAATGTAAAAAAAATATCATTATTTATGATTTGATGAATATTAATTGACTGAACTTCAAATGGTATATGAAACAATAGATTTTTTCTTTGCAGACTGTAAAACCTGAGCAACAATATTGCATAAGCAATTAGAGTAGACAGACTGAGAGACTCTGCTTGCCATGTGTCAAAATAAGTCTATATAATGAAGTAAAGGATTAAATTGGTCCCCCCTTTTTTTTTATAGAATTTCACATATCATAATTGTAACCAGGTGAGAAAAATGTGAAGCCAGACAGGACCCTATCGCTAACAGAATGAGTGCTCTACAGACTTAGCTACATTACTGCTTACATATAAATCTCTCACTGATAAGGGTTATTCATGGGACTTTACATACTCCACTACAAATTTGGATTCACAGAACAGAGAATCAATCCTATGTTCCTAATGAACCCAAGGGCAGTATAATACTATAATGGCCCTACCTTGTAACCAGGTGAGAAAAATGAATAGCCAGACCAGCACTTATGCCCAGGTCATCTCCCTATAGGGGGAGTGATCTACCAACTGAGCTAACAGAATGGTTATACCAATTTCTCACCAATAAGGCCGTAACATAATTATGCACAAAAATTTGTTACTGGGGGTTTAATAAGAAAATTCGTCACTGCACATTTCCGATTTATTTTATCAAGAAAATATGGAAATCGATTATTTCAACGGACCTATGCGTTTTCATGCAGAAAAGGTGTCACACAATCAACTCAAAGCTTTTCATTTGAGAAAAGTGCATGTCTCAAAAATTAGTGCATGCTTCCTGTCTCAAAAATTAGTTTGTTTCTGAACAATTTATACCTGAAGACTATGGACTACTACCCAAAACTAAATTCTATTCCCTTTGAATGTTCCGCATGAAACAAACACCGGTCATGCAACACCGTTTTGGCCCAACTCTACAATTATCCAATAAAATGCCTTGAATCAATAACCGGTGTTCACTTCCGGTAGAGAAAATTCAGTCAAAATGCTTATCAAAGTGAAGGTACGATTCTTTTTTCAGTAAACAAGAACTGAGACTGTATTAATTCTCTTACCATAAGTTTAAAAGCATATGTTGATTTTGTTAAAAACCTATTCACTATTTTCTTTTTTTTCTGTTTCAGACATTGACGGGAAAAGAGGTAGGACTAGATGTTTTGCTTTGTATGAGTATCAATTATTAGAAATCATGCCAGGAATAGAAATGACTCAGGAAAATATTATTTTATTTAAAATCATTAAATAAAAAATCACAAGAATATAAGTCACCTAGCCCTATAAATAAGCCATAGCGTATCGATTTTACTATTTTAACATTTTCTTGATGGTTTCAGTGTTGGAAAAGTTATGGTTATTTCACTAATATTATGATGATCTTTAGTTAGTGGAACTTTTTCCAATGTAGCTTTGTATTTGACAATATTATATGTATAACATACAGTTAGCAAACCACAAATACTAATGCTCAAATCCCAGTACTGTCATGGTGCATTTGGTTAAGTCTGTGAAACCAACTTAAACTTATTATAGCAGTTAATGAGTTATTTTATTTAAGATTATATCGTCGGAGGTCCTAACTGCGCCCCTGTCCTAACTGCGCCACCTTCCTTTTTTTATCGTAGTCTCGCTAGATTTTAGCACACGCGCAAGCAACTCTGACATTTTTTTTTATAATATTTCTGTAAATAAACTCAGATGATTTTTGTACGAAATTTTGATTCAAACTGATAAATATTGCAAATTTTATCTTGCACCACTTTTTTTATGTGATTTTTCTTAATACAAAATGATTTCCACGCAGAATGGCCCTTTTACACTCAAATTTTTAAAATAAAAGTATCTCGGAAATTCAATCTGCTGTGTTTACATATTTATAAATGGAAGTCATATGTGTACAATTCGCAACTGCTATGACGTCAACTAGGGGGCGGAGTTAGGACCACACAAAATGATGGCATAATATTTGATTCGTAATGTATTTAATGTTATTTTCGAGTGAATAATTATCAATGTGAATTTGATAGAATTAATTGGTACGTGAACAGTTTTTATTCTATGTATTTTATTTATGTTGCATTTCCTAATTAAATCTTAGAGGGGCGCAGTTTGGGCACTCGAGGATAATATATAATAATCAGGGTCTCCTCTGTTTGCTCATACAATGTTGTAGCTCAGATTCTACTTTTAACACAGTCTGAATGACAAAGAAAAATCCATGATTGTTTCATATACCTTTTTTTAGATTCATTAAGTTTTTGTTTTTTTGGAAAATGCTTTAAATGTAATTGTCTAGTGGTTGTGAATGTGTTTCTTTATTTAGATCAAATAACACACAGTTTAAGATTATACTCGAGCAATTCACTAGCACAGATGTCCGAAAATGTCTCTGCCACATGTGGAGTCATATAGGTGACTATAGTGTCTATTCTAGGATTCAAAATTTATGGGAATTTTCTCCCCAACCAGGGGAGTGGGGGATATTTTGAAGTCAGGGGGTATTACACTGAAACACATTTTGTGTTAAAAACTCTCTTAATATATGACCTAAATGTACATATCTAATGGGAAAAATGCAGTTATATATATATTTTTTTTTTTCAACAGACAGGGAATGTAATTGTTTGTGTTGGATTCTGCCTCAATATTCTCACTGCGCAAGCACTTGTAACTGATAAGAAAATGATATATTTTGGCTTCAGGATTGACCAAAGCCATATTTTCTGAATATAGGTGATTTGTCGCTTTAACATTTCGTCTGCACAAAGGATCATAGAATGGTTATTTCATATATTTTAGACAAAAAACTTTTACTGTACTACAGCCCTTATGATGTTAATGTGCCAAAAATATTTTTGTTTTTGTTTTCTGTTTGTTTATATTCTGGTAAATTACACCACCCATTGCTCGGTGTGCATATGAACAAATACCATGAAGAATCAGCATGGTGGAATCAACATAGCAGTGATAGCCTTCAAAAAGGACTTGGTGACAAGATGCGTTTTTTTTTTGTTTTTTTTTTTTCATTGTTGGATATCAAGCGGGGTTTTCACACACATCCCAAAAATCCCATGTCCTAGAATAGACACTGGTGGATGAACAAAGTTCTGAGAAAACACCAGAATTTTGCATTATTTGTCAGGTTGGGCAAACTGAGTATCTGTTCCTCAATAAAGCTGGCTCATTTGCAAGGCCAGTTTTCTTAGCCTCCTTGGTTTTTTTTTCTTTTTCTAAAAATTGGAAAGAGGCCTTAGCCTTTCATTTTGGGAAATTCATGTGTGATTTTTTGTCATATTGGGAGAAGTGGAGTGGGAAAAGGTGGACTGACATTTAAACAATACAAAATTGCACATAAAGAACTGTATTTATTTTATTCAATACTATAGTGTCACATTTATTACAAAGACAGCTGCCTATCCATAAAGACCTTAAAGAGGTCAACAATCTTTTTATAATTTTCATCCTGGGATATGTGGGCCTTGATCTTCATCAGAGCATCCAGTTGTTGAGTGGTCACTGACAGTGAAGTTCTCAAGTATATACACAAGTCACTCAGAAGACTAAATGACCTCTCAACAATTGCAGTGCTCTGAGGGATCAACAGTACCAGGGTAAATTTAGCTGCAATTCTGGGTAAGTAGGCCTTGAGTCCCTAGTCTGTGGTCTGCTGAGCAGAGATGGCTTCTACAAAATGTTTGTAAACTAATCATACAATTATCAATAATACTGCAATAATAAAAGTTTAGCAAATAAATTTGCTAGTACATATATTTTCCTTTTCCTCACATTTATTCATTGTGATTTAGCACATAGAAAAAATTCAGCGATTTGGACAAGTGCAATCAAATCCAAGCGGAATACTTTTTTAGAAGCAATTCAAAGTTAGGTTTGAATATCATCAATTTCTACCGACATATGTATTTTTACAAAAATAACAATAATGTTTATCGCTTCTACAGATGTGGAATCACATGCATGGTCTTTAGCTCTATAGTGTAATAATTATGTAAGGCAGTGGGGAAATTATTTCTTTATTTTGGGAAATTCACAGATAAAATGGGGGGAAAAAATAGGTTTCTTTTTTCCTTTGGCCACTGAACAGAATGTCGGCCTCAGTTAAAGAACGGGGGGCGGGGGGGGGCCCTGGCCTCTATCACTATGCATATCCCGCTTTCCTTTTGGCACATTGCTGTCTCGGCTTGTGACCTTGATCACCACGGAATCTGTCCTTTCTAGTTACTGGTATAAATATGGTAACCTCTTAGACAGACTGCCGTTTATTTTCTTGTCTGACATCATGCTGCAGTTTTGTATAAACATCAAGTTAAAAAAAGAAACATTAATTAAACTTCTGTATAGTTATCTTATATAGACAGATCCTTTGTTTTTTGTTACTAAGGTAGTGTAAGGTAGGGTTGGCATGGTATTTCCCAGTGTGGTATTTACTGGTATTTCCCGTCTGGGAAATACTCCTAAATTTCACTAAGGTGAGAAATACTCTAAATTCTGTTTTAAGAATTACACAGAACTCAGGGAAAACACTGTAAACATGCTAAAGTGTAACTTTCCTCATAAATATAAGCTCAATGTTCATATATATGTCATTAGACCATTTAGGTTACAGACTTTCAGTGAAAGAATACAGTGTAATTTATTTTAACCATTCTAATATATGGATATTAAAACAAAGCATAGTCTGAAATGAGAACTTTTCTTAAGTCTCTCCTTTTATTCAGATAGTTATATCCATCTAAGATGTAGATCAATCTTCAGTTTGTTTTCCCTTGACCACAAGGTGAAGGAATGGCACCTGTGGCCAAGTGAGTACATAAGAAGCTGAAGATTGTGAGTATATTCAATGTGCTTCCATTCAAATTTTTAATGCTGATGGTAGCTGTCTTGTTTGCTGCTATACAAATAAGCTAGTTCAAAAACTGGTTGGCAGCAGTTAGCACTAACAGTGTCCCAGGATCCAGAGGACACCAAAAATTGGAAAGGGACTCCAGAATTGACATGCCTGGTTTTCCGTCAGGGCACTTATTTTTCCAGTAAAAAGCAAATTGAACAGCTGCATTTGTTGCTTCTTCATGAAGCGTTCTTATTAGTAATTCTCTTTGATATATGCAAAAAAAGCCGTCATATTACGTGTATATCAAAATGACACGACAGGGGCTCCCTTTCAAAATGGGCGCCTGAATTTCAAAGGGGGTGTTCAGTTGGGATCTGTGGCTAAAAATGTCAACCAATGGTTGGTCTGATTACAGGAAAATATGAGGAATATTTTGCTTTACAGTCTGAACAGACACCACAATAGTCATTTAAATCTGTTTAATAGTGGATACTTTTCTTTGTAATTGCCTTAAAAGTATAGAATACAATATTCTGCATTATTCTGTGGCCTAGTGGTTAGAGTGTCCCCAGAATCAGGAGGTCCTGGGTTCGTTCCCCGGCTGCAAAATACCAAAGTCGTAAAAAACGGAACTGGTATAGCTCCCTTGCTTGGCGCTCAGCATATAAGGGTAGTTATAGGACTTTTTGGCCCGCTGTCAAGATAATGTGACTGGGTGTGGTATCATGCCACATGTCTACAGCGTGATAATGCAGTGTGGCAGCATTATATCTGTCTCCAGTAGACATCGCCTCCAAATGACTGAAATACTGTCGGTGGGATGTTAAATCAAATAAACAAACAATATTAAGATATCTCTTCAGAAGGAATTGTTGCATACATAATAATTAGTCAGTTAATTGATTTTTTTTCTCTGTTACAGATTGAGATAGATATAGAGCCAACCGACAAGGTATTTAAGTTTTTCATTAATTTTTGTTCTGTCATTCCCTCTGAACTTGAATAATAGCATTGTAAGATTAATTATAGTGTATATTAACACTTCTAAATTCATGTGCATTCATTTTCTGCATACTATCATTTTATACTGGTATATTTTGGTAACTAATATCATCTTGATTTTTTGCATGAGAGAAATAAAAATTCTTGCGGCTGATTATTATAGCTCTATATGAATCCAAATCCTATTTAGGACTAGTACTGTTCTTCTAGAAGTTATTTTTCAAATTACATGTAGCTAGGCTTATCATTATATGCTGTGAAAATATAAGCCGCACCATATCTTTGCATCATCTGTTCATAGAGGTATCTCAAATCCATTTGTTTTTTTTTTTATGAGTGACATCAGTTATTATCATGATATCCCAGTGTAGGTATTAGATAATCTGATTCTTGAATTTGCATACATCCCACTGTGCCCCACTGCATAAATATGGATGGTTTTAGCTGCCGTCATATTTGTAAGAAAATTAAAAATACAGTCAGGAGTACTTTATATATTACACCTCAATTCATTATTATACTACCGGTAAAATTGGAATTGGAACCTCTCGCATGTAAAACAGATACTGTACTGTTTTTTATTTTGGTGTATGTGAACATCTTTATGGTCTGTATTTGTCAGGTTGAGCGTATCAAGGAGAGGGTAGAAGAGAAAGAAGGAATTCCACCTCCACAGCAGAGACTCATCTTCAGTGGAAAACAAATGTAAGACTTGCTTGATGGTTTGAGATGATTTACTTTCTCTGCTCTTTTGTTTGGAAATTTTTTATTTTTTGGTTCCCATGAGACCAATATTTTCATTATTAACTCTTACCCTGCTGGAACCATAAGAGCTTACCTTTGCCACCAGTAAAGAGCCAGAACAGCCTGCACATCTTTGCAGGCTGGCCTGGCTTTTTACTGTTGGCTGACCAACTGAAAATTTTCATCTTTTTTATCCCTAAAATTGATAATGGACAGTTCCAAAAAGAATGCCGGCTAAGTCCATTTGAGAAATTCAGCAGCTTAAGGGTTAACTCCGCTTTTAAAAGAAAAAAAGTGAAGCTATTTTCATGACCCTCTTGTCGGCATTGGTTAAGGTTTTCATTCAGGTCCATTTCTCTGTAACTATCAAACACTTTCTTTTCAAACTTGATATACTTGTTAACTATCAAATAAGGAACCAATCTTTTAAATGGCTGGTAACTCTAAATATAATTTTGGCAGAGTTATGGCCCTTTTTTGACTTAGAATTTTCTGTTTTGGTTAAGAATTTCACCTAAAACTATCAAACGTATTCACTTCAAACTAGGGATTTTTGTTTACTTTCTATAAGGGAATCCATTTCAAAAAGGCAGGTAACCCTAAAATTCATTTTGACACTGTTATGCCCCTTTTCCAACTTAAAATTTTCTGGGTTGGTTAAGTTTTTGTTAAGGTCAATTCTCAAAAACTGTCGAACATAATCACTTCAAACTTGGAATACTTGTTCATTATCAGAAAGGATACTCATTTTAAAAGGGCAGATAACCCAAACTTATTTTGACACAGTTTTTCAACAATGAATTTTCTATATTTTTGGTTTAGGTTATTTTTTCAAAATCTGCCTTATTCACTTCAAGGTTGAAATAGATGTCAAAAGGGCATGTAATTCTTACATTCATTTTTTTTTGCACAGTTATGCCTGTATTCAACTGTTACTCAGGCTGCAGTTTAAATAATGTCTTCATTATAACCCAGCCATGTCACAGCTGCTCTTGTGCTTGTGATTTATACCTTGAGGGAGTACCAGCTTGAAGTTTATTTTATCCAACATGCTACTGCTAGCATGTGGTTTCTTTGTTGATAACTGTTATCTTTATAATGTGTTCTTTCTTTGTATAAATTTAGAGTTATTTCAAATGACAATGCTTCCATCCAGCCTGTAAAACAACTTCTATATAATTGGTTCCTAATAAACACCTGCTCTACCCTGCTTGATCAGCTGAAATACATTTACAACACTGACATCATCATAATCGTGAAACATGTATTGTGTGGGAATGCTAAAAAAAACAAAAAACAGTATAGATAGTTCCAGGTCTTGTTTCAGGAATGAGTTGCAATCCTTTTTTATTGTTCCATGGTTTTAAATTTCAGGAATGATGAGAAAACTGCACAAGACTATAAAGTGACGGGCGGATCTGTACTTCACCTGGTGTTGGCGCTGAGAGGAGGCTTGTGATAATTGTGGACACAATACAAACTGTAGTGTGTGAGATGCACGTGCGCTGTGAACATGGACACCTATGGTGGACAGAAATCTTGTTGTACCAACATTCTATTAAGTTATCAACCTGCACTAAACGATCATGTTGTAGGAACAAAGTGATAGGAGTAAAGGGATAGAAAGAAAATGTTTTGCACCTCCCGTAAATCTCTTGAATTTTATTTTTGTGTTCTGTTACTTTGTTGTGTTAAAACATGTAATGCTTTCCGAGGTTATACAGAGAAATTATAAATATAGTAAATAAAAATTTAATTTCTACATTTTCATTTGAATATTTTTAATGTTGGATTTGTAGGTAAAACCCTGTGACATTTTTGTATCCTTTTTTTTTTCAGGTACTTTTTTATGGGATTTTTTACTTGTAGGATTTCTTTTTACAATTAAAAAACGTAAACAATATTTTTTTTTAATTACAGTAATACAGTACTGAATTAGTTTGCAAAAGGCAAAAATTGTCAAAGATTTTAAATTGAAATTTCTGTTACATATTGTGATTGAAATAAATAATTTGTACTTTAAATGTTTTTTGTTTGCTTTAAAAAATCATGTTGATATGAAGTGGTGAAACACATCGAGCTTCTGCAAAAATCATGCAATTATTAAGTTTTTCAGATTGTTCTATCAGATTTTTAGCTCACCTGAGCAAAGCTCATGCTAGCTTTTGTGATACTTGAATGTCTGTCGTGCGTATGTGCTTGACAATTTTTAGTGTTTACGCTCTAGCATCTTTATTTCCTAAGCAATCATCTTCAAACTTTATGACAATGTTTATGACATAACATTTTGATCAAATTCGATTATGGCTGATATCGGCCATTTAGGTCAGGAGTTATGCCCCTTTTAATTTAAAAAAATGCCAGATTTCATTAGTTTACACTCTAGGATCTTCATTTTTTTAACAATCATCTTCAAACTTTATGACAATATTTTGACCATAATCTCTCGATGGAGCTTGATTATGGCTCAGATGGCCAATTAGGTCAGGAGTAAGCCCCTTTTAAGATAAAAAAAATGCTAAAAAATGCCATATTTCATTTTGTTTACACTCTAGCGTCTTCATTTTTTAAACAATCACCTTCAAACTTTATGAGAATAAAAATATTTATGCCATATTCTCTTGGTCAAGTTTGATTGTAGCAGATATTTGTTCATTAGATCAGGAGTTATGGCCCTTTATTTACCAAAAAATGCTTGATTTTACCATGTTTACACTTTAGCATCTTCATTTCTTAAGCACTCTTCTTCAAACTTTACAAAAATGTTTATTGTCATTTGTCATAATCTCTCAGCAAAATATGATTATGACTGACATTGGCCCAATAGGGTCAGGAGTTATGGCCCTTTATTATACCCCTGCACAACAAAGTTGTAAGGGGGATTTACTGGATTTGGCTTGTCTGTCTGGCCGGCCATCCGTCCGTTTCTTTGTCCGGGCCGTAACTCAAAAGTATGAAAGGCATCAAGATGAAACTTCGTAAGTGGATAGATCTCATTGAGGGGGCGTGCAGTGACCAAAAACCATAATTCTCTGTCAAGTAATTTTGGAGTTCTTGTCCTTTTTCATACTTAATTTTTGTCCGGGCTGTAATTCAAAAAGTATAAAACTCTGTTGTGTAATTGTGGAGTTATTGTCTTTGTAAATTTTCATACTTAAATTTTGTCCAGGCCATAACTCAAAAGGTATAAAAGATATCAAAATCTTCATATGTGTATAGATCTCATTGAGGGGGCGTGCAGTGACCAAGAAACATAACTCTCTGTCGCGTAATTTAGGAGTTATTGCCCTTTGTAAATTTTCATAATATTTATTTTCCTTGTTTAGCCGATACATTTACATGTCTCCGACTTACATGTTATTTGTATTAAAATCCCTGTGACAAAGCGACATGCGGGGGGTATTTGCGCCATTACAATGGCAGTTCTAGTTTATAAAAATCATACTTTAGAAGCCACAATTTCGATCAAATCTCCCTCAAACATGCTCAGACTGTAGGTCTTGATAATATCTCAGTCGAGTTTGATCATTGGTAGGGCAGGGTCAAAAAGTTAGTCACTAGGTCTTGGTTAACTCTTGTTTACATTCCATAGGTCACATCTTTGGCTCAGTCTTTCCCAAACTTGCTCAGAATGTTTGTCCTGATTATATATTGGTCAGGTTCAGTAATTGATGGGATGGAGTGAAAAAGTAGGTCACTAGGTCAAATCCTGTATAATCGTGTTTACACTCTAGGGGCCACATTATTAGTCAAATCTTAGTCGAAACTTGTTAGAAATGTTTGTCTTGATACCTCGGTACGCTGATTTAGGTAGACCTCTGAAGCAAGGACTGATGGCTGATCCAAGGGTCTGTTGGGACTTGTATTAATACCAGATAAGAACTTTAAAAGTTTTGGGAAAAGGGAAAAGTCACATGCGGCTGTAACACTTTTGCCCTTCGGCACCGCAATTTGTACAGCTATACCATCACATGAGAAGAATATGCAATAAAGGACCTTCTTTGTGCTCATGGTCCTTTTGGCAACTACAGGCCTTCTACTGTGTTTGGTTAGCCATATTTTGTTTCCAATTTTTCTGATTGGTTCGAAATAGTGAACGCATGTTTCGTCACCAGTAACAATGTTTGCAAATTGTCTTTGAAGTTTGGAAATATTTTGAGCAATTGCTTAGCTGTTTGTACTCGTAACCTTTTTTGGTCATCTGTCAATATATAGGGTATCCATCTGGCAGAAATCTTTCGTACTTTCAAAATACGCTTCAAAATGAAATGCACCCACGATAGCGATATGCCAACAGCTTTGGCAATATCATGAATTGTGTACCTGCCATCACTTTCAATTAGATCACTGACTTTGAGACTTTTGTCTTGCCTGTTACAGTCACAGGTTGGCCACATTTTGATGCATTTTTGACAGACTCTGTGATAGTCAGAAATTTCTTTCTCCACCTACGAACTGTCTCCTAAGATATCTTATCAGACCTATAAACTTCCCCCCAATTCAGTAAAAATCTGCTTTACCGAATGACAGAGTTTCGTGCAAACTTTTATGTAAGCTCTAATTTCTTTAATATTCTCAACCAGTTTCCCAACAATTTTTACAACTGCGGTCAATGACTGGCTCTATTAAAATTACGATTAGTCTAAAACTGTGTTGAGCTGAAGGCTCGAGTTTATACCGTTGGAATAGTACTGAATAGAGCTATTCACGCGTATCAACATCCAAGAATCCGGCAAAGCGTTATCACGCTGTGGTACAATACACATTACATATCGAACAACCCCCGTATTTATGTCAAATTAGTCATGTGCTTCAATATTTCATAAAACAGGAATGATGGAAAGCAATTCTTCCCAATTTAAGTATTACTAAATATTGTTGGTGGAATTCTAACCAGCATTGTGACATTGTTGTATAGGTTTTGTGTATGTGTGTCAAATGAACTCATCATCGATGGTCCTTGGGTTGGCCCAGAACTTTGCTCCTGGGAACCACTGGACTATAGAACCCTTAAGTAATTTCTTAGGTCCCGCCAACTGTGTTGTGGGGTATATAGATTTTTAGTCTGTGCATGTGTCACACCTCAGATTTACCTTTGCATTAATGCTTTTTATGCCCTGCCATCTGCATCACAGGATATTTTAGATTTTCGGACTATGTGTGTCCATTCATTTGTGCATTAATTAGTTGGTCACATCTCAGGTTTACCTTTCGTTTAAGATTGTTAAACTTGGTACACATGTACATCATGATGTAAACTAATATTTATGCAATTTTATGGCTGCAACCTACGGTATATTTCACAGTTGGATGAACATGGTAAAATTGTTCTCCCTTTTTCTACCTGTAAGCAGAGGTGACATAGAGATCACTTTTGTTTTCTGTCAACTGTGTGTCCGTCTGTCACACTTTTTTTAGGCACAATTCAGAAGGTGACACGTGTTCCAGAGAACACTCTTGTCATTTAAGTTTCATAAAGATGTGAAGTCATCTTCATAGAATAAAAGCTCAATGCAAAGGCAAACCTGATGTGCGGACAAACTGACACACAGACCAAAAATTTATATGCTCCCTGAGACCTCAATGCAGTTGGCTGGCCATAGAAAGGTACTGGTATGTGTACTGCAGTTGTCAAAGCATCAAGGATTTAATTTTTTTATTGGGTCAGGATACCTGACTAACAGAACAGCACTACATGCTTTTTTGCAGGATTCAATGTGTCAACACTGGTCGGGATGACCTGTGTAAATGTGCTCAAAGGATCATGGGTAAATCATGGCTGCGCCACTAAGATCTGTGTTGGAGATTGCACTGAAATGGATAAGTAATATAAAAAAAAAATTTAACACCTTGTATTGTTAAATAATTATGCCAATAAAATGTGTTTTTGCGTTGTATAAGACATTTTGAGAGAAAAATATTTATCTGAAAAGTACATGTACACAACAGCATTTTCCAAAAAATTATGTGAAAGTAGGATAGTAATTCTTATTTATACGGATTGCGCAATCTGCAATAGAAGTATTGAAATCATAATGTGTTGACAATGATAAAAGCACATTTAGTAGTATCTAGGTATGCTCATGTCACTAACCTTTAGTCATATTCATTAACTAATACACAGGGTTTGGTCATATTCATTAACTACTACATGGATCTATTTGCACAGAAAAGCACAATTCGCAGTTTTTTGGTGAATCCTTTGAGTGCAAGCTAGAGATATCACAGGCTCTATTTATGGATAGGGAGAGAGAATAATAATACATGAAATTGGTATTTTAACATTTATTCTTCATGTTCAAATACAAATGACACACATAAATGAAGCATATGAATTAAAATTTATACAAAAAGTTGTTCTGTATGAAGTCATGCTATGTATAAACATATTATTGGTAACTCTCTATTATGTGTTCGCATATTGCTGGTAAAAAAAAAATCAAAACGACACACTATGAAACTGAAATCATTTTTTTTACCTACTGGTATTTTCACTTAATTGACAAAATGGTGATTTTAATCAGCAAAATATATTAAGCAAGCACCTGTGAGCCTGATTGATTTGTAAAAAGACAATAACTTAAATAATATGAAACAAAAATTAATGATGTTAAATAACTCGGCATTCTGTAGGGTAAACACTAAATATGCACAATTCACATGTTTATGCTTTTATATCACATTCCAACTCTCATAAAAATACTAAATGCTCATTCTTCCTCAGCATCAAGGTTTATATTAGTACCAAACTTGGCATATAGTTCTACTTTCAAACCATGCAGAATCTTTTTATGTCCCTCAGCCTGAACTTCTAGTTGTTTAATCTCCTCCTGGGTGGACTCTTTAGCCTTCTCAATCATTTCTGACGTCTCATCTGAGTTCATAGAGACAAATATCTCGCCAACCTGGTATGTAAGTACAGTTAAAGAACAATACACAGAAACCTCAAAGAAAAATGACTTCATTAACTTCTTAAAGATTAGCTATATTCCTGTAGAATCATTATGATTTGGTGATGTCATTATGATTGGTTTATACTTTATTTGAATAAGAAACAGTTATGATAGTTTTGCATCAAAGTCTTTAATATTAAACATAATTTTTGGAACATGAATCCACAAAATTATTTAAAATTGGGTTCTACAAAATTTAATGTCAATTAAAACGATGATTTAACTATCTATTCATAAATCATATTAACCAAATTCACCCAAAGAAAATAGAAAATGATAGAAGTGACTTGCATCTGACCTGATATGCTTTAACAGATTAACCCGTCTGATATTCATCATGATTACTGAGAAGAGAAGATCACCGATTGATTAGTATGATTTGGTTTTTAAACAAGAGGGCCAAATTATGGCCCTAGATCGCTCACCAGAGCTCATCAGCTTATTTAAAACAAATCAAATCACTTGATTTTACCTGGTTTCTTCCAGCAACAGTTCTTAGGTTAGTCAATCATTTGGAGGCCTCAATTTTCAAGGAATCAACTTTATTTTAGCAGTTATGATAGACAGTCATTAGTCAACCATTTGTGCCGAAATAAATTCCGACCTTTGGTTTCATACAGAAGAATTTTGAAATTTTCAATATTGAGTACCGTATACAAGGAAAATAGCAGACCCCCTAGGAGCCTCATTTTTCAAGGGATCAACTTTATTTTAGCAAATTATGGTAGACAGTCATGAGGTGACCACTTGTGCTGAATAAAATTCTGACCACTGGTTTCACAAAGAAGAATTTTGACATTTCTATATTGAGTATACAAGGAAACTAGCTGACTAAATTTCTTATCCATGGACCTCTAATAATTTAACTGTAATGTTTGGCATAAGTGGAACAAGAATTATTAGAAACAACAACTGACAATGATGTATACCCTCTAGTTACAGTCATAACATTATTACTGTAATCAAATCATTGATCATCTTGACACAGCTGAAGCATGGAAAAAAAACTTCCATTGACAATCACGGTTACATTAGCGGTCATAATGATGTTTGCTACATCACAAGAAAATTCAGAACTTCAAGAGGTAGAAAAAAGAAAACTTTATCAAAATGATAAATGCTTATTTATATCCACTTTATTGAGACAAAAGAAAACAAGAGGGCCATGATGGTCCTGAATCGCTCACCTGATTATAAATGAGCAACTTATGTTGGATCTTTCATATTGACCTAATTTTTGACCCCACATGACCTAATTTCGAACTTGTCCAAGATTTTATGGAGACAAACATTCTGACCAAGTTTCATGAAGATTGGCCTTAAAATATGGCCTCCAGAGTGTTAACAAGCCAACTTATTGACAACGCATGCCAGAGGCCGGACTAAGGGCAATCACAAAAGCTCACCTTGAGCACGTTGTGCTTAGGTGAGTTAAAAATGCAAGAAAATTAGAAAATGTCTGTTTCAGTGAAAATTTAGCCAAATGCGATATGAAGACAATTTGCACAAGTAGGCTCAGCGTTGAAAACCCACGAGTGCTCATTCTGTTACTTTATTCATCGCCCATGGGATTATTAGTTAGCATTTGCTCGTTATCAATTATTTGAAAAGCTGTGCCACCATTCGCAGCCCCACTAGGTAGTGGGATTTTTTGACCAGCAGAAACTCTTGTACTTAAGGTAGCAAAGCACAACATAATTACTGTACTGACTTGCAGAATTTAGATCTTCCAAGAGTACTCATTTGTGTAAGCAGCAATCTGATTGGTTGCCCCACCTCTTATGAATATTCTTAAAATGATAAAGTGCTAGCCAAGTATCCCACGGCTGACAAATGCATGGGTGAAAGTTGAAAATTTTGGAAATCCTGAAAATGAAGCTGGGGGTCCAGGGGGCCACCCCTGGTGGGTCCAGGGCAAAGCCCTGGTGTGTGTGGGGGGGGCAAGGGGGCAAAGCCCCCCGAAACTCCATGAATGTAGCTATTTTGGAACCATTTAAAGCAAGTACAAACTACCTCTCATGTAAGTTCAATTGGACATTTTGTTATACAAAAAAAGTTCTAGAATTTATATATATATATTAATAATATCTTTAAAAATCCATTAAATGCAAGAATGACTTTGGAAATTCCTCCTTGAGCTGCAACAAAATGCTTAACCTAATGTTGTAATTTCTAACTCTTCATATATGATCATTTTACAATGATCTCCTTAGTTGTTTTCTGGGCCATTAATTTCAAAACCTGATTTGATATTAAAAAATAAGTTTGAACTTGGTTTGTAATGTTCTTTATAACAATGCCTTAAGCACATCTTTCCGCATGATCTATAATTAAGTGTCCTCCCACAAACTTCACAAAAAGCGATCCCACCTATCTCCTTTTTTTAACCACCGTCCCCATTTTTCTCCGTCTTCGTCGATTTCGTTTAGCAATTGCCATCGCCACTTATTTTTTAAGTCTACCTCAAGATTGTTCGAATTGTACCCTGGGGGATAAATACTTAATGTTGTCTAAGTAACGTTGTCACGATAACTCTTATTTCACTTAGAACTGTTTACATTCGCTGCAATTATCGATATTATAAATGGTGTCACACGGTGTCGCATGAAAATTCGATGACGTGAAATTCTTTAGCGCTCTTTTGATTGGATGATAAATGTAAATGAAATGTTGAGATTGTTTCAAAAATGTATTTATAGCTTCACGGGGTTTCCATATCAAGTACCTTATGGATTGTAGCAGAGGAGGATACTCCCACGGCGCAGCAGTTGCAAATTTCAACAAAAAGACGTCTGTTATAGAGGGAGCGTGTGTGTATATGCTGCACTCGAAAATCTGCTGACGATGCCTGCTATCGATACAATGTCTACCCCCCCTCCCCCATTTTCTCAACGGATGTATGCGATTTGGAAAAACAGCCTCGGCAACCATCAAAAATCCAGAATTCCGGTATAATCCGGAAAACTTTCACCCATGCAAATGTAATAGACAGTCATGGGTATCTGACGCTGAAGTAGGTTTGGTACTTATATGTCTTGTGAAGTTTCACTGAAATCTAATCAAGTGTAGTCTAGACATTTTTCTTTGTATTGGTTGAAACATAAAATATTTTATAAAGGGAGAACACCAAGTGTTTCATAATTATCAGAAACAAAAAGTTAAGAATGAAAAAGGATATGGTATTGCTTCCCCATCATCCAACATCAAAATGTCATCTCCAGCATCTTCAAGATTTTGTAACTCTTTCTGTAAGAGAAACAGCAAAAAGTAAACAATCCAAATATATCTTATTAAAGGAAGTTAATCTTTCTTCTTCGATAGTAATTGCTAGCAAACATTTTCATTTTTTTTTTTACTGAAGAGACAGCATGCAGAAGAGACAAGGGACTACCCTTAGTACCCTAGCTCATTTCTGAAAAGTCTCCAGCATCTTCAAGATTTTGTAGCTATTTCTGTAACAGAAACAGCAAAAAGTACATAATCCAAATATATCTTATCAAAGGAAGTTAATCTTTCTTCTTTGGTATTAATTGCTAGCAATCATTTTTTGTTTTGTTTTGTTGTTGTTTTTTTTGCTGAAGAGACAGCCCTTAGTACCCTAGTAATATCCTAGCTCATTTCTGAAAAGACCTCTTGTTTCTTTTACTTTCCCATTGTATAGCACTGATACACAGGAGACAAAATCCTTGGTAGAACCAGTACCAAGTACTCAGAGTTGCCTTAATAATCCCAATTTGCGGAATGCGAAGGATGCTGCACCGTGCATATGGTACCAATGTTAAATGTCTTTTGCTTGAAACAGCCACTGGAGGAAAGTGCCTCGCTGGGATTTGAATCCTAGACCTGCTAACCACAAAACAGATATTCTATCACTGAGCTATTGCACAGGTCAAGGTAGTTTATCTTTACTTTGATAAATAAATTTGAAGAAAAAAGTTAAAAAAAAAATCAAGAAAAGCAGGGGATGAGAAATAGGATAGCCTTACAATAAAAGAAAAAAATAATATTTTTAATAAGTTTGTTGCCTCACCTTTTTCGCTGTAAGTTCTTCTTTAACATCTTGAAGTTTGACATTGACTCTTGCAAATTTGTTTATTTTTTGTTGGTCCTCAAACGTCACTTGAGCGTCTGCATCCTACAAATGCAATGTAAATAAGTATATGAACCTACTTAGTGAATAACATGGCCAAATACTAACTAATGAAAACTAATAACTGAATAGAGTTGTGATTACACATCACTTGAAACCATTCACTGTAAATATTTACAAATAAATTCTCTGTCACCAGGCAAATTCAGACATGTCATGAGGTACCGGTTTACATATTTGTCAAAAAGAATGAATTAAAACGATAACTGTTATTCTAAGACAGTAATTCATATTGAAAATATATTCAAAATATTAATTATGACATTTATTTCAGCAAAGGTGATCATAAAAGCAGAAAATAGCGAAATTCGCACATCTTTTATTCCTTTCACGGCGGCCGCCATATTTATAATCTGCAGTTAATAATAACTTGAATATCATTTCTTCATAATTTGAAACAAAGTAAGAATAATGCTTGAAATATCATTTAATTTTACTTAAACATTATTCATTTTCAATTACAATTGAAAACCGAAAACAGGATAATTATTTCTTTTCAAATATTATATGTAATCTGCGGGACACTTCTACGGAAACAATATGGAGGATAAGATGAGGATGCTGAGTATAACATTGATACTCTTAACCGGTTAGCACTATCTAAATATTTTTCCTCAAATTTCTCTTCCTTATTTTGAAGAAAAAATAAATTTATATTGTATTTTTCAGGTTTGGTATCGCTAGCCTCTGGAAGGGTTCCAGAATTGGACGAAGGGTGAGTACCTTTTGCAGATGATTTTGAATAGTGGTTGTTTCGGATAGACATTTCGGATAAACATACATGTCATTGTAAAAAGTATTATTCAGTTAAGATATGACTAGCGTTTATTTATATGTTTCCAGGTTTTCGTTCTATTTAAAATAACATAAAAAAGTAAGGAGATGGCAATACTTTTGATAGGCTTTGTTTCTTTCTGATCATAATAACCTTTTCAATCATAGCAGAGGCATACACAGGGCTCTCTCTGGCTTTTTTTTTTTTTTTTTTTTGTCTGAGCCAATGGATGATCCAAATTTGAAAAATTTGAGCCATTTTTGTAACATAACAGATTGGTAGCTTATTCTTTGCCCATATCAATTTTCTGAATTCATGCACACCCGTACGAAAATTTCAACCGTAAAATAGCAGGAAAATAGATGGAAATGAGACGTAAAGTGACTTTTACGCACGTAAAACAGACGTAATTTGTTCAGAGCCGGAAAAAATAGAAAATTACGTACGTAAATGTTAACTTTTTACGGCCGTAATATTTTTACGCCCGTAGATTTTAACTTAGAAATTTTTCATGTTTAAAAATGTGTCTTGAAAAACATAAGTCCAATTTTACGTACGTAAAATGCAAAGTTAAAAAAAATATTTTACAACTGTAAAATGAAAAAAATTTTAATTAACTGAACGTTTCAGATGTGCGCAAATAAAAAATAGAGCTATAAATGGAAAACAGAGTACTAAATCTTTTTATAAATTACCAACTTAAATTTAGTGTTAATCCTTTTATGAATATAATTTTAATATAAATCAGTTATGAATGATTTTTTTTTTCGATTTAACCAACAACAGCAAAACAAAATCTGAGCAATATTCAAGCAGCTGTTAAAGTATAATAATGTTATGTAACTTGAATTTATCAAAGTACAAGAGTAAGATGATTTCATTTCAAAAAGATATTTTATGCAATTATATATATATATAGATATTAAACAATTTGAATGACTCTTAAACAAGCAAATTTGTTTCCATGCGAGCATCAGGGCGAACATTTAGAAAAGGTCAGTTTTTATAGCCTTCAAGACTGGTCAGACCTGATAACATCTCTGAACAGCTGACCTGGATACTGAAAAGCCACCCCTGGCTTAATGGGGCATCAAGGGGTTAACTACAGGCAATTTTCTGCCAGAATTCTTTGTTATGTGCCAAGGATTTCCCTAATAGGCCCCATTTCAGTCACAGCAGTGTTGGAGCTCCCAGTTTTCAAATTCAGAGATAGTAAGAAGGTTCTGGTGACATCACTCTTTTACAAAAATATAGAACCATGTTTGTCTGTGTTTATTCCAAAAGGATGCTACTTTGATAGTTGTTAAAGGAAGATGGATTTATCAATTTAAACAAAATTTGAAAAGGGACGTCCAGTTGAAATGCCATGGAGATCGAGTTACATGGGGAAAAAGGGAAACATTTGCCAGAAGTATTGTTCAAACTGGAGGTAAGTTTGCTTGCTTAATGTAATCTTTTGCTTATTAAATCAGTGTGCCCATGAAGTTTTAAAACTGAGGGTAGAATTGCTGTTTTTCCTTAACCCTTTACTTCATATAGTAATTTTGACGCATTGGAAAACAGGGCAGGTCCAGATCAGACAGCTCCAAAGCTAAATGGATGGTGTAGAAGTGCAGTGCACAAGAACCATAACTCTAATTATCTAATTCTTGAATTGTCTGCTTTTAGATGATTTTTTTTAAAATGTCCATAGCATAATATCAACACTATTGCATGGATTCACTCAAAACTCTATGGATCATGGCTCCTTATGAGGTATAGAAGTGTAGTGTACAAAAACCAATATATTAAAAAACTTCCTCATCTATCTTATAGTTCTTGAATTTATCCACTCAGCAGATTTTTTTAAATGTCTGGAGCATAATTTCAATATTATAAGATGGATGTACTACACTCATGGAACAAAAAATAATTCTATAGCATTCTTGTAGTAGCTAATGACACAGAATGCATATATAAGAGATCGTTCACCATATTAAATGAAATATTTCATTATCCGTTTGTCAGGTTTGCTTTATCTACAATACCAGGAGTGTAGTACTGGTCCTTCCCAAGAATTAAAAGGAAAATTCCCCTCTGTTATGTCGACTGAAAAATTTATTCAGCCAAACAAAACTTTCTTATAATATTTAGAATTTTTTTAATGATGCAGTATTAAAGTGAATACTATTTTTCTTACAGATTATGTAGTGACCTGGTGCAAAGCTGAGGGAAGGAAGCTGCCTGACAGGTGTTGGAATTAAATACTGCTATAGATCACACAGAGAGGCACAGTCTTACACAAGGAAACAGTGAACTGATTTAAAATTGAATGACACTTATTGGATGTATTTCTTTTATGTTTTTACATTATTATTAAATGTTTAAAAATATATATTTTGTCAACATATTCAATGCACCCAGGTAATTATTCATAGGCATATTTATTACCTACTACTTTTACAGGTGTAAACTGGCCCACAATTTTTTGCGTACGTAAATTATTTTAGTTTTACGTACGTAAATTTTTACTTTTACGTACGTGAATTATTTTACTTTTACGTACGTAATTTTGAGATTTTACGTACGTAAATTTGCACACACGTAAAATGATTTTACGGCCGTAATTTTTTCACGGTTGGAAAAAATTCCGTCTAATTAACATATTACGTGTCTATTTTACGCACGTATTCCGTCTACTTTGGCCAAATTTTTAAATTAAATTTCCGTCTACTTTACGGCTGTAAAATTTCGTACAGACTGAGCCCCCAAGACTTCAATGAGACCCCGACGAGATTGGAATTCAAAGTGTTAATTTTGAATTTCATACATATTTACGAAAAGTTCCAATTGATATTTGTATTGATATAGTATTGACATGGTTGTTTGTTTTAGTTACTTACATATTTGTTCCATTGCTTTTGACATAAATAGACGTCAGTGAGGTTGATTGACCACACGGCGAGACACAATTAAGGGAATCAATTGTACATGTTTGCCTTTGAGGATTTGTGTTACTAACACCAGTCAAAAGAGCAAGAAGACCCAAACTGGCAAAAATCATGGGTTAATCCTGCATGTACACAAGGCAATCATGTACCTCAACGTTTTCTCATGCTGCTCTTAGTCATATCGGACCAATTATATCTACCTGTCTTTCTTCCTCTCTCTCTCTCTCTCTTAAAAATTAAACTTAAAAAAGTACTCTAATTATGCATCCTTCCACTTCTTTCCTTCACTTTAGCTAAATCAGTAGATTTACTACATGTATGATGAAAGTAATTGATGTTTATAAGATCCCCCCCAAGCCCCACCAAAAAATAATATGTGAAATCAATGTCCAAACAATTTACCATATAAACTATGAGTTTGTTTTACCAATATATCTGAACCAGTTACTTTATAACTTTGTCATTTACCAAAATGTCCGGTATGTTACAGGTGAGCGTGCTCTCATTAACTTTTGAGGCTGGCGATAATTAAAACATGTTATTTTGAAAAAGCTGCCTATCTCTGTTAAAAAGTATTATTTATATGTCTCTGATGAGAGTATAGATCTAGGCTATTTTTCCAAATCTTTTGAATGGGGTCTGGTACCATGAATATTGTGAAGAAGTGTTGTTGTTTTTTTTTTATATAATTGTTGTATTTAATAAAGCTAACAAGATGTATTATTTATAACTATAAAGTTAGTATAATGCTCATTAATAAATCATAACTTTTACTTTTATTGGCACTTTTATTTTTTTTGAGATAAGGAAATAAATATTTTTTAAAGTATATTTTTTTTGTTCCATCTTGTTTGAGGACCATTTTGATAAGTCTTTACATTTTTGTTATAATCATGATTTGAAATGTTTTGTTAATTTACTCATTTTAAAATAACCTTTAATTATAACTAGAATACAATTTTTTTTAGCCAAATACTAAGTTATTCAGTATTTATATGCTTCAGATAGCTTCAATAATTTCCAGTTTTGAAGTTTTTTGCACAAAATTTCCTAATTAAAAATGTCATTGATATGTTTCAAAAAATCTGATTGTTGACAGGTAAATAAAATCTGATTGTTGACAGGTAAATTACATCAACTAGATGCTTTCTTTATGATTCATACATCTTTTTTTATATTTACTGTGAAATCATGATGGATGACTTTAAGAGGTCCTAAAACATTATTCAGGGAACTAAACAGGGGTTCAGTGCAGATTTACTAAAAATGACTTCCTAATATTCTAAAGACTACCAAATTCTAATTTGGCGCTTATTGCTTATATTTTAACAACTATGACCCTTATTGAGGTGCTGGTACTCTAATTGTCATAGAATGCAACCGAATATTGATTGGGACTGTGAGTGAGTCAAGTATATCTGGCCCTTTGGTAATGCTTCCCATACTAAATTTTATTCAAACAAAAAATGAAGCCCTTTATTAAATGTCCTTTGCCCACAAAGCCTTGCCTGTCCATCAAAAAGTCTTGTGCTTAGCATATCTCGTACTATATGAGCCAGAGTCATGTAAAAACCTTACAGGAATGTTAACTAAGATGGGCAGGGTTTTTATTAAAAGATTAAACTTTCTAGTATATATTTCTCTTTTATTGTTTCAGGTTTTTGGAGCATTATAAGAAGGGAAAATGGCTAGTAGAGGTAATTTTTGTATAATTACTTATTTTGTCACTGTGTATGAAATACCTAATTCTGAAATCAATAGCAATAAATAACATTTTCTGTTTATGCTTCATGAATGATTATCCCACCATTGTAACTCACTAAGTGTGTAATGTCTCTCCCCTCCCCCCCCCATATTTATTTGGAGAAGACATATTTTTTTTGTCAGAGTTGTCTATCTGTCCATCTGTCACACATTTTGTCCTGAAGATAACTCCTCTTCTACTTATGCTATTGAAGTGAAATTTCATTTATGGTTTATGCTATTGAAGTGAAATTTCATTTGTGGATAGAACTGATTAGAGGAAGTGTCATGCACAAGAATTTATAACTCTGGCACCAGTATTTTTGGAGTTATCCCCCTTTTTCATATTTTCTTGTAGCATTTTGACTAGAGGATTACTTCTTTTATACTTATGCTATAAAAGTGAAATTTTGTTTATTCAACTTTATGAGAGGAAGTTTAGTGCACAAGGTCAATAACTCTGACATTAAAATTTTTGGAGTTATTCCCCCCTTTTTTTTGTTTGGAAAATAATCCTCTTCTACTTATGCTATTGAAGTGAAATTTCATTTATGGAAAGAAATTGATGAAAGGAAGTGTCATGCACAAGGTCCATCACTTAGGTGTCAGTATATGAGTTATTCCCCTCTTTCAGAATTTTGTGTCTTTAAGAGAACTCCTGTTTTACTCGTGTTATTGAAATGAAATTTAATTATGGAAAGAAATTGATAAGAGAAAGTGTCATGCACAAGGTCCATAATTCTTGCCTCAGTGTTTTTGGAGTTATTCCCCCTTTTCACAATTTCTTGACCACAAGATAACCCTTGTTCTACTTATGCTATTGAAACAAAATTTCAGTTATGAAAAGAAATTGATGAGAGGAAGTCTCAAACACAAGGTCCATAACTCTGGGCAGAGCTTGATCAGTATTGTCAGCCCTTTAACTATTTTCTCTTTGAATTTAAGACTTAATGAATATTCAACAAAATGAATTTAAACAATGGGTTTTTACTATGTATTCAATTACCGCAAAAATCTGCAGATGTTTTGTACACTAGCCACACCGGGCTTGTCTTTTGTCTGTCATCCTGATCATTTCTATTTCAAGTCACTGTTTGCAAAGGTGAGCTAACGTTTTGGTAACTGAAATCATGGTAGATCTACTACTTTTTCAAAGCAAATAAAGCAGAGCCTTGTGTGTGAGGGGAGGAGGAGGAGAGACATATGTTTTCTATGAAAACAAATCTCTAGTCTGTACTTATTTGTCATTTCATGCTAGTTTTATGCCCCATGGTGCGGACATTGCAAAAAATTAGAGCCGATATACCAAGATGTGTTCAACACTTTTCGGAACACAGACGTAGCAGTTGCCAAAATCGATGCCACTAGATTCTCCTATGTAGCATCACAGTTTGATGTCAGAGGATTTCCTACAATAAAATTGTAAGTACATGTAAGATTCATGTCATCAAGGTCATACTTTGAAAAAGTTTAATCACTATATAATGGATTTGCACAGATCTAAAATGCTGTAACCGGTTCATTATTTCTATATTTTGTTTTATTTGCATTTCAGTTGTTTTGTTGGTCTATTCTTGGTCTACTTTTAATATTCTCGCCATCTCATGATTTTCATCTTATGACTGAGTTTGTTTCTGGTCACCCCACTACTGTCATTGAAGTGAGCTGGACCAGACACTGTATTTGGGAAACTGTTGAGCTTCCTGTGGGCAAGAGGCATGGAGTATCAGTCACACTACCCTGACTACCCTGACTACAGATGATCAGTTTGAGTCACAAGAAAAAGAGCATGGAATAATGTGTAAAGCCTGCCATACCACATCTGGATAAACTGCACAGACAGTCCTTTCGTATATATAGGACTACTATTACTTGATTAAATAATTCAAACCCACACAGTTATATTAGTCATTCCCATCCTGGTGGCTGTTACAATTTACCACTTACTAGAGATTTTCTTAAAAGTTGGTGGTTGCTCAATACTTGCAACTGTGACTCAAAGATAATCGAGTATCTATTACATTTTAAATCATGCTTGGTCATAACACAGAATAATGCTTAAATGAGATTGTACTCATGTATTTATGAAAATTTATTCAGTATGAAGTTACTGTGTGTAATGTAATTACAAGGGTTGGTGCTATGCAGCAATAAACTGTTACTTACTTTCTTATTTTGAAATATGTCATCAAAATTTAACGAGGGCCTCTGTGGCTGAGAGGGTAAAGTCACTGACTTTAACACTCAGTCAGACCCTCACCCAGTGGGTTGAAACACGGCTGGGTCTTTCAGATATTCATGTGAGGAATCCTTCCTGTTTCCACAGGCTTGAGGTAGGTCAATGGTTCTACCCGAATACCTCAGTGCATTCAGGTTTTTCCTCCACCTGTACTTAGCTGGATGTTGCTGTATGACTGAAATACTGTCGCAGCGACTGTAAACACAAAAATTAATAAATCAATTAAAATTCAAGATTATATAATTTGTATTTTCTGGTTGGCACATATAGGGTAATTCTGATATGATTTTTGACAGTTTGTATCTTCCATCAAATCAAATTTCTTTAAGAAGACTTTGAAATCATCAATCATCTTTAGTGCTAATGTTGAATTAATCATAGCATTAATAGTTTGAAATTTCAGCAAGATGTATATTGTTCATAGTTGTTGATGTTGTGTAGAATTGAATCATTGTCCATGTCAAGGTCACTGGTACTAAAAATAGATTTTTTGTTTCCATCAAATAATTTATTTTAGGAGAGAGGTATGATGGTCAGATTTAGTCTACTGATACCTTATGGGAAGAGAAAGATTGGGATTGATTTTCAGGTCAATAGGGTCAGGTCACTGTTAATAAAAATAATTTTACTTGCATGGAACGACACTTGAAGACCAGGTTTCATGTCATTTGACATGTTTCTTGTATTTAAATTGTTGTTTAACTTATTTATGAAAACCTTAATTCATGTAATTTCTACATACGATATAAGTATAGTTTTTTAATTTTAAATGCCATGAAATACTGCTCAGTAGTTTTTAATCCTTTACCTCATGAATATTTGTCCTCAAATTTATGATTTGATGAATATCAATTTACTTTAATTTTACTTTCTTTTCCGGGCACACTGTGTAGAATCTAGCTTGATATCGTATGAGCAACCAGAGGAGACCAGATCTTAGTGGGAACCGTCTTATCTGGGTCTGCTTTGTTTGCCAGATATCAAAACACGCTTGTATGGGATAAAGGCTTTTTTTTTGTTATCAATGATAACAATTGTTCTTTCAATAATAATTATTTCAGTTTCAATGGAGAAAAGAACTACATGTTCAGAGGGGACAGAACTGCAGAAGACATTATTGAGTTTGTAAACAAGGCAAAGGGGTAAGTTGTAGCAATAGGACAGTGTTTTTTTTTTTTTCACCTTTAGGGGAAAAAAGCATGCAAACAAGCTAAAGGGGAATTCTTCTGCTATGTATAATGTGGCATTTTGTTGCATTTACTCAAATTAAATGATGTTTTATTGCAAAAAAGAATAATAAGAACAATAATATAACATGTTTGAACAGTTTTTTATTAGCTCACCTGAGCCAGAGGCTCAAGGTGAGCTATTGTGACCGGTCTTCGTCCGTCGTCCGTCCGTCCGTCGTCCGTCCGTCGTCCGTCCGTCCGTCGTCCGTCCGTCCGTCGTCCGTCAACATTTTGCTTCAAACGACATCTCCTCCTTAACCGCTTGGTCAATTTTGATAAAACTTCACAGGAATGTTCATTATGGGGCCCTTATCCGAAGTTGTTAAAATTATTTTGATTGGTCAAAAATCTAGGTCACAGGAGCTAAAAATAGATTTTAAAAATGAAAATTTTAAAAATCTTCTTCTCCGAAACCACAAGGCCTAGCCTTTTGATTTTTGGTATGTAGCATGATCTTATGACTCTCTACCAAGATTGTTCAAATTATGGCCCTGGGGTCAAAATTGACCCCGCCCCAGGGGTCACTTGATTTAACATAGGCTAATATAGGAAAAACTTGAAAAAATCTTCTTCTCCGAAACCACAAGGCCTAGCCTTTTGATTTTTGGTATGTAGCATGATCTTATGACTCTCTACCAAGATTGTTCAAATTATGACCCTGGGGTCAAAATTGGCCCCGCCCAAGGGTCGCTTGATTTAACATAGGCTAATATAGGAAAAACTTGAAAAATCTTCTTCTCAGAAACCACAAGACCTGGAGCTTAGATATTTGGTGTGCAGCATTGTCTAGTAGATCACTACCAAGTTTGTTCAAATCATGGCCCTGGGGTCAAATTTGGCCCCGCCCCAGGGGTCACCTGATTTTACATAGGCTAATATAGGAAAAACTTGAAAAAATCTTCTTCTCAGAAACCACAAGGCCTGGAGTTTAGATATTTGGTATGTAGCATGATCTTATGACTCTCTACCAAGATTGTTCAAATTATGACCCTGGGGTCAAAACTGGCCCAACCCAGGGGTCACTTGATTTAACATAGGCTAATATAGGAAAAACTTGAAAAATCTTCTTCTCAGAAACCACAAGGCCTGGGTTTAGATATTTGGTGTGAGCATTGTCTATTAGATCACTACCAAGTTTGTTCAAATCATGGCCCTGGGGTCAAATTTGGCCCCGCCCCAGGGGTCACCTGATTTTACATAGGCTAATATAGGAAAAACTTGAAAAATCTTCTTCTCAGAAACCACAAGTCCTAGCCTTTTGATTTTTGTTATGTAGCATGATCTTATGACTCTCTACCAAGATTGTAAAAATTATGACCCTGGGGTCAAAATTGGCCCCGCCCCAGGTGTCACTTGATTTAACATAGGCTACTATAGGAAAAAACCTTGAAAAATCTTCTTCTCAGAAACCACAAGGCATAGAGTTAAGATATTTGGTGTGTAGCATTGTCTGGTGGATCTCTACCAAGTTTGTTCAAATCATGACCCTGGGGTCAAAATTGGCCCCGCCCCAGGGGTCACCTGATTTTACATAGGCTAATATAGAAAATACTTGAAAAAATCTTCTTCTCAGAAACCACAAGGCCTGGAGTTTAGATATTTGGTATGTAGCATGATCTTATGACTCTCTACCAAGATTGTTCAAATTATGACCCTGGGGTCAAAATTGGCCCCGCCCCAGGGGTCACTTGATTTAACATAGGCTAATATAGGAAAAACTTGAAAAATCTTCTTCTCAGAAACCACAAGGCCTAGGGTTTAGATATTTGGTGTGCAGCATTGTCTATTAGATCACTACCAAGTTTGTTCAAATCATGGCCCTGGGGTCAAAATTGGCCCCGCCCCAGGTGTCACTTGATTTAACATAGGCTACTATAGGAAAAAACCTTGAAAAATCTTCTTCTCAGAAACCACAAGTTTTGGTGTGTAGCATTTCTGGTGGATCTCTACCAAGATTGTTCAAATTATGACCCTGGGGTCAAATTTGGCCCTGCCCCAGGGGTCACTTGATTTAACATAAGCTAATATAGGAAATACTTGAAAAAATCTTCTTCTCAGAAACCACAAGGGCTGGAGTTTAGATATTTGGTATGTAGCATGATCTTATGACTCTCTACCAAGATTGTTCAAATTATGACCCTGGGGTCAAAATTGGCCCCACCCCCAGGGGTCACTTGATTTAACATAGGCTAATATAGGAAAAACTTGAAAAATCTTCTTCTCAGAAACCACAAGGCCTGGGTTTAGATATTTGGTGTGCAGCATTGTCTGTAGATCACTACCAAGTTTGTTCAAATCATGCCCCTGGGGTCAAATTTGGCCCCGCCCCAGGGGTCACATGATTTTACATAGGCTAATATAGAAATAACTTGAAAATTCTTCTTTTTAGGAAACTAGAAAACACATGGCCTGGCATTTAGATATTTGGTGAAAATATTGGCCCCTCCCCAGGGATCACTTGATTTTACATAGACTTATTTTGGAAAAAAATCTAGAAAAATTTCTTCTCAAAAACCACAAGGTCTGGAGTTTAGATATTTGGTATGTAACATGGGCTAATAGACCTCTACCCAGTTTGTTCAAATCATGACCCTGGGGTCAAAATTGGCTCTGCCCCAGGGGTCACTTGATTTTACATAGCCTAATGATATCAGGTGAGCGATCCAGGGCCATCATGGCCCTCTTGTTGAAAATGTAACATTCCAAAAAGACACTGCAACAGTGAGTCCATGCACACAATATGGTATGTGAACTGTCATAATCATGGAAATGAAAAAATGTGGGGAAAATATATATTCCAGGCAAGGGGGAAATGCCACCTAATTCCTCTGAATATTTTGACCAAAAAAAATGTAGCAGATAGAGACAGGTACAGTATAGTGGATAATTTATGCAGTTTATTCATAAAAATGGGGTAGATTTTTTCTACAGGATTATTTTTCTGCAATAAGAACAGTTTTTTAATTTTAAATGCCATGAAATACTGCTCAATAGTCTTTAACCCTCATGAATATTTGTGCTCAAATTTATGATTTGATGAATATCAATTTACTTTAATTTTAAATGCTATATGAAACAAAGACTTTTCTTTTCTATGCACACTGTGTAGAATCTAGTTTGATATTGTATGAGCAACCAGAGGAAACCAGATCTTAGTGGGAACTGCTAACCTTGCAATAGCAAATGTATTAAATGTCATAATAAAATCTACAATACTTCCTTTCACAATTCTGCTATTCTGTTGATGAACACAAAACCACAGAAATACAATACATGGATTTTTTATTAACAGTAGAAAAATATTCACAGTATTACCTCTTATTTTCCCCCTAAATCATTTAAATACTGATCTCCTTTAAAAAATATTGACTGTGTTTCTGTTATCAACAAGAGTCTTTTTACTGCAAGGAAGATAGTATAATAAATTATGCTTATAGTGGACTCAACAGGACCACGATTTCCTATTTGTTATTGTTGGAGTTTCTTATGTCCGTATAAGGATCTAATTCTAAATATGCAAAGTTTGTATAGTAAACAAATAGTTTATAAAGAGTACTTGTTTCAAATCATACATACATCATCATGTACACAGATGCACGTATTTAAATGTAATGATTAACAAATAACTTCTAACCAATTAAGAAAATTGACAGTAATACAAAGCACAGAAGTACACAGCTTCCCTCCTAACTGAATCACATTGTTATGAGCAATCAGAAAACTCTTTAACGTACATGTTAACTGAAACTTAATAATAATTTTGATTGGGCGATGATTTTTCACATTCAAATTATTTCTGATTACAGACTAGCTTTAGGGAAAACTTGCCATTGCAAAATGTAAACAGTGAGAGTATTTGATATTCATCCGAAAATTTGATTAACTTTTTAGTGCGTTAAACTGTTACTTTACAGCATATATTTGCACATTATGTACCATTTATGTTAACCTACAATATGTCAATGTTATTTTATATTTTCTTTTTCATGAAAATTGAATCATTATAAAATATAATGGGCATTTAAATAATCTATTCTTTTGGGATATTATCACTAGAGTTATCTCTCTTTTGTTAGTGAGTAAGGGGGTAGCAGAAATTTATCTGTGAATCATGAAATTTGGATATATCACTAATAAAAATCAGAAATATCTCCACTGACTGACTTATCTTGTTCTGAAAACTGATGGTAAATGATTCACTGCTTTATAATTGTAAACAAACTACTGGAGAGAGGGAAAGATTTTAATTTTTTATGATATAAGGTCTTGGTGCCAAACTGTGTTAACAAAATATAGATGAAGATAAAGTTAGAATAGTGTTGTACCAATCTCTGATGTTAATTTTTTTTATTGTTAATTAATCATTTTGAATTATAAATAAGTATGAGTTAATTCTGTCTACATAAGCTTTCAACATTCTTTATCAAAGTAAAGTTATTAATTTGTGACAAGCTTCTTGATTGAAAACACTAAAACCAATTTAAAAAAAATCACTGTGATTAAAAATGTGAAGTAATAGCAGAGGAGCAAAAGTAAAGTGTAGATTTTTAGCTCACCTGAGCATGTAGTGCTCATGTGAGCTTTTAGGATCGATGGCTTTTCTCGTCCACAATTGTTTTAAATGACATCTCCTCTGAAACCTCTGGGCCAAATTTAATGAAAATTGCCTGTGGTGTTCCTTGCATGAAGTTCTACCAAAGTTGTTAAAATGGTTCTAGTCCGTTGCATGTCTTGGTCACAGCAGCTAAAAATAGATTTTAAAAGTGAAATCTTCAAAAATCTTCATCTCACCATATGTAACCATAAGGTCTAGAGCTTAGATATTTGGTGTGTGGCATTGTCTAGTGGACCTCTACCAAGTTTGTTCAGATCATGGCCCTGGGATCAAAATTGGCCCCAACCCAGGCCGCATGTTCTTGAAAATAAAATGGTACTTAAGTATGTTTTTCATACTCAAACTCAATATATGCCCATTAGTTTCAATAGGGATTTCAGGAGGATACTCAAGTTTGAGCCTGAAATAGTACTTAAGTATTTTTGAGAACATGGCGCCAGGAGCCACTTGATTTTTTATAGACATATTACAGCTGTGACTTTCACAATTTGGATGGCAGGCACAGTTTTTGACTGGAATTTAGATCATCTTGCTATACTTCTGCATGGTTTATTTGTTCAATACGACTCATTATACCATGATAGACAATGAAAGCAATGTCTCTCAGGTGAGTGATTCAGGGCCACCTTGGCCCTCTTGTTTAGAAATAAATTTCTCCTAAATTTTATTAGTCGTTTTTTGCCTGCTTTTCAGTATGTTGTAAAATCATTGATAATTGTTGGGGATTTACTTTGATTGGATGGTGATTATCACAAATTTTAATGCATGGAAATTATTTGTTTAGTTGCCTTCATGTGGAGGGCTGACTGCAAAACTGTTCTAAGTGCCCACAATGAAAGATAGAGATGGTAGAATTTTGTGGTCAGCCCTTGATATATACTATAACATGAATCCACAAATATTTGTATTTACAAAATGGCCTGTAATGCTGATTTAGAGAAATGTGTTGTCAACAAAAATTAACTTCTTTTAATTAAGTTAATTTGCCTCGTAGTCAAACTCTTATTTATTAGCTCACCTGAGCACAAAGTGCTCAAGGTGAGCTTTTGTGATCGCCCTTTGTCCGTCGTCGTCCGTCGTCAACAATTTGCTTTAAACGACATCTCCTCTGAAACCGCTGGACAGAATTTAATGAAACTTGGCAGGAATGTTCCTTGGGTGAGGCTCTACAAAAGTTGCTAAAATAAAGTTGATCCATGAAGAACTCTGGTTGCCATGGGTACAAAAAGAAAAATAATTTGAAAACTTTAAAAATCATCTCCTTCAAAACTACTGGCCAGATTTCAAAATAATTTGGTACAGTGGTTCCTTGGGTCAACCTCTACCAAAGTTGCTAAAATTATTCCGATCTGTAAAAAAACATGGCCGCCAGGGGCGGGGCTTATTTGCCTTATATGTATATAGAGAAACCTTTAAACAACATCTCCTCTGAAACCACTGGACAGAATTTGATTAAACTTGGCAGGGATGATACTTGGGTCAACCTTCACAAATGTTGCTAAAATAAACTTGATTCATGTAGAACTCTGGTTGCCATGGCAACAACAAAAAAAAAAATGAAAACTTTAAAAATCATCTTCTTCAAAACTACTGGCCAGATTTTAAAATTAATTGGTACAGATGTTCCTTGGGTCAACCTCTAATAAAGTTGCTAAAATTATTTCGATCCGTAAAAAAACATGGCCGCTAGGGGCAGTGCTTATTTGCCTTATATGTATATAGAGAAACCTTTCAACAACATCTTCTCTGAAGCCACTGGACAGAATTTGATTAAACTTGGCAGGGATGATCCTTGGGTCAACCTTCATAAAATTTGCTAAAATAAACTTGATCCATGTAGAACTCTGGTTGCCATGGCAACAAAAAGAAAAAAAAATGAAAACTTTAAAAATCATCTTCTTCAAAACTACTGGCCAGATTTTAAAATAAATTGGTACAGATGTTCCTTGGGTCAACCTCTACCAAAGTTGCTAAAATTATTCCGATCCATAAAAAAACATGGCCGCCAGGGGCGGGGCTTATTTGCCTTATATGTATATAGAGAAACCTTTAAGCAACATTTCCTCTGAAACCACTGGACAGAATTTGATTAAACTTGGCAGGGATGATCCTTGGGTCAACCTTCACAAAAGTTGCTAAAATAAACTTGATCCATGTAGAACTCTGGTTGCCATGGCAACAAAAAAAAAAAAAAAAAATGAAAACTTTAAAAATCATCTTCTTCAAAACTACTGGCCAGATTTTAAAATTAATTGGTACAGATGTTCCTTGGGTCAACCTCTAATAAAGTTGCTAAAATTATTTCGATCCGTAAAAAAACATGGCCGCTAGGGGCAGTGCTTATTTGCCTTATATGTATATAGAGAAACCTTTCAACAACATCTTCTCTGAAGCCACTGGACAGAATTTGATTAAACTTGGCAGGGATGATCCTTGGGTCAACCTTCATAAAATTTGCTAAAATAAACTTGATCCATGTAGAACTCTGGTTGCCATGGCAACAAAAAGAAAAAAAAATGAAAACTTTAAAAATCATCTTCTTCAAAACTACTGGCCAGATTTTAAAATAAATTGGTACAGATGTTCCTTGGGTCAACCTCTACCAAAGTTGCTAAAATTATTCCGATCCATAAAAAAACATGGCCGCCAGGGGCGGGGCTTATTTGCCTTATATGTATATAGAGAAACCTTTAAGCAACATTTCCTCTGAAACCACTGGACAGAATTTGATTAAACTTGGCAGGGATGATCCTTGGGTCAACCTTCACAAAAGTTGCTAAAATAAACTTGATCCATGTAGAACTCTGGTTGCCATGGCAACAAAAAAAAAAAAAAAATGAAAACTTTAAAAATCATCTTCTTCAAAACAATTGGCCAGATTTTAAAATAAATTGGTACAGATGTTCATTGGGTCAACCTCTACCAAAGTTGCTAAAATTATTCCGATCCGTAAAAAACATGGCCGCCAGGGGCGGGGCTTATTTACCTTATATGTATATAGAGAAACCTTTAAACAACATTTCCTCTGAAACCACTGGACAGAATTTAATTAAATTTGGCAGGAATGATCCTTGAGCCAACCTTCACAAAAGTTCTTAAAATAAACTTGATCTATATAGAACTCTGGTTGCCATGGCAACAAAAAGAAAAAAAATATGAAAACTTTAAAAATCATCTTCTTTAAAACTACTGGCCAGATTTTAAAATAAATTGGTACAGATGTTCCTTGGGTCAACCTATTTATCTCAGGTGAGCGATTTAGGGCCATCATGGGCCTCTTGTTTTTAGCTCACCTGAGCACAATGTGCTCAAGGTGAGATTTGTGATCACCCTGCATCCAGCGTCCGTCGTTGTCAACAATTTGCTTTAAACAACATCTCCTCTGAAACTGCTAGACAGAATTTAAGGATTAAACTTGGCAGGGATGATCTTTGGGTGAACCTTCACAAAAGTTGCTAAAATAAACTTGACCCATGTAGAACTCTGGTTGCCGACAACAGAAAGAAAAAAAAAGAAAACTTTTAAAATCACCTCCTTCAAAACTACTGGCCAGATTTCAAAATGTTTTAGTACAGATATTCCTTGGGTAACCCTCTACCAAGATTGCTAAAATTATTCCGATCCATATAAAAACATGGCCGCCAGGGGCAGGGCTAATTTGCCTTGAATGTATATAGTAAAAACTTTAAACGACATCTCCTCTGAAACTGATGGACAGAATTCAATTAAATTTGGCAGGGATGATCCTTGGTTGAACTTCCACAAAAGTTGCTAAAATAAGCTTGATCCATATAGAACTCTGGTTACCATGGCAACAGAAAGAAAAAAAATTATGAAAACTTCAAAAATAATCTCCTTCAAAACTACTGGCCAGATTTCAAAATGTTTTAGTACAGATGTTCCTTTGGTAAGCCTATAGTGAGTGATCCAGGGCCTCTATGGCTCTCTTTTTTGATAATTACCAGTAGTCTTTTGGCAATAACAAAAATGTGCACCTGTATATAAATGACGTTTTATACTGATTCAGCCAAATTTAATGTCAAGAAAAACTAATTTGTTTTCAGTAAGCTTATTCGCCTCTTAGTCAGATGCCAATAAATTTCTTGATAATTATTTTTTTGGCAGAAAGAATATGTGTACATTTATATATTTTATGTTTTAGCCCTGCAATTAGAAGAATAGCAAGTCAAGGCAAGTTTAAGGAAGTACAGAACAGACATGAGAACGGAGTGTTTTACATGTTTGTTGGTGAAGAAGACCCACATAATGACCTCTATGTGAGTATTGGTTGCCATAGAGACAAATTTCTGGTATTCCTTATATAGCAAACCTGATGTTTATTTTAAGAAGTATTGATACAAATAGACAAACAAATATCTTTATCAATAGATTGATTATGGTTTTAAAAGTTATATAATGATAAGTTTTATAGGTATAGAATTAGGCATAAAAGAAATTTGATTTTTATCATACATAACTGAGAAATGTCCAGTGAAATTGCGGGAATGATTTTTACTGTTTGGATTCTTCTGAACAGATATGCCCAGTGCTCAATCACTTAAATAAACCGGCCTTGATGGCACTTGGCTGTGAAGCCGAGGGTTGTTGGTTTGATCCCCACTGGGATCGGGCACAGTCTCCATGATTAATGACTTACAATTTCTTTCTGAGGATAAATTGTTTTCCATCACTGTACTAAGTTAACCACAGAGATATGTGCTAAAGTTTCAGTACTGTCAGAATCCTGAGAAAGAGTTGTTAGGTGAACTGGCCATCTGTTAGTCTTTGATGGCATAAAATGGCATTTAATAATTCAGATAAAATCAGTGTCCAACCACACGATAGGGACCATTGGTTTCACATAAATAAACTGGCTGTGGTGGCACTTGGCTGTGAAGCTGAGACTTGTGGCCAATTGGGTCGGGCACCGTCTCCATAATGAATGACAAACAATTTCTTTCTGATGGTAATTTGTATACCACAGCTGTGCTGTGAACAATAATAGTTTTATTGCGACCTGCATAGCAGAATTAAACAAATTCTACAGGAATGACATACAAATTATCTTAGCCTAGGGCCTTAGCCTAGGACTATATACCATGTTTTTCACATGTACTTTATGCTGTATGAGCCAGACAACATCGTATTCCTTCTGAGTTTTCATATAAACACCACACAACATAAATTTGCAAGAAAATTTGGATAACTCTCAAATATAAATGATAGAACCCTTGTAGTTAAAATGGGGACACAAAACCATTTTAGTTGCTTTGTAACACTCTTTTATCATGGCTGCGAGGCTAGTCAATGTCCTCCCAGAAGAGTAGACATATTTTTTAACAATATGAACAACCCACTTTACCAAACAGTGTTCCCTAGAAATGTAACTTTTTTTAGATTTATCTAATTTTATCATAAATTCTTGCAAACTGTGCAATTTTATTTATTTTTCGTAAATAACACAACTACTGAATGGTTACTTAATAATCATTATACTCTGTATACATAGTGTTGTTTTGTAACAGGGCCAAATCCGACACAAAAAATCAGCTTGTTCTTTTAGTAATATAGACGCTAAAAGTGTTTCTTAGCCTACTTCTCGAATCCCCTTCATGATAGGGCCCATGTGTAACAAGGCTCAAAAATACAGCCAGGGAGATGTAATAGTAATTAGTTTATTAATTGAATAGGAGAAATAACAAAATTGTTTACAACCATGGCAACAGACATTGAGGGTGACTTGAAACATGCCAAGGAAATCTTGCAATTTGATTATAGTTTCAGTTAATGTCAAATGCAGATGAGGAAAAGTGGTATCCAATATGTTGCATTTTTAGATCAGACATGATATATGGTAGAGAATTGCTGATGAAGTTAGAGTGACGAAATGTATGCCATGTTTTCCTCAATAAAAACACCTTACAGCAACCCCTCTAAGAAACCCCCTTAGGAGAGCCCAGAGGTAATGAGGATAAATTAAATAACATTTGTTTGTTTGTCAACTGTATGCAACACAATCATTGATGGACATATTTCTCTGCTAGGTGACAAATTAGAATGAAATGGCTATTGGGTTAGGTTCTGGTTCATTTGTGAACTTTATATATACATAAACTTGTCTTGTAACATTTGTTTTATTGCAGATAAGTAACAGAAATACATATTACAAGTTTTAATTTTTAATTTATTTCTTGAGTTGATTGAGATACTATGTCTAACAACTTATTCCGATCCCTTTGGACAGTTCGTGGGTTGGATCAGTACTTGGCAAAGCCATAGAAAATTTTTGCTCCCAACAGGGTTTGAACCCACAGCCTTTTGATCAGCAGTCATGTATTTTATCACTGGACCACAGTGCCCTTTTATACAAATAAAAATGATCATGTTGTTTTCAAAGTTGATGGCTTAGAAATGTTTAATTTCAGCAAAAGTATTCCAGTATAGCAGAAGAGCAAATATCCATTGCATACTTTTATGCTGGTACCAAAAAGTCTATACCAGAGGTAAGTAAATTTGAAAGTTTGACTGTTTCAGAAGAGGTCAAGTGGTTATAGTTTTCTCACTATTGTGATTTAGAGACCTTGTCTGTTCACTCTCATTTTTCAAAGTGCCTAGTATGCACCTTTCTAGTCCTTAACCAAAGGGGTTTGGCACGGAAGGTGGGGCATATATCACTATATATATAATATATAATACAAGGCTTGCATGAGTAAAAGTTTTCAGGAGTTTTCCTGAACTTCAGGTTTTTCTTATTGCTAAATGATTTTTGCTTATTCTATATAAAACTATTTAAAAAATAGCTAAAATCAGAATTTTCAGTTGTTGTTTTTTTAATTTCCAACTTTTACCCATTGGCATGTATTATATGTAGTGACATATGTCCCACCTTCTGTGCCAAACCCCTTTGTCTTCAGCAGTGAAAATCGAGGCCCATTCTTTCCCATTCACAGCTAGGTCAACTGCTCACAGGGTAAACCAGGGCAACCATTGACTACCTATTATCTCACTGTAGCTATTGGATTGTCTGTAAGCCAATTTGAATACATTTGTAAAGACTGGAAATATCCATGGTGGAGGATTTTAAACATCACTCCAGCTGCTTTGTTGTAGGTCAGTGATTCCTCCACGGTGCCCCTGAGCACTTGGGTCTTCTCCATGATAAGCTGGACATAGCTGTATGCTGAAAAAATTCCAAACACCATTAACATAAATGCTAAGAAATTTTACTTAAGTTTATAGGAATAAGGTTACTTTAAATGCTGTGAAATTTTACTTAAGTTTTTAGGAATAAGGTTACTTATGAAGAAAGATTATTGTCCTAAAGGAAACATAAAATTCTTTTGGAAAGTTTATTTAAACTAGTATAGTCAAGCAGCACTTTCAGCAGTCATCCCTAGCGCTAAGTAATTCTTTAATACTTAGGGAGTATTTCATTGTTATTTTACCCTAATAAAATACCTACATAGTTATTTACTTAACATAGTTTATTCCATGCAGTCATTTCTCCAACTGAATTTCAAACCATTCTGACCTTAGTTTTATTATGTTTGTATCTTCACAGAATTTCAGCACCAAGTCCCACCCTACAATCCTAGTGTTTAAGGATGGATCAGTTTATGAGTATGAAGGTATGTTCTGATATTTCACTCATAGTTTATTTTTAATGTAATGAAAATAGATATATTTTTCTTGTATGGATGAAATCGCCATCATCAGTGTAATACATGTAGGACATAATTAAACACAAACACACACAAAATATATTAAGGCAGTGAAATATCTACTTGAATAATTCTACTGCTAATTGCTGATGAAGGTTTAATGTAAGACTTAAATAATATTTGCGCTCTTCCTGCTTTTTGTTTTTCTTCAAATTTTTACTGTAAATGTTAATATTTCACTGGATTCAGGCAGAAGATAAGGTTTTATTTAATGCTTTGCAGTTGATTATAGGGAAATATCAGTGGATTATGTCCTGATAATTTCACTGTTTTGAACAGTGAAATTATCAGGAAAACAGTTAAATCATCAGAAGCTTGAACCTGACCCTATGTTATAAACTGATTGGAGCGTCAGTTGTGATGAGATTTATGCAAGAAATGATGTCATAAATAGCTTCACGAACGCGAGGTAATCCTGCCAATTTTGACCTCTTTTGTGAATAACACAACTAATTTCTGGCCTTTAAAGCATTAAATAAAAAGAAAAAAAATTGTTTTGATGAAAGATCAATGTATAATTTAATTCGTGAACATAAAAAGGTGCATTTTCACTCGTGGCTTCGCCACTCGTGAAAATATCACTTTTTATGTTCACTCAGTGAAATTATTAATCAATCTTACACCAAAACAAACAAATATCCACTATATCTTTCACTAATATTTGTCACTCTTTCACATTCATGGTTTTCATTGACTATGATCCAAAGGTTGTCTGATCCCTGCTTTGGGTGAGATTTTTTTTCTTCAAAACTTTCCCAGGCACAAAGTACTGGTCCAATCCAGAAACTGCCAAGAGGATTTTGTATACATTGTTAAAACTTGTTTTCTTATTAACTTCAAAGAAATAAGTAAAATCAGTTCTCATCTTGTATAAGTTATAATTTTTGTGTCACCTGCTGCAATCAGAGGTGACACATAGGGATTACTTTTCCGTCATCTGTCCGTCCGGCCGTCCGTCTGTCTGTCTGTCCGTCACATTTTTTCTGTCCGCTTCAGCAGGTGACACATGTGTTAACATCAGGTGAGCAATCCAAGGCCTTCATAGCCATCTTCTTAGCTCTTATGGATTAATTAAAGAAACAGTTTTATTGATATTGAAAAAAATATATTTGATTGCATTTCATTTAAGTATGTTTCACATAATTAATTATAATCATAGCTAATAGTTAACCAAATTATCATATATATATTTTTGCTCTATGTGCAAAAGTCAAGTATGTCTAATCATAAAACTGAGTGACGACAAGGATGAATGAGTTCTCTTTTGAGTTTCAGGCACCACTTATTTCTTGTCATTTAAATGGATAGTGACATTAATTGAGATATCTCGATATTTTACTCCTGCCTGCATGTTCATCAAGATTATCATAAATGATGAAAAACAGTTTTAATAGCTTGAAAATGGTTTTTGTCGTATATTGTAATACTTTATCTAAATGAGATTGGAGTGAATGAAATTAACATCTTAGCATTGAAAAAGTATGAGAAATATGATAGATGGGAAGTAGTAGTGGTGATGATAAGATTGAAAAAGATGGAAAAGATGATGATGATGATGATGATGATGATTGATGATAATTGATGATGAGGATGATGATGAAACATCAGTTATGTTTTCTAGTTTCTTTGCCTTGGCATTTGAAAGGCTTTTGTATGCTAGTTTTCAGCACTAAATGCCTTCAAACATCATAGGGTATTTAAGATTTCAGTTATTAAATATAAATGTTCCTTTCTATACTGGTATATAATAAATGTAAAAGATCTGTGAAATAGGCAACAAATGCAAACTCAAAACTTAAAATTGGCTTTACCGGCACTTCTTTTTGACCTGATGGCATACAGAGTAAATCCAGAGTAGACTTTTTTTTAGGAGCTGTAGAGAGTTGTGTCATATAGTTCATACTGACTTATTCAGTTCCCCTTTCTAAAACACTTATCAATATAGAATCTCATTAAATCACAAAAATGTTTAAAATATCTACATCACAAATTATAAAACAATCATAATTATAACATTAAATACTTCACACAATATTTACAAATCAATATAAATAAATAACATAGTGATAAAACACTTAAAACTGATGTTAAGTACGGATAAGTTAGTTATTTTTTGTTATACCCCCACAAATGAAATTTGGGGGGGTATATAGGAGTCACCCTGTCGGTCGGTCCGTCGGTCGGTCCGGCGGTTGGTCTACAAATATTTGTCCAGAGCATTTCTCCAAAACTACTGTACCTATGTTGATGAAACTTCATAGGTAGATAGACCTTGATGAGAGGAAGTGCAGTGCATAAGAACCATAACTCTGCATGTATTTTGAAAGGAGTTATTGCCCTTTGTCATTTTTAATCTTTTGATTTTGTCCGGACCATAACTCCAATACTAAAGTAGCTAGGTTGATGAAACTTCATATGTAGATTGATCTTGATGAGAGGAAGTGCAGTGCACAAGAACCATAACTCTGCATGTATTTTGAAAGGAGTTATTGCCCTTTGTCATTTTTTATCTTTTGATTTTGTCCGGAGCATAACTCCAATACTAAAGTAGCTAGGTTGATGAAACTTCATATGTAGATTGATCTTGATGAGAGGAAGTGCAGTGCATAAGAAAACCACAATGTAAATTCTTAAAGACAGGTTTTTGCAAACAATAAATATGGATGTGAACCATAATTTAGACTGCATTTTTATTCTCCTCAGCTACAGATCTTGGGGGCAAATTGTTTTCTTCTGTGTGTCTGTATGTGTGTCTCTCTGTCTATCTGTCTGTCTGTCAAAACTTTTAGCATTGTCCAAAACTTTTGAACCATTGCTCACACTAACTTTAAACCTTACATACATGTAGTCTTTCACTCATGCAAACTTTTGAAACTGTATTCCTACACATGACAGACTTCTGGTGTGGGTATTGATCACCGTTAGTGATAATATTTTTTTTTGGTATGCTTATAAGCCCAAATCCTATGTGTGAACATTCGTTTTATGTGTCATGTGAATACATCCTGTGTCAAAGATGGGGGTGGGGGTATGAATCACCTTCAGTGATAGTTCTAGTTGACATTTAATATCATTTAATTTCTTCTGACAACAATTTCCTTTGAACTGTCATGTTTATAGTGTATAATGATAGTTTAAATTTTATTTATTTTTTACAACAATTGGACAGAAGCGACATCATTTATGAACTTTTTTTTTGTTGGCACTACTTTTTGCATTCGCAGAACAGGCTACATAAAATGTAGCAATACAACATCTGACTGACCGGAGATCGGACCCAGGTTGCATGGGTGAAAAGCCGGTACATTAAGCACTATGCTTTCCAGAAATGCAATATATATGTAAAGAATTTCATTGGATTAATATTCATGGATAAAGTTATCCACGAAATCAACAAAAATGAATCTCCCATCAATATCAAGGAGGGATAAAAGTCTGTTAGAATATTGAATGTCTGTCCCTGAAAATAATTGAATTTTTCAGCATAGATAAAAATTGTATTTTGTTGTATAGGTTTGATGTTAAACCATGCAGATCTACTTCCATTTTGTTAAAACTTAAGGTAATCCATTCCTCATTAAATGTGATCATGGTCCATCAAGTGATCATGGGAATTATATTAAATGCAAGCCTTTATAGACTTTGAGCAAAAGATCCTAAAATGCCAAGTCAGTGGATGCTTACATCAGTACTGAAGTCTTTTTAAGCCTTTGAAAGACCGTGATTATAATTCAATGATAGATGGATTACCTTAATTACAATGTGCAACATCCCTTTCAGCATGCGGCAGTGAAGTCCTGGATATGAATTGTATCCATTTTCTCTCTAATACACTGTTTTGAAAACAGATCTTTTATCATATAGGCACATTTTTGACACCTTTGCAAACAAACTTTAAGTTAATTTCAATTTCTCATGTCAAGCATAATGAAAAGAGAGTACACAGTATGATATTTATAAACATTGCAAGAAAAAGATGAATGCGAGATAGTGGTCGATATAAAATGCGTGTTGCATAATGTAAACACATACAGGTATATGATTATATAACCATACTATATGGAAATAAATATCAATGGAGGAGAAAGATATAATCTAATTTGAAATTTTAGAATTAATTATTTCTTTAACTAATTTACATATTTTGAAAAGACAAATATAATTTAGGACATTAAGATGTTTATACAAGTTATACAACTGTTAATGCAGCAATTTCTTGAATTGAAGAAAAAAAAATTGAATCTAATAAACATTTAAACTCATCACCAATTATAATTGCGTATATAACATGTTTCAGTTGCAACTGTTACCGTAATAAATTATTTCTTGTTCTAAACTTTATAATGAATTTCAGTCAATGTTGAGGGGTTTTAATTGAATAGTCTTTAAATTCAATTTTTTCTTTAAACAGTCTGTAACTAATTAACCCCTGACTCATACAAACTCATGCATAGTCAGACAGAACAAACCCAGATCAGACTGCTCCTTTAGGAACTGTCTGATCGGAATCTTTCTGTTTGCTCTTATGATATTGTAGCTCAGATTCTACTGTATACAGTCTGCATGGCAAAGAAAAATCCATTATTTCATATACCATTTAGAATTCAGTAAATTAATATTCATGAAGTCATCAAATTGTACTTGAATATTCATTAGGTCAGGGGTAAATGGCACTGAACCACTCATATATATACAAATCAGAGAAATTATTATTACGTATTACCACTTAATATTTGGAAAAGTTATTTTTTTCCCCAAATTTCGTTTATAGGTAATCCACATTAAATTTTGATATATTTCTTACGTGTTTAAGCCATTTGAAAGTGGTGTTCTTTTGATTAATGGAACAGAGCAGACCCAGATCAGGCAGCTTCTGGAAGGAAGATTATACACAGTCTACGCAGCAAAGAAAAAAAACATGTAGCATTTAAATTTCAGTAACTTGATATTCATTACATCAAGAATTTGTTCATGAATATTCATATGGTAAAGGTTTAAATTATCACAAAGAAATTCTGGGTGAGGGCGACTCATTTACAGAGTGTAGAAAGTCATATTTCTTTGTCTATTCCAGGTAATAGTTGATTGAAATTTGTCACAAGCAGTGTTTTTTCTGTGTTTCATATCTTATTGGCTGTTTAATTGGCAATTTTCTTTAATATTTGGGTGTTTTTTGGTGAAAATAGAACTTCATCCATGTACCTCATGAATATTCATGCAAAAATGTATAACTGGATGAATATCAATTCACTGATCATTAAATGGTATATGAAACAATGTTTTTTACTTTGCAAACTGTGTATACGGTAGTCTTAGCTACAATATTGTATGGGCAAACATAGAAGATCCTGATCAGACGTCTCTGTTTGCTACACATCAAAATAAGTACATTTGAGATAAAGGTTAATTAAATGAATTGCAGCTCCAAGAGGGGTACCAACAATGAGTTCTGTGACCAGTTGGGTTAACAGTGAGCGGTACCCGGCTTTCCCCCTCATCAGCGGAGGGAACATTAACGAAATGGCTGACACAGGGAAATTCCTCGTTATCTTCGTCATAGATGAAAACGACCATGACTCTAAAGCTCTCAACCAAAGGTAGGAATTTTTTCTGTCAAAAAATCCTAAGGAAAAATTCTTAAGTCACAAAAAAGTTTTAAGCTTTTCTCCTTTCACTTTTTGGAGAATAAAATATTTTAAATGGTCACGAAACTCTGATTTCTTTTTCTTTGACTTGGAAGTCTTTCTGGTGCACTTCACACACCTTTGTTTATATTGCATGAACACTAAAACACAAAAAAGAGCAATTAATTTTTAATGAAACAGTATTAAACCCCACATGTACTCATGCACATAAATGCAACAACAAGCATTCATTTCTCAAATATATATTGTTTTTTATATATCCAAGTAAGCATATTTTCTTTATAACCAACAAAAAGTTATTTATTACCACACAATGTGTGACAATTACTTTGAGAACTTATTACAGACACACAGTTTTACTGATCAGTGCCATGTTAAAAAGGAGAAAACAATTTTTATTCATCTTCTTTTTTTGCACAATGAACATGCCAAAGGTGTTTTTGAATAATTAATGAAGAAATTTTGTCTTTGATCTTTTTGCTGGTAACATTTTTTTTTTCTGATGCAGCTTGAATATTTTCTGTTGTTTTTTGGAAGGCATTTTTTTTCACACCCCATTTCTTGCAACACATTATGTCCCTGCTTATTCTACAACTTTTAACAGTTCAACACTCCTAGGGGTTAAACTGATAGGAAAGTAATTTATTATTGAATTATGGATCTCTTTTTTTCAATGACATTTGCATTTATATACAGAGTTATTTCCCTTGTGAAAATCATTTTTTACAAGGGAAAAATAAAACAAACTCCAAAGCAGCATTATTTGGTGTGTGTGGGGGGGGGGGGGGTAGTCTTAACTTCTGTGATAATTGTGGTAAATCATTGTTCGTATGAATTGAGTAGATAAAAACAATACATGAAAGAGAAAACTTTTGCTAAATTTAATTGAAATTCTGATTTTTGGATAGAAATATAAGTTTTTGCTTAAAGAGTTGATAGGCACTTAGGATCAGGAAGATTTACAACGATATTGATGCACATTCCTGGATAAATGCCTGATAGTGAAACAAATTGGCTCCGATGTTTTCAGTTGACACCTATTTAAAGGTCAAGAAATTTAAGAGAAATTTGATGTTTAAATAATGTGGAAGTTATCTTTGTGGGAGACTGATGGCAAAACCTGTGCAAGGTCTGGTTATTTGCAAGATAAATAGTTTTGTATTTAGACAAAAATATTTTTGTTAATTTCAAAGGAATTTCTGCTTATATTAGTAAAAAGAAATTGCATATTCAGCATAACCTAGAAGCTTAAGTTAGTGTTACATCTCGATTTGTCGCAAAATAAAAAAGGAAAATTAATTTATGTATGTTGTTACGAAATATTGAGAGGCCGTGTTTTATTTTGCAATCTGGATGATGTTTCTGTTTTTAATTGGGAATGATTTGATAGGCTTAAGATTATTATCTATGATGACATACAAGTAGCATATAATTTGTTAATTTATTTTTAATACTGCAGTTTCTACTTTCCTGCTTTATTCTTTTAAAATGAATTTAATCTTAATGCAAAAAATCATGTGGATTCCGTAATTAATTTATTGCCAATTTTGAAATCACAGGCGGGTCTATTTGATGGATATCAGAACAGAGAGTTCTTTATGTAATTAAAAAAATAGATCATAGCAAGAGGTGAAAGCAAAACTATACTAAATGCATATAAATATATAAGCACTTAGCATAGTTTCGCTCTCACCCCTTGAATTAGGAGAAGTGAAATAATCTTGTATTAACCCTTTCGCTGCCAGGTCACCTATCATATATAAACAGGGTATTTGCCAAGGAATGTCATTACAGGCTGTTACTGTACTAGCATAATGTGGCTGCTTCCCTTTTGCTGCCAACAGGACGGGTTAACCCGTCCTACACATGAGACAGCGTATTTGAAAACAAGACAGGTTTACCCGTTATGGAGTTTCTGCATTGGAAATGCCCAAAATTAATGAACCTATCTTGTTGGCAAATACGCTGTCTCATGTGTAAGACATTTCTTCCGCCCTGTAGGCAGTGTAAGGGTTAATAATCTCTCGAAAGAATTACATGTATAAGGAAAAGGGTAGATAAAATAGATAGTAGATAGAAGATAGAAAGTAGATAGCTTCATTTATTTGATTAAACTGAGATCAGACTCGCCGCAAACATGGTTTGGGAAAGAGGGTATATAGAATCCATATATATCCTATACTTTTGTCCATCTGTCCTTTGAT
>CM037783.1:46877085-46890067 GCA_021229015.1 Solen grandis | reverse complement strand
CTTGTTCAACACTGGGGAAACCAGTCCTGGAACTAACCTCAAATGATAAATGCCAGGCAAGGGAGATACACACATTACTAGTATCCTTTAATAAATCTGGTAAATTATGGCCGTTTGATCGAACCCAAGATCTCAAAGTATGTTCAGTCCACTTAACCAACATAAATCTAAATTTGTTTTGATCCAAATTATATCTTGTAACATTAAAAAGAAAACATGCTGAACTATTAATAACAAAACAAAAAACAAGAGGGCTGATGGCCCTGAATCGTCACCTGAAAATAAATGAGCAACATAGTTGGATTTTTCATATTGACCTACTTTTTGAATCACATGACCCACTTTCGAGCTTGACCAAGGATTTATGGAAAACAAATTCCGACCAATTTTCATGAAGATTGGGCCAAAAATGTGGCCTCTAGAGTGTTAAAAAGGTTTTTTCTAGGATCTGACCTCATGACCTACTTTTTGACCCCACATGACCCAATTTCAAACTTGTCCAAGATTTATGGAAACAACATCTGACCAAGCTTCATAAAGATTGGGCCAAAAATGTGGCCTCTAGAGTGTTAACAAGGTTTTTCTAAGATTTGACCTCATGACCTATGTTTTGACCCACATGAACCCAAATCAAACTTGTCCAAGATTTTATGGAAACAAACATTCTGACCAAGTTTCATAAAGATTGGGACAAAAATGTGGCCTCTAGTGTATAAAAAGGGTTTTAAAGTTTTGACTCGTGACTACTTTTGACCCCATGACCATTTCGAATTGTCCAGAATTTAGGAAACAAACATTCTGACCAGTTCAGAAGATGGCAAAAAATGGCCTAGAGTACAGCAAATGTGACGCGAAAAACGTACGGACGAAGGGTGATCAAAAAGCTCCTTGAGCACGTTGTGCTCAGGTGAGCTAACAACAAAATGTTAAGTTACCGATCTTTAAATATACAATGTACAAACTTTGAGTTAGTTAAGTTTGTATACTTAAACCAAGTCACTATTTAAAATATTTCTTTTCATACTTAAAAAACATGAGCAAATGTTTTATTCAATTAAAAACATTAATTAAATATTGAAAAAATCTGGCTCAAGGACCAGATCTTTATGTCAGTAGTTTGACACTACAGAGGGCGTGGGAGAACACAATTCCTTCAATTATTACCAGCCTAGGGTCTAGGTGGTCCGTCAGAATCCTTGATGTGAAATGATCGAATATCATCAAATGGTCATATATATATATATACTTTGAAAGTAACATGTCTGGTGGACTCCCTCGATCCTTAATGAAATTAGTGTCAGACACAGAAGATGACTTCTGAAAAAAAAATTTTGGCACCTTCATTTGAAACCTGAATCTAGATTATTTTTCATAAGCTGGATGCACGAAAGTGTTCACTCCTTGGTTTCCAATGAAGGAAGCCCAAATAATTTTTCATACAATTCCATTCTTCCGAACCATACTGGCTTTCCATCTTTGCTAATATTGCAGTAAATGACAGATGGGTTTTCTCCCTGCCAAGTCTCCGAGACCAAAGTGTCGCCCCACCGAGTTGGTCCCAAATACAGGAGGGACAGCTGCTTAATGTGGAACTGATGGAAAGAGGACTTAATATGCTGCAAACATTCTTTTCTGGATGCTATGCTCGCATTTTCACTGAAAAATTTGAAGTATGACGCACACCGTGTCCGTTCGTTATGGTCCGTATCACTCAGAGGCACTGTCAACATGTTTTCGTGAGTTGGATGAATCTTCTGGACTGGTTCAACACATATTTTACTGAGTGGTTTTGATGGAAGTTTTGGCTCAAAGCGTTTCCTCCACCAGTCTGGAATCACTTCAGGTTCTTGCTTGTGTTTGTTAACAACTGCGTAACAGCTCCTGATCCGGATAGACGGTTTCAGCTTTCCTGCACAGCATAATTCACTGACTGTAGAAAATGTGGTGTTTCCAATATTTGCAAGCCTAACATTGACATCCAAAGGGGCTTTGGGAGTGGTGCTTTCATAAAATTCACTGCTAATGTCCATTATGCATGCTTTAACATAGGTTCGAAGGTTCTGGTGACGCATTGTCCTGTAGTCAAGAAAGGAGGTTTCCTGTCCAAACGCAGCTGTCTCTACGTGACTCATCATGTCAAATACAGTGACAATATTTGGCTGCCCTGTCAATACAAATATTACCTTATTATTTCGTTTATATACCAATATAAAATTTTGAGAAATATTAAGCATTCATTTCATGAGCATGAATACATTTCAAAATAAAGAGAGAATGGCAGTAAGGTAACCAATTCAATGAACCAATGAAATCAGTAGTACCACAAATATTCAGCTATAAAAAACTAAATCGGACTCTCATGCTAATACAGAAGATTCCAACAGTATGGAAAACCTAACCAAGACAAAATACCAATGTTATAACAAGAAATATCATTGAAGATGATGAATACCACCAGATAGCGCTTTGTCACAGTTACTGTTACCATGTCAGACAGTCTTCAGAAATATTACAAAGTACCATAACTAATTCACAATCAAGCAAATCGTGATATGCCAACAATATGTGCAACTAGGCTTGGTACTTAACAGCCTTATAAATTTCATCAAAATCCGACCAAAGTTAGCCAAGAAATAGGGCAGACAAATCTCATCTAGATACGGACAGTCAGACCAACAGACCGGTGGACAGACATGACTCCAATAAAGCTCCCATATGTTTTGTATATGAGGGTATCATAAAGGCCTTTTTTCATATGAATGGGAAGAGGTCCTTGTCCCATTATTTTGGGGAAAAAAAATGATTTCTACTTTTTGTGGAATGAAAAAGACTGAGGCAAAGGTATTAGAAAATTTGCCTAAAAGAAGACAAAAAATCCTACAATGTGATATACCTGTATGATTGATGTCATCAAATCGAAGGCCTGGTAACACAACCTGTACCGAGCTCTTGTCATTGGTTACTTTGATCATCAAATTCAGCGAAGGATACGCCCTGCATTACAAATTAGGATTAGTCACAAATGTAGCCAACACTTCTCTTAGGCGAAAAAAAAAAGTTGTTTGTTTCCACTAACATCTCCGTAAAAAATAGGGTTGGTAGGTTGGCTAACTTTTTTATATTATTATTAATTTTTTTCCATTTTTATCTTATTTTTTTGAGAAATTGACAAAAAACAGAATTTTCCAACCATAATAGCTCAAAAACTACGAAAAAAAGTCTAGGATTGGTACAAAAAAATAGGGTTGGTCGGGTCAGTGGAAATGAGTAACTTTTTTTATTACGCCTTTATCAATGTGAACTTCAAAAATAGTCTTCATTGTTAGAGAAATTGGGAGTATAACAATATGACCGATAAGAACAGCTGGAGAAAAGCCCCAAGATGTAATTATCATTACAAATCTTATGGAAAACACTTGCTAAGCTTTAATGCAGGCTGATCAAGATAGCTACTACAATATTTTTCAATTATCTCTTTTCGTAAAGTGCAAGTTTCTGGTCATTACCGGTGTATCATGATCAGCTTAAAAATGGGGTAGTTGTGACTCATGTGAGAACCACCACCCAACAACTTTACCAAAAGAGAAAATAGTCATCTATGACAAAGACAACACCTGGTAGCTGGTATTACAGCTGAGTATTTATTATTTATGTTTACATGTGGTTGTTTTCAAACACAGGTGCTTCCTAAAAGAAAAGGTACAATAGATGACAGGGATTTAAATTACTATTAAAGGTATTGTCTATTAACTTAAGTATTTAATAATTTATAGTTACAAGAGTGTTCTTTGGAACACGTGTGTCACCTGCTATAGTGTGATGGACAGACAGACAATGGAAAAGTGATCCCTATGTGCAGTGATTTTTTTACCCCTGCATCCTAGATGCAATGTTTTCGCTGTAGATGCAAAGTTTAAATTTCAATGCATAAAATATAAGGAAAATGCTATTGAAATTGAAGTAAGACACATACTATCTGTAATGGGACTAATGTTTTTTTTTTTTTTACTAGTCAGTCCCAGGACTCATACAGGAAAAATTGTAAAATAATCACTGATGTGTCACCTCTGTTTACAGTAGGTGACACAAAAAGTAATAACTAGTGTCTTGAAATATCGTTCGAGCTTTTTTCTAGTCCTCTACGTATAACAGTTACTGCAGTAAAGTAATTTAGCATATATATAAATAGAAGCTGCCATCCAATGTTGTTGACTGTTAATACAGATGACTGCCTATAACAAAAAAAATTGTTCGAAATTACATGAGGACGAATCCATATGACAAGCCAGTGAGACTTTCCTAAAAAGTGTATAACGACATTCATGTCAGTTAAGAAATTTGATAATTTTGTGTATGCATGTTGTTTATTGAGCACTGGTTCAGTTTTATTCGTTCAGAAATGTTTGTTGTACCTATGGAGCCTCTCAAACGCATTTCTGCACAGTGACATTATTAATTTCGGTCCTTGTTGTCAGAGATTTGAACAGTTTAAATTACGGGCTCAACGACTGGTTGCAGGTGTAAATACACATTTTTATTTATTTATTGAAAATTCGTTTTCCATGAAAAAAAAGCTAAATTTACATAAAAGATCTGTTTTTAAAGCACATTTTTCATATGACCAATTTTGTTGTTTAGTTATATTTGTCTACAATGCAATAATGAAAAAAAAAATATTGGTGACATCAAAATGTTTGGAATAGCAAACTTGTACTTTAAGGCATGTGTGGAAAAAAAAACTCGGAAAAAAGAGAGCATTTTAGCTGCCTAAATTAGTTAATCTGTAACGGAACTACATTACATCAAGGTAATTTAAATATCTGATTCTACAGAAATGTGTTTCAGTGACTGTTTGCTTAAAGCACATTCTTGATATATTATGTATAAGGTTTTGTCAGGGATTATATAATTTACTTATATATTTAAAGAGAGAGAGAGAATCCCTGGTTTTGTATATAACAGACAGCATTTTATACTGTCCTCGGTACTGCACGGGTAGTCCGTGAAGTTCTTTCAGCACGGGCGTGATGTGTCTGTGACAGGAGGTTCTTGTAATAAGGCGAACAGCTGCACCCTGTATTTTTCGTTGAAAGTAAGGGTATATGAAAACCCCCATTGTTGAATTTACAGGATAATCAAAATCCCCTCCGGGAAAATGATAAGGCAGTAAAATTAATATGATAAAATTCACATAGAGTTCACCTCTCTCTCTCTCACACACACGCGCGCACGCATTCACATGCAGACACACACATACACAAGGAGAATTACAAGAAAATCTAATATTTGTACGAATAGTTTATTTCAGTCAAAATTCAAAAATATATATACAAAGTTGCAATCGGATCATGCACATATTTATAACCAAACATAATCCTAGTTATCACAAATCCATGTTTTCCAGTCTTTACTCTGGTACTGATTTTTATTTTATAAGTTTAATAAATATTTTCATCCCATGAAGAGGCGTATCGCTCTGTATCATGAATACTGTCTTTGTTAATCCCATTTTTCCCTACCCCCACCCATCCCCACAACACCATGCCTCCCCCCCCACCCCCACCCCCACACACACACCATTACTCCTCTCACCACCCCTCCTCCTCGCACTCTCCTCCATGATCTTCACCCTCTCCTTCCTCTCCTGTTCCTTTATCTCCTCAATACGGTGCTTCCTCCTCATCACCTCCACCTTCTTCTCCTCCTCCTGGTGCGCCTTCTCCTGTCTCTCCTTCATCTTCGCCTCTCTCAACATCTCTGCCGCCAACATCTTCTCCTCCAACTCCTTCTTCCTCTCTACTCTCTTGGCATCTTCAAATATTTCGTTCATCAACTGCTCCTCCTCATCTGTGTACATGATCTGTAACAGTAGAAAGCAAGATATACGATCTTGCACATCTGTATAACTCTTTGACTAAACTGAGAATATATCATGACTCTGGCGTAGGTAATTTGCTTCAAGGTCGTTGTCAAAGATACGAAGTTTAAAACTAAGATCCATTATTTCGCAATCTCTTATCCTTAGAAGCTGACATATGGCACGTAGACTGCTTGATGTTCGGAAGGCGCGTTCTGATCTTCATCCATTGTCATTTGCAATAGGTCAAAGTCATAGGCTAAATCCCACAATATGTTTGTATAACCGCTTGACATCTCAATTTAAGTTAGCTTTAAGCTTTCGAACTATTCTTCCATTGCAACGGCATTTTGTTTCGTTTCTTTTATTTTCTTTTTCGGAGGTGGAGGTATGAATTTTAAAAATGTTAATACATTTTTACATTACATTTACGAGGGGCATCATATATAGAAATGAATGTACTGAGTAATTTTCGATCTCTTGATAAAATAATGTTATAAGTATACCAAATACTCCGGGTATATTATTGCTATACAGGGTACCAATATTATGATTTTGGATCATATCAAATTCTATATTATTGCATAAATACTGAACTTACATCAACCAAATTTAAGTCCCCTTTCTTCTCTTCCAGATTCTGTGTAAGGCGAGCTGGCACCCGGGCATCCTCCACTGCCCCACTCAACTCCACAACAAAGGCGATACCCTGGGCTCCCACTGCGGGCTCCTGACCTGAAACAATGATTGATGATTAGAAAAGTATTAAAATATATTTTGTGACCCGTTCTTATATCATTCTCTGTCTCAGAATCAGTCTTCGTGAGATACTTCTAATTTAAACTTGTTTTATTTTGCTCTTTTTAACAAAAATTCTGTATCTCTTTATCTGCATGATAACGTTGTAATATCCCTAGACTGGACTTTTACACAACGTTAAGGAGAGAAATTGAATTGAGGAAAACGTTTTAACCAAAGAAAGTGTTTCCCCTATTTACCGTGATACATTTGAACTCATGAAAGAATACCAGTTTTTAATATATAATACGTTGAGATTAAAGATTAACATATATATATACAGCTGGGTAAGAAAACATGTTCAAGTTTAACAAGGGAACTTAACACATACATCCGTATGTATATACACATACATAAAACTTTATTACAGAAAACCTAAAAGCATGAAAAGTACATGAAACTGAAAAAAAAGATGATGCAATGAAACCCAGATAAGTTTTAAGAAAATGTATGTTTCTATCAACTTTGAGAAGAAATGGGGACATGGGATATTTCTATTTTGGTATATTGTTGTGAAATAAATAAATAAATAAATAAATAAATAAATTTCATCACGATCCCTTTTTTTGTGACTCTACAAATAACTAGTAGAAATAAATGCATTAACAAAAACATTGCATTAAATATCAACATTTCCATTTATAGTCTTATTCTGATCAAATACTAACAGCAATAAATAATTGAAATTCGCCGAGCATCATTCATTAATAGATCTACAAATATCTCAAAATAGTTTAACTGCTGCACTATATTGATTTTGAAGTCAAACACTATCAATTACTACTAATTTCTGACTCGTGCACCAAAGATAAAAGAATATCCGTACCTTTGTCTTTCAGGCCCCTCACCATATCAGCCTCCTGGTGTTTACTGGGCCTGGAGAAATCAGTCGCCTCTCTAAGGATCTCACTGACACTTCTTTTGTCTTCCCCAGAAGAAGGATAGACTCGGTTCTTCCTCTTTCTCTTCCCCGGAAGGCAGTTTCCCATTTATATTGTTTAGTTTGTTTAAGCAGATACAACCTTAGGTATGTATTAGCATGTAACGTTGCTAGCAACAGAATATAACCGTCATGGTAACGTTACTCATAATCTGCAACGTCAGCGTCAAAGTACACAACGCTCGAAATATGACGTCATCTGTCCGTGTGCTTCAATCATGATAACAGTGTATACGTTACGATAACAAATCTTCTCTACCTATACGCTGTTTAACTAACTATATATATAAGTATATAATTTTGTTTACATTTGTTGTTGTGATGAATTAAACGCCGCACGGACGACTAGTCATTAGTTTGAAACATACATAATTATGTGTATATACGAGTACTTCTCGATCTGACGTCATCGTGGATTTATTATATTGAGGAAGACGACATATTGGAATTGTTGTTTGAACACATGCTGATGATCAATGAAACTAGAATCAATCAAGCCTCCCACTACATATTCTAAGTCACTCTCAAATTCGATCACTTTTTTCGAAACATGTAAACATCCAGACAAATCATTAACATTATCACTTTTTTCACACCTTTCTCATCATTGCTATCAATAACTTTATCATATTTTACCATTTGCTTCCACATGAGATCGTGTTGACGAACATAGCAAACCCAGATCAGACAACACTTAAACGGAGCTGTCTGATCAGAAGTTTCTCTGTTTGCTCATATTTTATAGCTCAGAGACTCGATGCATGTATGCCATTTAACGGTAGACGTTTTGTTCTATTACTGTCCATTTCTTCACGAATCTATGAGATAAAGCGTCAAGCCTTTTTTTTATCAACATTGTATGAAAAATTGAAAAAAAATCGTGTAAAGAAGTAAAGAAGTTTTAATTAATACTGTTTGTAAACTTGCTGAGTTACTTTCTATCAATGAAGAAATTACTATCATTCATTTGCCGTCTTTTTAATTATAGGTATGACGCTGTATGAATAACAATGAACTGACTACTTGCTTTGCTTAAGTCTTAATAACCGTGAGTTCTTTTCATAATAACCATTAAAAATTATACAAAAACAAGACCACTCTGGTGTCCACCAGATGTCAGCTGCAGAAATGTTTGCTACCACAGAACAGCGTTTCAAGCAATCCTGTTCAAGAATTAAGTTACCCAGCAGATCTGCAGCTCGTCGAATCCTCTTTCATTTGAGACACACACACACAACTTCAGTGCCTCCAGAGCTTTGATTGTGCGCAGTGACATTAATAAATTAATAATAAAATATTTAGGTAGAAAAAGATGATAAACTATATAAAAAATAACCAAAACATATTTTCTATGCCCCTACATAAGGCATAATAAAAAAAGTTATATTTGTTTCCACTAATCCGACCGATCGCTGTTTTTGTCACTTTCTCTTAAAAAAAAGGGTAAAAATGGAAAAAAGAAAACAACAACAACAACAACAAAAAAAGTTTTGCCGACCTGCCGACCCTATTACTATTATTTTTGCTGTTGCTGTTGTTGTTTGTGTGCAGGGTTTCTATATATACAGTATATATACAGTATTAAAGAGACCCTGGTTTGTGTGTGTGTGTGTGTGTGTGTGTGTGTGTGTGTGTGTTTTCTTCTTCAAAATGGGGCGGTGCCTCCGTGGCCGAGAGGGTCATTCGGATTTTCATGTGAGGACGCCTTCCAGCTGGCTTGCTGTAGGTCGGTGGTTCTACCCGAATGCCTCTGTGCATTCGGGCCTTCCTCCACCCTGTAATTAGCTGGACGTCGGATATGACTGAAAAACTGTTGAAGCGACGGTAAACTCAAATAGTCAAGTCAAAATGGGGCCATATGTGACGTCTTAACCATGGAAGAAAGCAGGACGAAAACATATATATAGCGCCCCATCCACTTTGAACATGTGTGTGTGTGTGTGGGGGGGGGGGGGGGGCAAAATCCGAATGTGATAGGAGTGGTAGGGGAGTTCGGGAGCATGCTCCCCCGGAATTTTTTTTTTGTGTGATGGAGATGCATTCTGAAGGGTATCTGGGGATAATAGTGAAGGTTTTTGTTGTTGTTGTTTTTGTTTTTAAATCCGATATAATTGAAACTTGAAGGCCTAGGTCCCACTGGGGAAAAAAATAATCGGTGATGTGGAAATAAACATTTTTTTTTCTACCGATGGCTCCCGATGTTTGAGCCAAAAAAAGACTGAGCAGTCCGTTGAAAAATTACAATTATTAGGCTTCGGGATTGGTCCGTTGAACATTCACTGTTGTTTCGGCTATGACTCAATAGCCTTGAGTCCCGATGTTCGGAAAAGCACCGGGGGACCTCCTCCGATGATCGGCGAAGGTGCCCCGGAGTTTCACTGAGTTTGTAACATAATCGGGGTAATATCCCGTAGATAAGGGGATCTTGCGAACCATCCTACGTGTCTCGGGGAAGATTATTGAGAGTATGAAAATTTGATTGTGGAATTAAGCGACAAAGTCAAGAGAAGACTTTTGGGGGGTTTAAGGGGATGTCCTAAGCAATGTCCAATGGCCTTTTTGACCGTCTCAGTCTAAGACTGGCCAAAACAGAAACTAATTTCTGGGTGCGCTTTTCAACCCTTGCCATTTTTTATTTTTTTTTTAAGATCGGGAATGTGTCACAGAAAGGCCGCCTAATATCCCCGAATGCCCCCCTGATACTTCGGCGAGACATCACAGACGCATCGGGGATTCATCGGAGGAAAAAAAATCGCGGAATCTCCGTGAATGCTGACCGGAGCTTCTATGCGGATATTTCCCCGGCTTGTTTTCCCGATAAAACATCTTTTTGCAGTACATCCGAGGCCTCCCGATGACTCCACATAGCTCGCGACACTATTTCCATCGGGAGTGCGTATGCATCCCATCCCCGAGGCAAAAAAAAATGCCAAGTGGGACCGAGCCTTAAGCATTGAGCGATATAATGTTATCTTTTACCGGCGCAAAGTCATGTTATTGAATAACTGCTGTGCAATCGTATAAATTTGATTACAATTGCATTTACAGGCCCCGATCAAAAATAAATAAAATAAAAATAACGGTGTGTGTGTGGGGGGGGGGGGGGGACACTGATATTACTGAAAGGGCATTACTTCTTCCGGGTAAGATATACGGGCTTATATTGTATTTTAATTCAAAAACTGGCATAAAATATTTAATAAGGGTTTCCTGAACCCCACAAAAAGTGACTTGTGATCATTAGTTTTTGACTCAACAGTGTAAAAGACAGTTTTGTCAAAGAAAACAAAATCAATTTTCACGTTAAACATAATCATTTTGTCAAAATTGTGGAAAGGAATAGGTTCGACCTTAATGATATTGGCTGTCAAATTGTCGATCTGGAAGCAGTCTTCACGTAGAAATTCTCAGAAAAAAAATCAGGCGCACGTTATAGGGTAGGGGTGGGTCCCTTTTGTGTGTCATTTTTTGTGTGTACATTTTTAGTTTTAGTTGAAACATTTTGGTTTTTCTAAGTGTTTAATCAGTGACAAAACAAACAATAGATGTTGATATTTAATATAAAATCTTTAATATCCGTTTTATTTTGCACATAAATTGTGTATTATGTGCATTAGTATTCATTGACTTATCAGTAACATTGAACAATAACTGATTACCTGGATTTGATTTGAATTAGTAATCATAATCTACACATACATTGTCCCAAAATATGGTAGTTAAAATTTTAAATTAATTATATTCATAAATCTAAAATACACATATTTTATAATAATTATTATTATTTTATTCGTAAATAATAAGAAAAGTGAACATGATGATGTATAGACCTACTTTTTGTATTTATATATTGAGAGAGTTAGTTAAGAAGAATTGAACTGCTTCGTTAAAATAATACTTACAAGTTATGTAAAAATAGTATAGCTGATGACATTTAGAAACACAACCCATTTCTGATAAAGTTTAATTTACATGGTGAAAGTTCATCAACCTGGCAGTTAAATAGCCCGCTTTTAATTCAAGATTTAAAATTTTATAGATGTAGAGAAAAGTGAATTTAAAAATTCTTTGATAAGATTTAGTCAAAGTTATTTGTTAAATCAATAATTTCTTTGGGCTCTGTGAAAATTTTTATTTTTTTCCTAAACATCACCTGTCTAGAATAGTTTTACTGATATAAAGTTTTTGTAATTGCCTATTTTTCTTCAATCATTAGATCGCTCGGCAGACGAGATGTCCTTAGGTATCACTCGACAATAGCCTATGAATCAATGAAGGTGTCAATCAATTTGTATACACAGTACCTTAAACACATGCTTATCACTAAGTCATGGATGACTGCCGATTCGGATTACCTACACATTAACAGCAGGGGGCCATAAGACAATAGGAGTCTGGCTGGTCAGGTGGTTATGCGGTTGATTCAGTATGGGGGCCAACGATGGGGATTTCCTCTAGACAGCTCAGACATTATGTAATCAATGGATTTTATAGCCTAGAAAAAAATATATAACCAGGGCAGCTGGGGGGGCCAAGGCCCCTCGGTCCCCGATGAATCCGGGCCTGGTTATATGCAGCAGGTTGGTGAATTTGTCTATGAGTACAGGTAATGTGTTCACAGGGCCCCTTTATTAATTCTCTGTCGAAAACAATTACTTCTAGAAGTCATGTGCGCTGTTGTATTTTACCAGAATGTTAATCAACAGATCTTTGCATCACATTCACATGCATCGTCTAACATTTTAAGTTTGACAAGACTATAATTTCATATTTATATGCATATTTTTTTCTCATAGATTAGACACTCGGATAAATGGGACATAAACCAAAATATTTTATGGACTCAGTGTTAGCTATAGATATCAGAGATATTATCTTTCGTATACACATAAAAATAGGCCGTTTTTCTATATTAATTGATAATCAATAATTTCCTCCATGTCTATAAACAAATTTTATGTAAAAAATGTGTAGCTTGTGTTGGCACATGTCCGTCCTAATATATTACAGTATCTGATATAACATGAATATAGCAAAGTGTTTTAATCACAGACATATGCAGCATATGGTGAATATATGTTTATGATTTTAATGTATTTATCTTTTAGGTGAGAGATCAATGTTGCAAAATGATTTATGGAACTGGACCTTGATCCTTTGCTTGGTCCCGCAGAATAGACTATCTATTAATCGACTGGGTGACCCTTTATTCAATCCTCACCGAAAACTTTGGTAGAGGCTCTTTAGTAGACACCGAATACCGGTAGCCACGGAATGCTAAAAAGTAGGCGGGGGAGTGGGCGTGGCTTAAAGCTTTTGCTGTTACATTTCGTTATTTGTATTTTGTGTAGAATGAGTCGTAATAATATATGTGTTTTGTTGTTAAG
>CM037783.1:46826985-46876985 GCA_021229015.1 Solen grandis | reverse complement strand
TTGTTCAATGTTAACCTTAAATGTAGCCAACTAGTAATGTTACTTTGTTAAAAGTTCACAAGACACGTGTGTTGTTTCTAGTCATTGAAAAGCTAAAATTTTTGTTTCAAATTGAATTAAGATTTACTCATCTGGAGTCCTGCTTTATAAATAAAAAAAAGTGATATACTGTAGTATCAGTTATTTTCGCGCAGTCTAAATTTCGTACTACCCTCTCTAAAAACCATTTCGCGCGGTGCTAAATTCGCGCATTTCCCATTTCAAAAAAAAAAAAAAGTATAAAAAATAAATATGAATAAATAAAAAAATATCCATTTCGTTCTGAATGACTGATTTGGTGCCCCGGATATCGAATGCTAATTAATTACCGACTGATATGTTTGCGCTACCCTCCCCCAGGTAAGTGACGTCATAGGGGTTGGTTACTGATAAGGGTTACTGGTAAGTTGTTTATTAGCACCGTCTCCTAATTGCTGAACTGCCGAAAGATGGCATTTCCTTTGTTATCGACTGCAGCACTTCCGGTGATCAGACAATCAATTCTCCGGGACCTTTTTGTTTTACAGGTCTCACTTTGATTGTTGTATAAACAAACTGTCAATCTAGAAGGTGGGGACATGTCAGTACACACGATCTGCCACCATACAGTTAGTAGTAATGTTTGTTCGAAATCTGTATGATGAATTTATGCATAAAGGTCAGTGCCTGAATAATGACTCGGCAAAAATGAGTTAACATCACGCAAGCGTAAATTTCATGCACCGGTTCAACACCGGTAAAAGGTAAGTTAGAATATACAAAAAAAATCTTATTTTAAAAAGAATAACACAGATTATTGATTTGATATTAGTCTCAAATAGAACACGAGTGTAAAACCCTTGGGAAACTGTTGGTTTTATTGAACTAAGATGGTACTGATTATAAAACAACGCATGAAATTTAGTTGTCAAAATCGGTGTCAAACAAAAAAATACCATATATATTCTTTGATTATACAGACTTAATATCGCGCGGTCCTAAATTCGCGGAAGGCCCATTGCGCGAAAATCGCGAAAATTAGACCAGCGCGAACAATACTGATACTACAGTATTGTTGTATGTCAATGTTTGAGTTCCTGTCAATGACAGCCCTACATTTTATATTTTCATTTTGAAGTGTTGCAATTTTGCTTTTCCATAAAATGAAAATATCACACAGTAACTGCATATTTTTAGGACTGAACCAGATGGTGCTTCCTGGAATATTGTTAGGGAATATATGTCTCAAAGCCAAAACAAATCGAAAATCATCTCTAATTTATTTTTAAGCCATGCTGTTTTGTCATTTACAGGGTTCATTCTAGAAATGAAATCAGTGGGGTCAAAGGGCCCACTGTTGGCAAATAAGTGGGGACATTGCCAAAAAAACAGGGGTCAATACAAAATATATCTTAACAAACAGAAAGTGACTTATAAGTGACCCATGCCTCTTAAATGTCATTCCTTATTGCTAATGTCTTTGAAACATCCATTAACTATGAAGAAAACTAAAACTATGGAACTTTTTTAAATTTTTGAACTTTTTAAGTCTGTTGAACAACATGTTTTGGTTATGACAAACAATCACTATCATTAGTCATTAAAAGCCTTCTGTGCTTCCTCTCATTCCAGTATTTAAGGTTACTTTTGAAGTCAAATTTATATACAGCTGCAGAAAAATCGGGTTTTATTTATTCAGCTTCCAGTCCACCCACATGATCTCTACTTTCTGCATACCTGGTTAGCATACTTGAACGAAAGTGAATTGATCCTTCTTAGGGATTTTTGTTTATTTATTCAGTTTTTATTTTGCATATGTCACAACACATTATATTTTTATCGTTACCGTATCTGATTCTGAACCAAGAAAACTTTTCAAGTTAAGTTATGCTTACTTTTTTGTGACACACTAACAGTAACCATAGTCGAAAGTGTCTTTCGCTTTCGTTTTTCAGCCATCTTTGCAAATTATGAACTGGAAAAGAAATGTCGATATTGATTGGTTGTAATATGCTAACATGGTGAAAATATCGCTACCACAGCCAATCAGAGACGCTGTAATAAAAGCAGCTATAATTTTGATAGTGCACTTGATTGTGCGATATTTTATGATCAGAATAATGTTCCGGTCGTCGACGCTTTTCTTCTCGGCAGACAGTGCGCCCGATCGGTGCATTACCGGCATTTTCTTTGCGCCAAACAATATTTTTATGCGCCAAATACGCAAAGGCGCGTTCTAGAATGAACCCTGCATTTAGAATTTTTTTCACTGTCCTTTGAAGATGACCCATATACATTAAAATTGGAACTTTTGCACACTTTTTTTACAATTAAATTTGCGGAAAAAAGTCTTATATATCAAGAAATTACAGCAAATCTCGGGTCAGTGAATGCAAAAGGGTATATGATGAGTTTATTAAAGGCGTTTCAGCAGGGTTTTTCTATACATATTTTTCTATAATTTTGCACATCTATGTACTTTTAATAGACTATAACTAAAAGATATATGAATAAAAATAGGTGGTCACACTGATTGTTTTGAATATATCCCTGGGTATTTTAAATAGTAACAAGAAGGAACTGGATCTGGACCACAGAAGTATTTCAAATAATACCAGGTATTTGAATATTAAAGGGGTTTTAGAGTAAACCAGAGTTCAACTGAATGTACTTTTTAAAGAGCAACAAATATCCAATCCATTTAACTTTTGATAATTTTGAAATTTGTAAAGGAAAAAAAAGATTCACAAAATGAATACCAAGAGAAATAATTAAGGATGTATTAATGCTAGGATCTAGTTGGGTTGTCTCCCTTCCAAATGATAACCATAAATATACAGGGTGGGGTGATGTGGTTATAAGATTGTACTTCTGTCCTGATATCTTCTTAGATGTGTATTGCTTATTATTTTGTGCCAAGCTAAAGGTTGGGGAGGGAGATATTGTTTTGATATCGTTGGTCTTGTCCTTTCCTGTATCTCAAAAGCCAGGGTCACAAAACTTAAAAGGAATTTTCACTAGCATGCAATGTTGTATAGCTGGGGTTTCGTTTTTTGTTTCAACCAAATAAGTGCAGAATTATGGTCTTTGAAAAATTGCCCTGTGTGCATGTATGTACAGGAGTCACAAAACTTCACATGAATGTTCAACAGCATGCATAGTAATTGGTTTAAAATTAATATTTTTAAGCTACATATGTGCAGTTACGACCCTTAAAAAACTAAACTGTTTTGACACTGTTTTGTTTATCTCTAAACAAGCCAGAGACACAAAACTTAACAGAATTCTTTATGATCATCACACACACTTGAAAATTATTTTTACTTTTTTTGTCCAGTACCAAGAGAGTTATGGCCCTTGAAAAGCTGATTAACTAGTTGTATTGTAATATATATCAGTTTCTAAAAATGTATGACCCCAGAATCCAAAAAAATTACAGTATGTTCACCAGTATGTGAATTTTTTTCACCTGGGAATTTGTAGTTTCACCAATTACTGCTCTCATGAGTTATTTATAAAGTAGCCGTATTGCATACTTTTTGAGTAATATATGGCCCTTGACAGTTTGTTGATGTTCAAGTATCTTCATTCCTTGTGCAGTCACAATCAAACATGATCAGGAATTTCCTTGACATAGGTTTTCTGGGTCCTAGATTCAATGTTCAAGCTGTGGATTCAGACATGCAACTCACTGTGCATCCTGGAAACCTGTAAATTGCAGGCCACTAAACCCTCAAAATCGAATTCTTTCATAGAAACTATCAAAATAGTTTAACAAAACATATGATAGTGACTGCTTCTTCTTAAAGTGTGTTTTGCATTCCCTCTTGATATTGCATTGTTTGTAAAAAAGATTTAGAAACTGATAAGAATTTTGATGACTATAATAAACCATAAAAAAATCAGTACAGGGATTAAAAAGATTATTATTTATCATTCGATACTTAATCCACACGTGATTTCATAAATGTCTGAGCTCTTACTTGATCTAAAGGTCCATCTGAGTCTTCTCTCACTCTGGGGACCCTCTGTCTGAATGTTTAAAACCTTTATCTCATGAATGTACAACTTTATGACTTGATGAATATTAATTAACCCTTTCCCTCATATAGACTCATTTTGACGCACTCAATAGGTACCACATAAAGCCTGATCTGCAGAAAACCACAGTTAAACCTTATCAAATTTAATTATTAAGTCCTCATTTCCAGACCACTGAGGAGCAGCGAACAGCATAAAACCTGATCAGCCTGCGAGTTACTCGCAGGCTGATCTAGTTTTATGTTGTTCGCATAGGTTTTTTCATGGTTTCCTATATGAGGGAAAGGTTTAACTGAACTTAAAATGGTATATTAAATCATGATTTTTTCTTTGCCACACAAACTCTGGTAGAAACTGTGCCTATATATAGTATAAGGAAACAGAGGAGTCACCCTGATCTGGGTCTGCTCTGTTTGCTAACGAATGTGTCAAAATGAGTCTATAATTTATGAAGTAAAGGGTTAAAAGTAGACCTATATAATAATTATGTCAACTTCATCCATTTCTTCTTGCAAAGGTTAGGACTTGAAGTAATGTTGATAACCATTCTTAAACTAGATCAGCTTGCATGGGATATTCAGTCTATTCATTTTTATTCCTTGTTTAATTTTGGATCTTAAAGTTAAACCCTTTCCCTCATAGAGGAAACCATGAAAAGACCTATGCGAACAGCATAAAACCAGATCAGCTTGCGTGTAACTCGCAGGCTGATCAGGTTTTATGCTGTTCGCTGCTCCTCAGTGGTCTGGAAATGAGGACTTAATAATTAAATTTGGTAAAGTTTAACTGTGGTTTTCTGCAGATCAAGCTTTATGTGGTACCTACTGAGTGCGTCAAAATGAGTCTATATGAGGGAAAGGGTTCATCGATCTGGCTCGTTAAACTCAGCTAAATATGTGTGTAAATTGCTGTTTACACGGGACTAATCGTGTTATGAGGTTGTGTCCGACCAACGAAAACTGGCAGTGTTTTGAGACAATATGACAAAATAGTGAGAAAAGGAGATATCAGAGTGGGACTTTCTTGTGTTTTTCTTGGAGGTGGATGCCTAGGTCAGGGTTCGAAATTAGGCACGCATACTCGCTAATAGCTTGTAGATCTGCCGAATAGCGAGTGGAAATAAAAGCCACTGGCATATTTGAGCGAGTGAATAAAAAAAGAAGCTAAATCATTTACAATCTACTTTTCAATTAACTGTCATTGTATATTCCAAATGAAATTTAAAACGAAAAAAAAACAACAAAAAAAAACACGAACGAACAAACATGAAAAGCGGCCGAAATAAGTCATATTGTCTGGGCATCTCTATCGTAAACAAATTCGGATTTCTCGGCCATATACGTCAATGTATAATATTACGTTTCGCGGAACACGTGGCTACGATTGGCTGCTTAATTTAGTCTTCGTCTCTGATTCGTTGTTTAAAATAGACCAGTAGAAATCCCATTACCGTCATGCTTTATTGTAGCACGTGAATATTAACAAGGTAAAAAAAATGTCGCAAAAGTCCATTACAAATTTTTTCAAACGGCCGGCGGATAAATCCAATGAAAGTGACGGTGCCAGTACATCAAAAATATCAAATCTAGGGGAGAGCTCTGAAAAGACAGTATCTGCAAGCCTGAAAACGGTCAAGAAATGGCACAGTATCTGCAAGCCTGAAAACGGTCAAGAAATGGCAGAAGGAACTAAATGTTGACCTGGAAATCGTTCTGTCCAGCGATTCATCCACAGTGACTCAAATGAGCTGTAAAACATGTAAAATGTTTGCACCAGCTGACAGTGCATCTAAGGTATGTATAACTTCATTTAGATCGATTATCTAGCTTTTTCCCAGAATGGAAAGATCATATGTATCTATAAATATGGTCTTGCCCCTTTCTATCCATTCTGTTTAGCTTGTAAAATCCAATCTTTCATATGGTCTGTGGAGTGGGTGGGGGAAGCAATGAAAACTGCCTAGGCTAGGGAGGGGTATCGCCAATTTTTTTTTTCGGTATAGGTACTGAAGAGGCCAGTTAGGGGTTTGCTGCTTTTTTAGGACTGCCATGTTTAAGGAAGGCTATTTAAAATTACATGGCCCTTGAAATTATAAATTTAAATTGGTAGGCCATTTGTATTCTAGAAACTAAGTGACTGTTATCATTTTATGACAACACCATTTGGTACCACTGGTCATTTTCTGATTAAATGATTACTTAGTATGATGATAGTATTTCCATATTATCTTCTTTATTACTTCATGGTCCCTGAAAACTATGGTTTTAAAACTTGTGGCTCAATCAAATTACTTGTACAGAGATTATATTTTGCATGCATAAAATGTCAGTTCTATATTTTTACATAGTCTTTTAATCATATTTTTTTCAGTTTGTGACTGGTACAAGTAGGATTAAGATAGAGTCTTTGAAATCTCACCTGAAGTCAGTGTTACACCTACGAGCCAGTGATGCAAAAATTGCTGCTGCAAGGAAAAGCAATAACAAGCCATCCAAAGTAGAAGAAGGGTTTCAGAAAATAGATGCTTCTACATCTGAAAAAATGTGCCTCCTCTTCAAAACAGCCTACCACGTAGCTGTATATGAGAAACCTTTTACAGACTTCGAAAGACTGATTGAATTACAGAATGCTAATGGTATTTCTTTGGGGGACACATATGTCAATGATCAAAGTGCAAGAAAGTTTATTTCTGAAATAAGTGGGGAGTACCGTGACAATGTCTACAACTTATTACATGAGGCTGACTATTTCAGTGTTTTCTGTGATGGTTCCACGGACAGAACAGAAACTGAGAAAGAGGTAATCTTGGTAAAAGTTCTTGAAAACTATTATCCTAAAGTGAAATATTTAAAGTTAGAACAGCCAGAAAACACAAAAGCAACTGGTATACTGGAGGCTATTAACAAGGCATTCACTGAATTTGACTTGCGGGATTACAAACAGAAGACAGTTGGATTTTGTTCGGACGGTGCTAGTGTGATGATGGGGGCTCGACGTGGTGTGATAACTTTAATGAAACAAGAAGGTAATGCTGATTGGATTTTGTCTGTTTGGTGTTTGGCACATAGACTTGAGTTGGCTGTGAAAGACGCCTTCAAGGGCACTTATATGGACACAGTGATAGAGATGCTTGCTTCAATATACCAGTTTTACAAGGGTTCAGCTAAACGTAACAAAGAAGCAATTGATATTGCAGAATTACTGGGAGAACATTTCCTTAAGCCAGAGAAAACTAATGGCACAAGATGGGTCAGTCACAAGCTGAAAGCAGTTACTAAGCTCCTAAAAAACTGGCCTATCATAGTGACTCAAATGGAAAATTATGCTGAGGATGCAAGTAATAAATCTGAGGATAGGGCTAAAGTTAGAGGTTACCTGAAACTATTAAAACAACATAAAATGGTTATGTACATGGCTTTTGTGCAAGATGTCCTAAATGAAGTAGCCAAGATCAGCTTATTGTTCCAGCGAGAGCATATCACTGTGTATAGTGCAGTCACTAAATTACCAACTGTATGACAATGAGGGCCCAGCTGTAGTTGAGATAAGGCATGAAATTCAAGGCAACCAATACCGTGGACATACTCTATCAAACATGCTTGCTGATGATTCTTGTGCACTAACCACTGACAAACAAAGAATTGTTCAGTCCATGATAGACTGCATAGCTACCAGATTTGACAACATACTCTCTGATAGCATATACCTTTCATGTAATGCTTTTGACCATAAGAATTGGCCCCTTCTAACTTACAGAGCTGCTTTACTCCTTTATGGCATAGAAGATGTAAGAGTTGTGTTCAGGCATTTTGCAACTGTGCTACAAAATGCCAATTGTGACCTGGTTAATGCTCTCAGCCAATGGAATGATTTGAAGATACATGTGGCTAGCACAGCTCGCTATACAACCATGCATCCACTTCTAGTGTGGCAGTTGGTTAGCCAGGAAGACTCTTATAAGGGAGATTATAAGGACATTTTGCTAATAATTCATTTGACAAGTGTTTATCCCTTATCCAATGCCTCCTGTGAACGTGCATTTTCTACCATGAAACGCATTAAAACTGACTGGAGATGTAACCTTGGTGTGGATATGATGGACACTCTAATGAGGATTTCTGTTGCCAACATCAGATTCAAAGACTTTGATCCTAGACCAGCAGTCAGGAGATGGTGGCTCAACGGTCAGCGAAGGAAGAGGCCAAACACTGCCCCACATGGCCCAAGAAATTGAATGTTAATTATGAGCTATTAAAACTGTTTCATAAATTTTAGCCAGTCATTTTTCATTTTAGCTAGTGAATAAAAATTGTACAAGCTAATTTTTGCTAGTGGTAAATATCGCTAAAATCGAACCCTGTAGGTTTGTGTAAGGACCTGAAAATATTCTCAGTCACTTTTTTTTTTTTGTGATCAGACCGTCGAAAGATTACCGGTATCAAAATTCACCCTCGGTGAGTTGCATCCCTTGTTAATATATAGACACTACCTAAGATTTTTTTTTCCAAATACTACGTGCCGAAACCCTGTGGTTGAAAGGAGCTGTACATGTGGGTCAGCAGAAACATATGTCTCAATATGAGGTTTCGGGTTAACTTAGATTGTAAGAGTACCTTGACCAAATTAAAAAGTATTGAGCAGATAGCAAAAACTTAATTTTAAACTGGCTTGTTATCAGTGTACATTTCAGGTGTTTTGGGAAAATACAGGCAAGATTGCTCTTGGAGTAAAGTTGATGTTAAATGCTTACAAAGGTGGAAAAGTCCTGTGAAGGGATATATAGATAATGAAAGATATAATTGTATGAAACATCTGAAACAGCAATATCCTATGGTATGTAGGTTATAAGAAGATAAAATGCCAAATCTGCATAATATGTGGGATTATACTGGAACACCTCTTATGCTAGACTCTGTCAAGTAGATTAACAGATTAAAGATCTTATGTTTGTACAGCTTTATTAACCATACCTGCATGAAAAATGACCTGCCCCCTTAATTCATTACAAGGCATTCAGGTCAATTATAAGGCTAATAGGCATTTGACACACGTTTATTAATACATGTATTGGTTTCCAATTTGGATTTATGCTGAGTGGAACCATTGTAAATAGTGTATTCTTAATGGGGCAAAAAAGTGTAGAGGTATCAAATGGTGGGCACTATTGTATTAAGTGCTATAGGATTAGCCCTGAGATAAGGTGACATATATGACAAATATTTTGTGGTGTGACGTTTAGACAAGACAACATGTTTCTTATAATCTGTTTGGATTTGTGAATGATCCCCAGGGTCAGCTGATGGAATGTGTTGGAAATTGTAAATGGGCGTTTCCTAGTTTTCATGTCCGGGGAAAAAGTGGAATTTTAAGTTTATGAGTTGTTTGTAAGAATAGATTTATGTGATTTCTTTTGAAAGTGGATAAGAAGTATTGGAATAATCATTAACTGGCATAAGGATTTTTTCAGACTGCTTTCTTCTTCATAGGTATGTATTATGACCATACAATGTAAACTTACGTCTGGAAAGAGAAGTTGAAAATTGATATTTTTTTTACCATAATTGTAAGTCATTCATGTTCACCTGTTCTTTGATGAATTTATAATTACATTGGTCTGTAATCTGACATTTTAATTCAGATTTAAGATAAGGTTGTCTTAGTTGTTATTTTTCTATATTGTTCAATAGAATATGTAGCAAGCCTTACCATATGAAATTTGACAACAGTTTAATTACTAAAAACTAAGACTATATGGTATACCAGTCCTGTCTAATTTCTCTACAACTACTTATGCTGCTCAGGGCGTTCGCTTGACCCGAGCTCCCGGGTTTTGACCCGTGAAAAACCCTTATTTGACCCGCAGAATAAATTACTGAAGTGTCACTTTGACCCGTCAGAATTTCCGGTCGGGCGTCATAAAATTGTAAATGTCAATCAAAAAAAGCATACATCATTAACAATTGATAAGCTAAAAATACCGATAGGCGGAGCACGCATATTAATGAGCAGCCTCATATTCGTTATTAACCAATCAGAGACGAAGGTGCATCGGCTAGTGGTGTAATTGCGGCAAACGGGTGTCGTTTATGAAAGTGTTAATTGGTAAACAATCAAAATATGATCGGCATCGATTTACTCTGTAAAGGGAGTCATTAGCACCCTGCTGAGAAGGGTGTCATCAAATTTGTATGTCATTATGTGCGCGGTTTAATAACTGGCATGGCGGCAGTTACTGTAAATGGAAAACCGCGAAGCGGGGTTGTCGAGTAATGTTAATTGGAGGTACCGTAAGTTTTTTTTTTTTTATCCGCCAAATTGAATAGATTTACTCATCACCAATTGTCCACTTTTTACGCAAATGAAATATAAAAATAATATATATCCCAGAAATTTCGTCAGTCAAAGTTAAACCTTCGAAACATCGCCTTAGTTGATTGTGCAAAAGTGAAAAATATGTGTAAGTGACTTACGAGTTGTGGGGAGAAATGGCACAAAAAAGCTTGTTTGATGTAGGTTTTCGAGGTTGTCAGAAACGGTCAAGTGAAAGTGAATGTGTAACTCCTTCAATGCAAACACAATTTTACTATTTATAACCAATTGGTGGCCTTTTTCAAAATTTGATATGATTTGAATTCCTTAATTACAGATGATAATAATACTGGTAGTGCTAAGAAATGATCTGTCATTTGATGTGAAATAATCTGTGTTTGTATGAAATTTGTTTGATTTAGGAATTGAATTCATTTGTTGTTTTTTCCCCATACCAATTATATAATTGAAGAGTAAGTTACTTCAAATGTCCTTTTTACAGATGTTGTTTGTGATTATAAACATATACATGTATGCATAATAAAATAAAACAAAAATGCATAACTTGTATAAATGTTTAGTTTTTGCCCTTTACAGTGTGTGTGTGTGTGTGTGTGTGTGCGCGTGCACAATAAAATGATTTAAGCATATATAAATATATACACATACATGCAAACACACAAAACAATACAAGAAAAAAAAAATATATATGAAACACTTATAAGTATTAAAATTTGACTCATGAAAAATGAAATTGACCCTTGAAAATTTGAATTTGACCCTTGAAAATTTTGGCTGAAGAGTCAATGACCCTTGAGTCTTGGAGTCTACTGAACACCCTGCTGCTGCAATTACTACTTAGCACAGCTACTTCAGGGCCTTTTTTCCTTTTTTTAGGGAAGGTGCCCTAGCCCTTTTTATGGGAAAAAAACAATCAAGTTTCACAATTTATTTAGGGATTTTTTTACCATATCCATAAATATAAGCATAAATTGGTCTCTGCACACTAAACACAAAGATGTAACATATTACTAGTCCTTTACAAATATTTGGTTTAAGAATCAATAGAGTAAAATAAATGGAGTTAAATTAGCTTCAGATTTATTGTTCTGTAGGTTTCTCAATAAGCAGTTCCCCTCTCCCTTGAATTGGATGGGGAATTTTATTTAAGGGTGGGGAATTTGAAGGCTATTCAGTGTTCCCACGCCTTTTCTAATCAAGGGGTTCATGGAACCCCCTGTGAGCCACAATTTTCAGTTCTGGGGGTTCCGTGTGAAAATTGGGGGTACCAACATAAAAAATGCTTTGTTACTGAATACAATGTCTGTATTCCTTCTTTTCTACGTCGTAGCAATGCATAGTTTTATTATCATCGTCGAAACGAAGCCACGGAAATAATGTCAACCAATGTTTTTGGAATGTTTTTATTTCTGGCCTCTTTATAATGGTATTTACATTGCTTGGACTGTCATCTTGTTGCTGAACATTATTGGAATCGGCTGCAGGTGCTGGGGAAGTTATTTTCCACAGGCCGGTCAGTGTAGACTGTTTTCCCAGACATTTTATGCAGACGCACATTCGTAAACAAATTCGGAACACTCGAACCTTATCGTACGTACCCTCAAGAGTTACTTCTCATAATTGTGCTATTTTTAGAGCGAATTTCCGAAGCATCATTTATTGATTTTCATGCCATAAAACATAAGGCTACGACGTACGTGTAGGTATTCAAGTTCGTGTAAATATAAAAAATGAAGGAAAGGAAAGTAAAACCGTAGGCATTTTGCGTACGTTCCAGTCACGTAGAGAAGACTAGTATTCTGATATATTGTATGTTTTTTCAGCGTTCTGTACGTGATTCACGTACATTTGTGCGTGAATGGGAACACTGCTATTTTTTGGGGAAAAGGTGGTTATTTTGCTTGGGAAAGCAGCCCTTAACCAGCTACAGTAAAGAAAGGTAAAAAGGCAACTGTACTTAGAATCACCAAAGTAGCTAATACTACAGTTACTACTACTACTAATATCACCACTACTACTACAGTTACTACTACTTCTAATATCACCACCACTACTACTACAGTTACTACTACTTCTAATATCACCACTACTACTACAGCTACTACTACTTCTAATATCACCACTAATACTACAGCTACTACTACTTCTTATATCACCACTACTACTACAGCTACTACTACTTCTAACATCACTACTACTACTACAGCTACTACTACTTCTAATATCACCACTAATACTACAGCTACTACTACTTCTTATATCACCACTACTACTACAGCTACTACTACTTCTAACATCACTACTACTATTACAGTTACTACTACTTCTAATATCACCAATACTACTACAGCTACTACTACTTCTTACATCACCACTACTACTACAGCTACTACTACTTCTTACATCACCACTACTACTACAGTTACTACTACTTCTAACATCACCACTACTACTACAGCTACTACTACTTCTAATATCACCACTACTACTACAGCTACTACTACTTCTAAATACACTACTACTACAGCTACTACTACTACTACTGCTAATACCTTTACTACTGAGTACTTAACCACTGGACTTAGTTTAAACAATAATGTTGAATTAGGCCATTGAAGATAATTTCTTATCTGTTTGCTAACAGCTGTTACTGACTACAAGCTGATGATAACCTCTGATTGGTAGTCATTTATCATTTTTGATAAGTTTATTCCTATATTAATGAGTTTCAGAGAATAAATGTTTCAGTTATAAAAGCAATTAACAACATGAATTTCTTAACTTTCCTATCAGCTCAAAACTATTATACATGTACTCTCTTCATCTGCATATTAATTAATTAAAAATCCAATCATTATTTTTTTTATTTATCTTTTAATTCTGTCCCTGTATGTTTAAGTTCATTAAGGACTTGTCAGCATCCTAAATTTTTTTTTTTATTTCTCTTTGCATGATAGACTTATCATGTAAATTGTAGGTTTCGTTCACATCTGAATGAAAAGATTACTTTCGGTATTTAAAATTACCCATTTTAAAACCTTGAAATGAATAAAGTTGGTTGTTTTAATCATAACGCTGTCTATACAATGTCTATACAATGGCCTAAAAGCAACATTAGGGATAGCTTGCAGGAACATTTGTATGTGTGACTTTTTTTTTGTACATGATTTTTATTGGATTTTATGAATTAAAATGTACCCCACAGGGGGTGTCAATAATTTAAAAGTGATTTTCAAACTTTGGTCCTGTAATTATAACTGGATACATTTCTGTAGCAATGAAGTTTAAAGAAGTGCTCTCATGTAGTTGACTGTACATGTTTATTTATAAATGATTTAAAGGATTGTAGAATCATGTTTTCTTTGTGATTTCCCTGTGGTTTTTGTTTTCTTAAGTATTAAACATATTAAACTCGTCCTGATGGCAGTGTAGTGGGAGAGTCTGCCCCCAGGAGTTTGAGGTCAGGATTTGATCCTCAGCAGTGATCTATTTTGATTGAAGTAATGTAAAAATGGCATTTAGGAGCAGGAGGTTGTGGGTTTGATCCCCGGCTGCAACATACCAAAGTCATAAATAATAGTACTGGTGTAGCACCTTTCTTATTGCTCAGCATATAAGGTAGCTTCAGGACTGATTGGCCCTGTGTCAATATAATGTGATTGATTGTGGTAGCATGGCATATCTCTATGGCGTGATACTGCAGTGTGGCAGCACTATATCTATACCAAGTAGACCTTGTCTCCAAATGACTGAAATACTGTTGTTGGGACACTAAATCCAACAAACAAAAATGGCATTGGTACAGATGTTTAATCACTTGCACTTCCTATATTTGAGATTGCAAAATCAAGAAAAGTACAAATACATGCTCTGTTTTTTCACTTTCTGTAATTTTTACTCCCCATGGCGAGTAGACGAGTGGAGTTTTATACCCCTGTATTATTGCACCCTGGCTTGGTGCTTAAGAGAAGTATACTGGTACTGTTTCTGGAATGGTTTGCTCAGCGTCGCAGTATTCATTTAGATAAATGTGACGCTGTGTGGGTGTGGTATCATATCACTTGTCTACAGCATGGTTATTTCTATGCGAGTAGTGCATGGCACATTGTATAATTTTTCCATGTAGACAAAGTCAGTCCAAATGTCTGAATGATAGAGGGCAATTACAATCAACAAATATGATACCTGACATATTTTCAGTGTAAGCATCTGGTGCCCAAGTGTAAGCATCTGGTGATCAAGGTCACTGTTACTAAAAAGCAATTTTTCGTTTCCGTCAATTAACTTCCTTTAGGAATGAGGTATGATGATCAGATTTAGTATACAGATACCTTATGGGAAGAGGAAGATTAGAATTAATTTCCAGGTCAGTAGGGTCAAGGTCAAGGTCACTATTACTAAAAATAGTTTTGCTTGCCTGGGGTTGACACTTGTAAACCTGGTTTCACATCATTTGATGTGTTTCTTGTTTCACAAACCATTTTAAATTTTCAGTTAATTAATATTGATAAAGTTAAAAATTAGTACTTAATTATTCATGAGGTCAAGGGTTAAGTGGACTCATTTTTCTGTCCCGAAATTGATAAAAGATTTTACAAGCAATGACCAATCTTTAAGATACAAATACTAGACAGAAATGAAAACCTGAATTGGTTCTGGATATATATTACTATCGAGTATACGTCTGATGTTTTTATTAAATCTTTCTGATCAATTTCACTCAGCTAATCAAATCATGGCTCCCCTTACTCCTTTCATTCTTTCCCCTATTCTGTACAAGTATTTGATTTATGTGTCTCTCACAAAAAAGAATCATGGCCAATAAATCCAATATTCATGGTCAATTGAATGAAAGTAAACACAGTTGTAAACCAACCAAATAGTTTTACCAGCTATATTGATTGTTATATCAAGAAGGTTGTAATTTGATACCTAAACACTGTTCCGTGTCTTAGCTTCAAAGGTTTTATTAATAATAATTGTCTTTTTTATCCATCCTTTATAACTCATATATAAATGCATAAGGGACAGTCATTTTCTCACCATATTTGACCATTTAAAGGCTTGATCAGGCTGAAATAATTCTCATTCCCAATTGTTCTGTTTCTAAATGTACTTCCATTTTATCATAAAGGTTCTACTGAGTAGTAAACGGTATAAATCCTGATCAAAATGAAAGTTACTTACAGGCTGATCTCAAGTTATATGTCCAGGGGTTTTCTTAAGTGGACGCCCGCTTGCCCGTGCCGGGTTAAAATCACCATGGGCAAGTGATTTTTCCAAGGAGATAGCCCATCGGGCAAGTTTATTTTCGTAAATGAAATGTTTCGGGTTTTTTTTTTTTTATTTTCTTTTCTACATTATATAGGGGGTGAGTTGCTTGCAAATTGTGTTTGATACATGTTAACTAAAATTCATTTTAATACTACACATATTTAGTTTTAAACATTAACAAACACTAACTAACTTAAAGATTGGACAAGCTGTTTTCACTGAGGGCAAGTAGATGTTCAAAGTAACTTGCCCCCTGGGCAACTGAAAGTCAAATCCTTAAGGAAACCCCTGTATGTCTGTTATACCAAGACTCAGGAATCACCCAAGATATGTGCTTCTTTTAACATTAATACCTTGTGTGCTGGTACTGGTGTTGAAGTTTGTGGGTTATATGAAATAGTTTTCATATATTTCAGGCATGTACTTTAGGACGTCATGCTAAATACAGGTGGGAAAGACTCAAGTGCACTAGATTGAGTCATGCTAGTAGAACCACCAAAATAACTCGGGCCAGCCCTGCGCTCAGTACCTGTTAAGGTATCAGTCCTTAAAATTTGTGTTTTTGGTTATAGAATGCAAGCAGGGAACCAACTTGCAAATGTTTGCTAACATGAGCGATCATTAGCAGTTACTGAACACAATTTTCAAAACTCAATGGGAATTCTGTGACTCACTTTATCAAATACTAAGATAAATGGGCAAATTTAATTTTATTTTCTCAGCCTCTCAGGGGTGTATCTCCTGACAAATTGACAAAAAGTGTGACATTTTACTGTGAAGACTACAAACAGCCACCAACCTTCTCTTACTTGTCCATTCTTTCTGGCTGTTTTCAGATCTGTACATAGACTCACCATTGTAATGTATGTCTGAAAGATCAATGTTTTGTCACAGGTGTGTTATGAGATTACCTAATTTTAATGAAACCTCAATATACTGGTCTACAGGAAAAGTTGCAATTTTATTGGAATTTCATGATCTATTCAGTAAAGGTCAAGTAGCCTTAGTTGAATACATTAACCTGACCTTTGTATGTCGATCATAGCACTGAATAAAGGTTCATAGGTGTTAATGGAAACTTTTGTTGTGGGTATTTGTTTCACAATTGAAAATGTACTATGAAAAAGTCTATTTTGTCACTGTCAGTTATTTGTCAACGATGGCAGATTGGTTTAAACTGATGGCATATTTTGTTTAGTGTAAACCCCTAGGTTGGGTATTAGACATTGTAAGAGCTGAAAAAATGAGAATCTTCAACCCTTTCCCTCATATAGACTCATATTGACGCACTCAATAGGTATCACACAAAGCCTGATCTGCAGAAAACCACAGTTAAACCTTACCAAATTTAATCACAAAATCCTCATTTCCAGACCACTGAGGAGCAGCGAGCAGCATAAAACCTGATCAGCCTGCAAGTTACTCGCAGGCTGATCTGGTTTTATGCTGTTTGCATAGGTCTTTTCATGGTTTCCTCTATGAGGGAAAGGGTTAAATGTTTTTATGAACAAACCATTTGGATGTTAGCTCATTGTAGGGTTCAAGGTTTGTTCAAGTATGTCTTTACATAATGTTATGTTTGTATAGGGGGGTGGCTGTGCTTTTTATAGAACTTTGTACGAAAAATGTGTCATTGAAGGTGTATTAATTATCATTGAATGAACCTCATGATACTTATCAATGAAGTAAATGAATAGATTAATTGGTTGTAAGGATAAATTGAGTGATAGATGTGTAAATTTAGGTAAGTGTTAATTTAATGACTGGTGTATTTTTTTTTTTCCTGCTGCTGGATTTTGTATTTAACCCTTTCCCTCATAGAGGACACCATGAAAAGACCTATGCGAACAGCATAAATGGTAAATGGTCTGCAGATCAGGCTTTATGTGATACCTATTGAGTGCGTCAAAATGAGTATATATGAGGGAAAGGGTTAAAATGAGTCTATATGAGGGAAAGGGTTAAAATGAGTCTATATGAGGGAAAGGGTTAAAATGAGTCTATATGAGGGAAAGGGTTAAAGGTATAGGTGAGATTTTAAGTTAATTGACTCTTTGATCATCTGACAGTAATTAAGGTATAGTGTAGAGGTGGTTAGAAATTGTTTCATCAATGTCTGTCTTTGGACAGCTGGGAAATGCATATTTATGGTATTTAACAAAAAATACATGGGATTGAGGGCATTGTGGATTTATGGATTGGTCAGTCAGACTAAGAGAATTTTGAGGTGGACTGAATAATGACCAAAGTGAAGCTGAGGTCTATATACCTTCTGAGCCCTGACTTGACCAGTCCATAAATTTGCATTTCGCCCTAAATACTATGTATTTAATATTTGTTTAATATTATACCAAAACTTTGTTTTATTTAATTTTGGTAAAATTATCTAAGTCGGTTTTGAGATTTTCGAGTTTGATCCTCACTATAGTTTCTAAAAGGCTTAACGTAATATTTCTTTGCCTTTTTAGTATGACCATCTGATATGATAACTATTGCAGTCAGTTTTGCATCAGTGTTGGCATAGACCTGTGTTGCAGCTTTATGGTTATGTTTTGCATGCAAGTTACTATCAATTTTATACCCATTCATGGTATTGATTTGAAATTTTATGAATATATTCAGGGACATCAGGCAACCATGCTAGATAATTTGTGGCCTCTTTTTAATTTAGAAAATTTGGTTAAAGTTGTGCATACAAGGTACTTTCATGCTTTAGATATATATATATTGTCAGTATTAACTAGGCGTAGGATTGATTTGAAACATCTTTCACATGTTCAGGGGTATCAGACAATAAGTGTTCAAATAATAAAGAAAAAAAATCGAACCATTTACTATTAGCTATGAGCATTTTGTATCTTCTCTTGTTTGTATCTTTGACATTAGAAAATTCAAATACTTTGCTAAACACATAGAAGTGACAGAGGACAAAAGTTACTTGGTAGATAATGCTACTGATATATGCAATTATAGTAAAGGTTTTAACTTTGAGGGCCCCCAGTGTACACCTTGCTTTACATCATCATAAGTAGCTAATATCATTTGATCACTTTCCTCTTAAGGATTTCTCTACTCTAAGTCACCCATTGATTTCCATAAAATCCATTTTCCTTTCTTGTTGCTCTGTTCTAATGTAAACAGTTTCATTCTGTCATAAAATGTATTTAGTGTATGTTATATGCTGTGTTTAACATATGATTATGATATATTCAATGAATGTTGTGCAACATTAAAGTGTCCGTGTTGTCACTCATGTTCTAATGGAACATACAGTAATGCATTTATAGCTGGTATTCAGCTATGATCCTAATGCCAGGAAGTATATATATATAAATTTTTTTATTTGAATGCAAAATTTCCAATGAATACTCAGAAGAAAAGAAAATGATTGAATAACTTCAATTTGGTAAAAAAAAATGGTATTATATGTTGCTGAAGCTTTTCCAGTTTATGGATAGCAACTGTTTTATAAACTTAACTTTCATACCCGAGATTTGCTGTAATTTAATTCTTGACTATTTGCCAACTTTCTACCATCCCATGAAAAAATCCACTTAGAAGCTAGGGTTTATATTTGTTTAAATTTATTTATTTCCCAAGTTGGTTGGAAAACAAGTTCATACAACTTTTATATTTTAATTCCTTTCAATGGTTAATGGGTTGGACAAGTACTTAGAGTATTGGAAGGTCATGTAAAATCCTTGACAGGTTATTTACACGTCATCTTCCCAAACAGCTTAAACCTTTCCCTCATATAGACTCATTTTGACGCACTCAATAGGTACCACATAAAGCCTGATCTGCAGAAAACCACAGTTAAACCTTACCAAATTTAATTACAAAATCCTCAAATTCCAGACCACTGAGGAGCAGCGAACAGCATAAAACCTGATCAGCCTGCGAATTACTTGCAGGCTGATTTGGTTTTATGCTGTTCGCATAGGTCTTTTCATGGTTTCCTCTATGAGGGAAAGGGTTAAAAAAGCCCTGAAATGGATCTGCTGAGTTTTTCTTTAAGTTTACTTTCCCAGTCATTGTCTGCAGATGGTAGTGAATTTGCCATATAGCATTTGATGATATAGGTTTGATCCCAGGCAATGGTGTTCTATGGATACTGGAATGTGCTTTAGCAATTGTTTCTTCCATAGGGCAGATGCAAAGTTTCGATATTATCATATCAGGACATGATGCCAAAGTTTTATGACACTAATTTGTTAAATTGTGTAAAATTCAAGTCCCATGCAATACATTCTGCCCACTTCCAAAAATAATTATTCATATATGTTATTTAAGAAATACCTCACCAAAAATACCTTTTTTGGACATAATGTAACTGTTTACACCAGAGGGGACTAGAAGTTTGCCCTCCTTCTGTCCTTCGTTCCGTCTGTCTGTTCAGATGTCCTGAAATCTGGATCCTGCGATCCCTCGGACCAAAATTCTGGTTGCTATGGTTATGGAAAAATTATGCATCTCATCAGTAGGGGATTCATGTGTTGCATGTAACACCAGTTACCAGTTTCCAGTACATCAGATTTTGCTCTATGAAACCTTACAATGCTGTGGGTGCTTGTGACTGTCTTTATGACCAGTGCAGACCAAGATCAGCCTGCACATTCATGTAGTCTGATCATGGTTTGCATTGTTTAATTAATGGCAAGTACCTCCATTTATATAAACAAATATTGGTACAGTCTAAAATGTAGGAAGGACAGGTTCAATCAAGAAATTTAGTATGGTGTTAAGAAGTGTTAATTATCTAATGCAATCTGACAAATTACTGTAGGTTGCATCTAAAAAGACGTTTAATTCCGCCATGTTACATTGGGATTATGACAGTGTGCTTAATAAAGTGCTAACTACTTAACAGATTACTGAAGTGAAAGAAATAATAATAAGCTTATGGCTAAACCTCATGAATATTTATGTACAAAATTATGACTTGACAAATATTAATATACTGAACTTTAACCCTTTCCCTCATATAGACTCATTTTGACGCACTTAATCGGTACCACATCAAGCCTGATCTGCAGAAAACCACAGTTAAACCTTACCAATTTAGTTACAAAATCCTCATTTCCAGACCACTGAGGAGCAGCGAACAGCATAAAACCTGATCAGCCTGCGAGTTACTCGCAGGCTGATCTGGTTTTATGCTGTTCGCATAGGTCTTTTCATGGTGTCCTCTATGAGGGAAAGGGTTAAATGGTATATATGAAACAATGGATTTTTCTTTGCCATACAAACTGTATAGAATCTGGGCTATAATATTGTATGGGCAAACACAGGGGACTTTGATCAGACAGCTCTGCTGTTAGAAGCCATCTGATTTGGGTCTGCTGTTTGCCTTGTCCTATTAGGTAAGGAGTTAGGTCTCAGTTAATATTGATGTATTTATGTATCTTCTAGTATGTATTGGATCTGACATTTCATATTATTATTTCATATCAAATTTTACTAAATGAGTTCATGAAAATATTTTTACCTAAGCCTCAGATGAGTCACCCTGATGCTCGGACAGCTCTAGGTCTGCTATGTTTGCGAGTGTACATCAAAATGAGGCTATATGAGATAAAGGGTTATATAATAATATTACACCTCATTAGTGCTGCATGTAATAAATCTTTCTTTATTTAATGTGATGTCATCAAGTCCATATAATGTAATATTGACCGGCACTACGGGCAATATGATTTTCTATGGACCAGATGACATCATCCTTTAGCATTTTTCATGACGTTTAGATCCATTTCTTATATGAAAATTAAATAAAATGAATATTCTTTATAATATATGAGCTGTCTGATCTGGGTCTGCTCTGTTAGCCAGTGCATCAAAATGTGTCTATATAAGGTAGAGGGTTAACATTGTTGATAAAATCACTTTGAAATAAAAGGTCTGATTTCAGCTCAAAGCATGTAAACCATGGCCCGATCAAACTTGTGTATATCACAGTGTTCTTTCCTCTTTGTACAATTTCACTCCTCTCATAAAAACTTACAAACCTGAAAAACAAACCAATAAAAGCCAAATACTTCTGCTCAGTGTAATGTAGTTTTGACACATGAAATATACAACAAATAAAAGACATAGGCAGGGTTAAGACTCGGTATGTTCTCTCGTAAGTAGGAGTAATGGTAATTTGACTTTTTCACAGATTTATGGCCTCTGATATAATGGTTGACAAATATTGACATAATCGCTTTTAAATACGGCAGGTTATCAATTGGCATGTAGGAATTGCAAGGGACTTATCTCTGCTGAGATGGCTTGAGAAACATGTTTTGACTGGATATAATCGTGTTTGTCGTTTAATGAGATTTCATTTAAGATTGGTCTAGGGTTCAGATGATAAAGAACATGGGTTGATATTCATAGAATATTAAGTAGAAACTCAATTATCTGTGTTATACTGTTTATTGTATTAGGAATCAAAGATTTTAATGAGGTTGTCATACATTTTGTATTGAAATTTTATACCCTTTTAGTCGAAGAATCATTATTGGATTTATCACATCATAAATTAATGACAAATTATTTTGGCATATATAAAGACAGGGCCTTTTTACCCTTCTTTACTGTAGCCTGTTAAGGGCTGCTTCCCCAAGCCAAATAACCACCTTTTCCCCTCAAAATATCCCTCAATAAATTGTGAAATTTGCTTGTTTTTTCCCCATAAAAAGGGCTAGGGAGCCTTCCCCAAAACAGGAAAAAGGCCCTGAATTTATAAAGAAATAAAATACAGCAGTTTTTCTCTCTGAATCCATGCAAACTATGCTTCTTGCTGTATTTAAAAATGATGTCATATACACCGTGGTAATCAGAGCAGGATCCAGGTTAGAGGGGGAGCGCAATACTAAATAAATGTAGGCAGTGACAATGCAGATGGCTTGTCGCTTTGCCCAAAGTTTAGGAAGGGTGTATTTTTGGTTGGATTTGAATCCAGGGGAATTCTCCTGCGATTTTTTAAAATTTAAAGCAGTTAAATAGCGTTTGTGAGTTTTTGGGGCGTTATGTGTCTACATTTATGTATGGTCTGGGAATTTTAGAGGGGGCGCGCACTGGGGGCACCCCTCTTGAATCCGTCAGTGGTAATTGCTGACTGTTTGTCACATGAAGACAGAATTAAATACTGTCAGAAGGATATTGAAATTTTAAGTTAAAAAGTTTTCAATATGATATTAAATCCAAGCAATAAACAGTAACAACAATCCCAACAACAAACAACAGATTTTTTTTATATTCAATTATAATGCTGCAGGAGTCCTGGGACTTGCTAGGTTTAAAAAAAAAACATGAATCCCAATACAGAAAGCAGGCATCCTACTTAAAATTTCAATAACATCTTCCATATATATCATTCACCCAGTGGATGCTTTGAAATTAAAATTTGCATCCTCAGAAAAACATTGCATCTATTATGCATGCAATATACCTAGGTACAAAAAATCAATAATCTCCAAATGACTGAAATACTGTTGGTGGGACATTGAACCCAACAAACAAACAAAAAATCACCAAATCTTGTTGCACTGGAGAAGTTTGTCCTATCTCATGCTAAGTCTTGGAATGATAGAAAAACAATGAAAGAAAGAAAAAAAAGAACCTAACAGCATTCTGGATCCTATTGATATTCATATTGATCTGTTCCATAGTTATTATATTTAAATATTTGTGATATAATAGAACACAAGAAACCAGAAACAAGGGACATAATGTTTAATTGTCCTGTTAAACAAGGCCTGCTTCAGAAGCAGTTTTGTCCACACGTCAGGGGGTCCCTTTGATTTATGGAATAGAGGTCAACATTTCCTGGAGAAAATTGATTTATCTGTTTCAGGTTTAGACTTCAGTGAATTTCTTTTCCAGTTGAATCAAAACAAAATAAAACAAAGTTATGGTGAATGTTTTTGCTATCTGCATGACGTGGCGGTCTGTTTGCTTAGAGATGGGAATATGTGATATATTGTGAAAAGATTGGATTCTGTGATTAAGTGATATTTTTTGTAAGTGTATCACTGCCTGCTATAGCTGTATCTAGTGTATAGGAATATTAATGAGTGATATATTACATCAGTAAAAATTCTATCATTATACCCTTGTAAACAAAGTTTGAGAGGGGTATAAAGGAGTCAGTCTGTTGGTATGTCAGGAATAATAGTCCGTCTATAGTAAAAATCTTGTGATGCAAACTACTTCTGCATTACTTCACTGATTCATCTCATATACATTAATAATGACCTGTAAATGTGTGTGACATAATTTTATGCACGCCTTCTAAAGAAAGAATTATGGCTCCTAATTGGACTTTAAAACCTTTTACAGCTTTTGTTCTGTGAAAATAGCATATGGTGGGGGTATTCATCACTTTCAGAGATAGTTCTAGTTTGGAGTATTTTTTTTCCTCCTTCTTTTTTTGTAAAGTGAAACAGCTAAAAAAAAAACCCTGAATATTTACAGTTACAAAGAAGGTTAAATCACTTAACACCTGTTCAACCATTTGTAAGCCAGATCAGACCAAAAACCATTTTGTTTTTGAGAAGATTTTGCTGTTTTATCTTCTCATAGATCTCAAAGGTATCAGTGTCAAAATTAAGACCTCAAGCTCAAGACAGGTATGGTGCTCTCAGGGCTTGTTCAACCTGTCATTTTTTAAATTGTTGCATATTTTAATTATACTTGGGAATTAAAAGGACTCAAATAACTTAAAAATCTTCTAGACATGTTCATCTAAATCTTAAATATTAAACCCTGTAACTTATGTTTACTGGGGTATGCTTAAATCAAACTGTTGTTTGATCTGTTGTTTGACCAGTTTTCACAAAGACTCTTCGGTTTTGGAGGTATTTCAACACTTGATCACCATACTGAGTAGGTTTAACCCTTTCCCTCATAGAGGAAACCATGAAAAGACCTATGCGAACAGCATAAAACCAGATCAGCCTGCAAGTAAGGCTGATCAGGTTTTATGCTGTTCGCTGCTCCTCAGTGGTCTGGAAATGAGGATTTTGTATTAAATTTGGTAAGGTTTAACTGTGGTTTTCTGCAGATCAGGCTTAATGTGGTACCTATTGAGTGCGTCAAAATGAGTCTATATGAGGGAAAGGGTTAAATTATGTATTGTGGAGAGTGGTTTTGAGTGCATTTTAGTGTTAGGACCCTGAGACATTTTTCTCTCTACTTTATGATATATACAGAGAGAGTTACTGGTGCAATTTATTAACATTTATTTTTGAAATTGAATTAAATTTTGAGCAAGGCTTAATTCTTCTTTGGCAAAGTAGTATGCTAGGTATCATTCACTGATTGTTCTTTATTGAGCTTAATAAACTGTTTAATCACTCCAAGCCCATGTAGGGTTTTTCTCATGAATATTCATTTACAAATTTATAATTTATGACAATATTAATTGACTGAACTTCAAATGCAGACTTTAAAGAATCTTAACTTCAATAATGTATGAGCAAACAGAGGAGACTCACTGCCTGATCAGACCTTTCCTGACTCCTGAAAGGGTTGGTTTGCTAGTCTATATAAAGTAATGGGTAGATGTCATTCTTAAAGCTCATGAGAATTAATTTGCTCCAAAAATACTAATTTTCCAGTATTAGACATCTACAATGTAGTATTTAATTTCTTTTGATTTTTATGATTTTGTGTTTCCAGATTAAGACCCAGGCAGTATACAAAAATGACTGAAAACAGAATGATATAATCCTATATTGGGGTGAAAAAACACAGAATTTTCTCATTGACTGGAAACTTTGTCTAAAAGGTAAGTGATTTCTAGTGAATTTGATAATCACAAATAAATAGTGGGTTGTTTAATACTAAGAAAATACAAACCAATGGTTGTAGATAGTTCATGACCTTGAAAGAAAAAAAATCATCATGTTACAAGTGAGTTAAATTACTTTGACAATATGCATTTTGTAACACCTGTTTGTTTCACCTGCTGTAAGCATAGGTGACACTTCTATTGTCTGTCCCTTCGTCTGTCTGTCCGTCACACTTTTTCTGTCATGCTTCGGCAGGTGACAAGTGTTCCAGAGAACACTTTTTGATTTATAAGGTTTTACGCTTTAACTATATAAAATAAAAAAGTTAAATCAATGGTAAGTTAGTCAATTTAAAACCATATTATCCATCATTCAGACCAGTTTATTGTTGACCCTATTTTGACCCCATTATTGATGTCTCACTACATACATGTAGTATTGATGTTGAAAGTTTTTGCTAGTTTATTTTCAGCTACAAGCCACATTTGCTGCCAGTTTCAAACCTAGCGCGATACCACCATGAGTGACGACAAAGCTGTTCTAACCCCCACCCGGCCTAGATATGAGCTGCGCTCTAGGGTACGTGTCATCAATCGCCTTGTACATGTAGTAACAAAATTGTCCCTAGTTATATTTCAGAAATATGAATTTTAACCCTTTCCCTCATATATACTCATTTTGACGCCCTCAATAGGTATCACATAAAGCCTGATCTGCAGAAAACCACAGTTAAACCTTACCAAATTTAATTACAAAATCCTCATATCCAGACCACTGAGGAGCAGCGAACAGCATAAAACCTGATCAGCCTGCAAGTTACTCGCAGGCTGATCTGGTTTTATGCTGTTCGCATAGATCTTTTCATGGTGTCCTCTATGAGGGAAAGGGTTTTACGTAGGTTGGGAAACAAGTTCTTATAACTTAGTCCTTTCAGTGGTTCCTGGGTTTGACCAGTACTTGGCACCTGGAAAGACTCTATTCTTGCCCCAAACAGGGTTTGAGTCAACTACCTGTAGATCCACAGTCATGTACATTACCCCTTGGACATGGCTTTTATATAAAGTCAAAATAAATTTGTGTTTTAATTCCACATTTTGCTATCTTCCACTTTTAATTTGATTACAAAATTGAAAACAAGGCAATATAGAGCGTTTAACTGCAGTGCAGCAATAACCTCCCTTTCAAATTTGAGACGATATGAAGTGGAGATACATTATAACACAGATTTCAATTTAACCTTTTACCCAATACATATTTAAGTGTAAATATTTGATTTGATTAATATTAATCAACTGAACTTTAAATGGTATATAAAAAATGGATTTTTCTTAGTCCTACAGGCTGTTTATAATCTGAGCTACAATATTATACAGCAAACAGAGGTAACCTTGATCAGACAGCTCTTGTCTGATCTGGGTCAACTCGGTTTGCTAATGTGTCAAAATATGTCTGAGGTAAATAAATTAACCCTTTCCCTCATATAGACTCATTTTGACGCACTCAATAGGTACCACATAAATCCTGATCTGCAGAAAACTACAGTTAAACCAAACCAAATTTAATTATAAAATCCTCATTTCCAGACCACTGAGGAGCAGCGAACAGCATAAAACCTGATCAGCCTGCGAGTTACTCGCAGGCTGATCTGGTTTTATGCTGTTCGCATAGGTCTTTTCATGGTTTCCTCCATGAGGGAAAGGGTTAAAGTTTACGCACCCTTATAACCATCAAAGCCATGCATGTATCTCCAATGTAAGCTTTTAGCAAATTGGTATGTTCTGACATGTGACTGAAGTTCTTTAATTACCTCCCCTTGATAATTTTGTTTTCTTGAGTTACCTTTCCTGAAAACTGAAAAAATGACTGCCTCCATTTTCCTATGGTAATTTTTTTTTTTCATCAAATTTGAAACAATCATTATAATGAATCTGGCTACTGTGAGTTTTTCTCGAAAAATCAAATTCAGTTTTTAGCTCACCTGAGCACGTGTGCTCAGGATGAGCTTTTAGGATCGATGAATGTCCGTCGTCCGTCCGTCCGTCCGTCCGTCGTCCACAATTTGTTCGTTTGCACTCTAGCATCTTCATTTTATGAGCAATTATCTTCAAACTTTAAAACAATGTTTATAACCATAAAATCTCGGCCAAGTTCGATTATGGCTGATATCGGAACATTAGGTCAGGAGTTATGCCCCTTTTAAAATTAAAAAAAGCCAGTTTTAACATTGTTTGCACTCTAGCATCTTCATTTCATGAGCAATTATCTTCAAACTTTATATCAATGTTTATAACCATAAAATCACGGCCAAGTTCGATTATGGCTGATATCGTACCATTAGGTCAGGAGTTATGCCCCTTTTAAAATTAAAAAAAAGCCAGATTTCACATTGTTTGCACTCTAGCATCTTCATTTCATGAGCAATTATCTTCAAACTTTATATCAATGTTTATAACCATAAAATCACGGCCAAGTTCGATTATGGCTGATATCGTACCATTAGGTCAGGAGTTATGCCCCTTTTAATATTAAAAAAATCCAATTTCATTGTTTACTGCATCTTCATCTTTTGAGCAATCATCTTCAAACTTTATGGCAATGCTTATGACCATAATGTCTCGATTGAGTTTGATTATGACTGAGATCAGTTGATTAGGTCAGGAGTTAAGCCCCTTTTAATATAAAAAAATGCCAGATTTCACGTTGTTTACACTCTAGCATCTTCATCTTTTGAGCAATCATCTTCAAACTTTATTACAATGTTTATGACCATAAGGTCTCGATTGAGTTCGATTAAGGCTGAGATCCGTCAAATAGTTCAGAAGTTATGCCCCTTTTAATCTTCAAAAAATGCCAGAAATCACTTTGTTTACAATCTAGCATCTTCATCTTTTGAGCAATCATCTTCAAACTTTATGACAATGCTTATGACCATAAGGTCTCGATTGAGTTCGATTATGGCTGAGATCCGTCAATTAGGTCAGGAGTTATGCCCCTTTTAATACAAAAAATACAAGATTTCACTTTGTTTATTCTCTACCAACTTCATTTTTTTAACAATCATTTTTAAACTTTAAGACAATGTTTATGCCTATAATCTCACAATCGGGTTCAATTATAACTGATATTGACTTGTAAATTTAGGAGTTATGCCCATTTCACCATAAAAAAAAGCCAGATTTCACTTTTACACTCAAGCATCTTTATTTCTTAAGCAATCATCTTTCTCAGGTGAGCGATCAAGGGCCATCTTGGCCCTCTTGTTCATATTCACACAAATTGTATATTTACCATAGGCTTCAATGTTCATCTTCAATACAGATTATCTCCCCATATTGCAATAAAACTTGAAAAAACTCTCAGGGAAACATTTTTATTTTTGGATGTCTTAAAGTGACAAAGATTCATAGAAATATTATCATCCATTGATGAGGTATGGAATATGGCTACTGGGGTGCGTATACCTTAAAAAATTTGGATCACAACTGTACCGTCACAATGGTTCTGCACTTCAGTAAGCCTGCATATCTTTATCTACGCAGATGATCAGCTGGCAATTGCCTCTCAAACCAGATAAATGTTTGTGTTCTTTCTTATATCGTAGCATCTGAATCAGACACAGGGGACTGCAGACAAATGCATTATACTTTGTACAGGCATTTGTCACACATTTCAAGCATATATATTGTTGACAGCTGCACTTTGTATTATTATGCAACAATATTATTCAATTGTCTGACTTTCAGACACTGAAAAGGAGATGAATAATTAATCATTTATAGCCACTTGAGACAATATCTTGTAAATTTTGTCATTGTTTTTTGTCTGGGAAATGTGTTTTGTGCATTGAGTATTAAACACAGTGCTACATACAGGGATGATTCATACTGTATTACAATGCGTCTTTGGAAACTGGAAAGGTAAACTGAATTGATGCAATTGATATGTTCAGTATATTAATACTTGCGTTCATATCAAACCTTATACCTCATATAGACTCATTTTGACGCATTGGCAAACAGAGTAGGCTCCATTGAGATAGAGCTGTCAGATCGGGGTCTTCTCTTTTTGCTCAAATTAACTATTCTTGCCACTCGCAAATTTTTGCAAGTAGCTGAAATTTTAACTCGCAAAATTTATCATTTACATACAATTTCATGAATGGTAAACATTTATGAAGACAAACTAAAAAAATACAAACTAAATTATGATATTTTATATAAAAAGTATAATTATTGTCAATATATCAACAATATCTGGTTATTTGATTATTACTGTTATTCTTTTTATTTTCTAAAGAGGTAATAAAAACTTGTTGTGTAACACTTTGATATTTTATCTGTTTCATATTGGCTGTGCATAAAATGATAAATGTGAACAGTCAGACTGTGCACCGTATGTAGTTATGGGGTAGTGACTAGTATAGGAAAACATTGGGTGTCAGTCTAGCAGGTGCATGTAGGTTTATATTACGGTTCTGTGTAGTAGATTTTGCTTGTCCTGATAAATTTAATACTTTACAGTCGCAAAAGAATGTGAGCAGCTAGAAAATGTTCTCACAAATTTCATCTCACTTGCATTTTGCGCGTTTTCAAGCTTATATCCAACACTGTACTCACACTGACACAGTTTAGAAAAATCCATTGATTCCTTTACCATTTAAAGTTAATTAATATTTATCAGGTTATAAATGTGTTCATGAATAAACATAAGGTAAACAGTCAAAATGAGATTATTGCAGAGGGGCCACTGAGTTTTGAAACTGGGTGTACAAATGCTGTTTTTCTTTTAACTTTGTACCCCTTCATATAGAGAGTTGCTTCAATATCGAGGGTACATGGCCAATATTAGGGGTACAAAACCCTCTACAGGGGGTAAATAGGCATTCTGAATTGGAATAATCTATTGGAACAGTACTTTGTGCCTTGGATGTGAAATAATTCTACAACCCAGTGTGATTTGCAGTCATGTTCTCTTCACTTCTTGTACTTTATGACTGAATGTAAATAAATAAATCTTATCATAAGTACTTCAATGGCAGGAAATGTACTTCAGTGGCAGGAAATGTACTTCAGTGGCAGGAAATGTACTTCATCACAAATGAAGAAAAATGAAAAACTTTTGATCTTTGCCCTGTTTTCTCAAAAATAAAAATGGTTCTTAAATAGGATTTTCATACTCAGACTTAAACTTTACCTACCGGTATTTGTTTCAACAGGATTTGAGTATGATACTTAAATTTGAGCCAGAGATTGTACTTAAGTATTTTTTAGAACAAAAGGCCGGGTCTCACTCAGTTTATTTTAGATACATGTATTAAAATTGGTTTTCATTGATATTGTGATATTTTGGATAAACTACCTGTTTTCTTTAATTCATTTCATCTCTTTTTACACGTACAGACCCCTTGCACACCAAACACACCTTCCACACCTAAAGAGCGCATCCTTCGTTCAACCAGCACCCCAATAACATCGGAGAGATTGCTGAAGGAAACTGGCACCCCTGTTAAGACTCATGAAATACAGAACTGTACCCCAGTACAACCAACTCGGACATCCGGCACTCCGAAAGAGAAATTAGTCTTCCGAACCCCGATGGCATTCAAGCCAAGGATTGTGGGTAATAAGCCAGTGCCGTCACCTTCGCGGCCTGAAGTTTGGAAGGAGCAGCTGGGTTTGTCTGGTAAATTCTGTTTTATTCCTGTTAGTAATATGTTAAACAGTCCTGGTGGAGAGAGGTTCGGTTAGAACATCCACTCTGTAACATGGATTCGATCACTGACTGACATACAAGTTGTTAAAAATGCTTACTGGCATATCTCCCATATGCTTAGCACTCTGCATATGAAGATTACTCCAGGACTTGTTGGCCCAGTTTCAGGATAATGTGACTGGGTGAGGTACCATGCTACATTTTTGTGGCAAAAACGCGCACTAAATCTTGTCTCATGTACTGTCTGTGGGACGTAAAACCCAGGCAAACAAACTATTCAGTTGTAGAATAATTATCCTGTTTCCATTTTCAAGACTCTTTATAGACCACAGACAAAACCACTTCTTTCTTTCTTTTCTTTATTTAAAACCAGGTTTTCAATGAAAATCCTAGTGATTAGAATGGGGAACATTGCTGGGTGGGTGGGTGGGTGTTTGTCAAACATTTGTTTCTGTCGAATATCTCCTATTAGAATAGAGATACAGTTTCATATTTGGTAGGTAGATACCAAATTCTTCTCCTTTGGAACTAATATTCAGAATTAATTCTTGATAAGCACTAATGATAACCTCATAGTCCCATACCATAATTTTGATCTCATGAAAATTGAGGCTTCCAGATTATTGTCTAACTTAAGAATTCTTTGTATTTGAAACTTGAATCTGGTTGCTACTGGAGGAGACCAGGTAAAATCAAGTGACTTTAATTGTTTTAGATAAGCTTATATACTGGTGAGCAATCTAGGACCGTGTGGCCCTCTTGTTTAGATTGTGTTACTACATGGTTACAATATTTTTGCACCTTGCCCTCCAAGTATTCCATTTTATATAAAGAGTGCAGTTTCCTCTGATACTCAGATGCTCTAGCCCTCTCTCATTGTTGTAAGAAGAATCACAAACTATTATCTCTTTTATTACTTATTTTGGATTTATAACAATCTTGAGATGCATATGTGAGTCGTGATTAAACTTTTATACCCATGTCTGCAAGCAAAATACAGAGCTGAAATGTCTTAATTCATAATGATACAAATTCTCAGAGACAATTCTGCCTTTGTGCAGCTATTGTTGAAAAAGGGCTGGTGGTAATATGTGAGATCTTTTCCGAAATTGAATGAAATTGAAGTTGAGCTTTGGGCAAATTAAAGTAACATTGCAGTGTCTTCAAGGAAACTCGAGTGAACTGTAAATCAATAGCGCTGTATTTTCAGATGATCCAAACTGTGGAAGCGACAAAGAGAACTCCGATTCTGAGGAAGACGAGAACCAGAAATGTAAGTTTGTCAACAATACATTCTGTAAAGTTTTTTGTTTTTTTTTACCTATAAAACTGGTCATGTACCCCAGCAAATTTAAGGGACTCTCTATTTTGGGGTAATAGGCAAAAAAAGATGATGGAGGCAGCCTCAATATCAAGTCAGAAACACTCCACTCACTTCAAACGCTTGCACACAGAATCCTGTCTATAATCTTGATGGGGAAGTTTGTCAGTTACTTTCAGCAGCTTCTTTTCAGGTGTGAGGTAATTCAAATGATTAGCAGAATTCTTTAGTTTTTGAGTCCTTAACACATTTATGTCATAAGTCCTTACAGATGACAAGCTATTAGTTTACAAGTACTGGCTTTAATTCCACCAACAATACTCAGCACTAAGTAATACTTCAGTTCATAAATTAGGTAGAAATGCATTCTACCAGAACTGTTTTAGGAAATCTCTAAAAACATGAAAAAGTTGATGTAAATTATTTCAATACTAACTGCTGCTATTTGTTAAAAAAACCCATATAAATACAAATTTGTGAAATGAAATATAACTGTTATATGTAGAAATGACAGTTATTGCACACCATACAATATACATATTTCTGGACTGAAATATGCTTGACAGTTATTGCACACCATACAATACATGTATATATATTTCTGGATTGAAATATGCTATAACAGTTATTGTACACCATACAAACACTAATTTGTGGAAAGATATGTGGTTATGAAAGATATTGTACACCATATAAATAAAAGTTTGTGAATTGAAATATGCAGTAATATGAAGAAATGACAGTCATTGCACCCTATACAACTGCAATTGCCTAAAATGAAAGACGGCTGATAATGGTGTCTGAAGGTGCATATGGTAACACCACTGTGATCATGATGGATACAATTAGCGATGTCTGCGTAAGAATTGTTAAATAATTTAGGCGGTGCAGCGTTACTTTGGGGGTTTCCTGGCAGGATGATTATGTCTGAATTATGTTTTGTCATGTGTTTTCCATGGTATGGGTGAGAAATGGCTGCTGCCTCGTTGCTGTAATTTGTCTTAACATGCTTAGGCAACTTTCCATCAGAGCCTGTTAAGGAATTAGTAAAGGAGTTAATCAACATGACGGAATAATTTGTAGGAGCTGTCCGCTAAGTTATGGCCAAGTGGATGCATATTGTGAGCTTGTCCAATATCTGTAGCTTGAAAAGGGGAAAAAAGACTTATGGCTGCTCTTATGGCTTTGTTGTCTTCATTGTCTATGTCGGAATGCATAATTTGAAACATTTTATCCTATGATACCTTTTAGATTAAGAAAGACAGCTTTTAGTTACACACTTGTCATGTTGAATAATTCGAGTGTCTAGCTGCCCTGTTATTTTGATGTCTGGGTTCAGTATGAAATCTATACAGCTAGTATTAGTATAATTTCCTTATTTGGCACTCTGTGTAAGGGTATTTCCAGAACTGGTTGGCATAGTGTCAGGATAATGCAACTAAGTGTGGTATCATGTCTCTTGTCTGTGGCATGATACCACAGTGAAACAGTACTGTACTTTTCTCATGCAGACTGTGTTAAGTCTGAGCTACAATAGTGTATGAGCAAACAGAGGAGACCCTGATTAGACTGGGTCTGCTCTGTTTGCCAATGTGTCAAATTAGTATATATGAATTTAAAGGTTAATTAAACTCTATTCTGAGCTACAATTATGTACTATATAATCATGCACTTGTTAGATTTCCACATTTTGTTCAAATGAGGGCATAGGCTGTTGGCATATAGACTTTAATTATTACTACATATTTTGTAAGTATGAACACTTGCATGTAATACTATAATGTTGATGCTGTTATTGTTACTATGATGCAGATATACTTTTCTTTAAGACTAGTCTAAAGCATTGGTATTTAGTAAAATCATTTACATCTGACATTTTTAAATTTGGCTGGTTTTTAGTTTACATTTTAATTTGATAGAAACAGAAGTGGTTTTGTGTCTTGAATCAACAATATCAATTTATTGCAAACATAATTCATGACAATTGTATAAGCAGTTAGACCTTTTACGTAATATAGACTCATTTTGACACTTTGGCAAACAGAGCAGACCCAGATCAGACAGCCCCTACAGGAGCTGTCTGATTTGCTCTAACAATATTGTTGCTCAGTTTCTTCGCAGTCTGTGTGGCAAAGAAAAGTCCATTATTTCAATTACCATTTTATGTTCTGTCAATTAATATTCATCAGGTCATAAATTTGGATATAAATATTCATCCGGTTAAGGGATAGGCTACCAGCCTACAACATGTAATCACACTAAGAGATGATGTTCCTGAATTGAACCATTGTAAAATCAATGTTTTCCACAGAAAAATCAATTGTTTAATCATTCTGGAACAGTTCAGGTAATTCCGTCTCTGTTGGACCAGGTGATTTAATTGCAGTTGCAACATTATGGAGACAGTGGCTCAGGTTGTAAAATGCTCATATTTCATCCAAGGCCATTGTCTGTAAAGCCGTTGTGCTTGCTTTTGATCAATAGATAAATTTTGCGAGTCTGTTTGGAATGCATGTAATGATTACATTTAAGTTGATAATTGTTTTACAATTGATAGATAGGAGTCTGCAATCTCTGGATTATAGTGATTGTAGGATGAGGGAGTACAAATATGTATAAAGCCAGGACCTATTGTCCCATATATCAGGGTTATCATTAACAACAAATTGCTGATCAAAATCATTTGTTAAAATCACATAAGAATCAGTCGTTATTTTGGCAGTATTTGAAATTTTGAACGTCCAAAATCTTCCTTTGACCCCTTTAGGGGTATCATAGTTATGGCCCCTTTTTAACTTAGAAATTTTGGTTAAAGTTTTGCATGGAAGGTACTTTCATGCTTATATCTCAGAGTCCAAGCATGGGATTGATTTGAAATATCTTATATGTTTTGGGGTAACATACTATCAAGGAAGATAACACTTGATGGAATAAATTACAAATTATAGCCCCTTTTCAACTTAGAAATATTGGTTAAAGTTTTGCATGCAAGGAATTTCATGCTTTTATGTCAGTAACCAGACATGGGTTTGATTTAAAACTTCTTAAATATGTTTAATAGTATCATACTATAGTGACAGATAGTTTTTAACTGAATATAATGCAGATTAGGGCCAATTTTTTTACTTTGACTTTTTGGTTAAAGTTTTGCTTGCAAGCTACCATCTAGCTTATATCTCAGAAATTGTTAATGGTATTGACTAGAAAGTTTAGGAGTGTAATCAGGGGCATCAGAAAACAAGGGGGATAACTCTTTGACTGAATTTTATACAAATTATGGCCCTTTCTTACTTGGATACTTGATTAAAGTTTTGCTTGCACAGTGTTTTTATGCTTATGTCTCAGTAACTAGGCATGGGATTCATTTTAAACTTCATAAACATATATCATTTTTGACTTTTATTATATACAGGGTATATGAAGGGCAAGAATTGAAATAGATTTCATTTGATTTACCAACAAGCATTTTAAATAGTTGAGTACTGTCCTCTGACAGCTCTTGTTTTATTCTTCATGTTCTCATATTTTTTTTAAAGTGTAATTATACCCATGTTTTATAAAGTAGGGGCTATATAGGAATTCACACTCATCACTTCCTGTCATGTCACATACTACACTTGTGTTACTTGAAGACAATTAAGATGGGATGCGGCAGTATTGATCACTTTAACCCTTTCCCTCATATAGACTCATTTTGACGCACTCAGTAGGTACCGCATAAAGCCTGATCTGCAGAAAACCACAGTTAAACCTTACCAAATTTAATTTCAAAATCCCCATTTCCAGACCACTGAGGAGCAGCGAACAGCATAAAACCTGATCAGCCTGCGAGTTACTCGCAGGCTGATCTGGTTTTATGCTGTTCGCATAGGTCTTTTCATGGTGTCCTCTATGAGGGAAAGGGTTAAGTGATTGTTCTAGTTACATTTATTCTGCTGGAGAAAAAAAATCAAACAAGATGACAGAAATAAAATCAAACAGATTGTCTGTGAATACATGACTCTCATTGTCTGTATACACCACTGCGGTTGTCATGACAAATGAAAAATTCTGATCTGGTGGCAGACGTCTGCTTTATCTTCGCAATTTATTATCTCCTCGTAATGCAGATTTCCGCTGGCATTGAAATTCTAACTTCCGAGAGATTTCTCATCGAATGACACCGTGTCAAGATAATGTTTCCAGACAAATTAAGGCTTGTCTGTCCGTCATATGCATTTTATATCATATAACAATGTGTATATAGCCCCATTTTACCTTGTGAAGGAGGGGTGAACCAGTATCAGGTATATTGGGTCCAGTATTGTCTAGTTGTATTCCGTCCGTAATTATTCTATCATCTCAAGGGCACCATATGATACTCACGTGAAACTTAGTGTCAAAAATCTTCATTGGGTTGTTAGTTAACTCGGGTGCCTTTAAGCACTATGGGTGTATGTGTGTGTTGTCTTCCTCCACCTGTAATTGGCTAGACATTGCTGTATAAATGACACAGTGGAAGTGATCATACTCTTCAGCAAAAACATCGCAACAGGTTGCTTTTGGTTCTATTTGGATGTTTTGGGTCAAGGTCATTGTCACTGTTACTAAAAATAGAAAACTGCATTTGATAGCTATGTGGGAATGTGTGATGTGAACTAGGACAAGGTAGTGATGTAGGGGATTTAATCACTCGTTAATTACTTTAGATTCAGAAATCTTAGATATTGTTTAAAATGATGCCTAAGGCTCCTGTTTAGGAATCTCCTCAAATTGAAATTATCAACTTTTGGATACATTTTTCGGGCTGATCAGGTTTTATATTAGTTTTTTTTTTTCTCCCTCATTTTAGCTCATAAACAGTCATGATTTAATAATTTCTGCTTACTCATTTTAGCCATTATGAGAACCTTTTAATTGATTTTCATCCATGCATTAGCTATTTGTATGCCCATATCCATTTGACACCTGAAATAACAGATGCAACGAGATGCAAATGAAGATCTATGATGGTAATGTCTGGTTTTATTTACAGGTCTGTCTCACAAACCATTATGGGTATTGTCATAAGCACGGAATCTTTGCAGTATTGTAGTTGTTCTTCCCTTTAGCTTGTCTGTTAATTGAAGGAAGATATTTTATAAGCTTGTCTGTTTGTTGAGTTTTTTGCTAGAATTTTTAGGCGCAGATATAGGATTGGAGGGTTGGGGGGGTTTGGTTTTAAAAATAATTTTCCAAAATTTGGGATTGGGTGTGGGCTGATCGACCAACTATGAAAAGTGCTGTTACGTGGGGATGAAGGGGGTAAGAGAAGTTAAGTTAATGTGTCAATCAACACACTAAATTACCAATTTTATTGATTTAACCCTTTCCCTCATATAGACTCATTTTGACACACTTAATAGGTACCACATAAAGGCTGATCTGCAGAAAACCACAGTTAAACCTTACCAAATTTAATTATTAAGTCCTCATTTTCAGACCACTGAGGAGCAGCGAACAGCATAAAACCTGATCAGCCTGCGACTTACTGCATAGGTCTTTTCATGGTTTCCTCTATGAGGGAAAGGGTTAAGTTTGCCACAACTTAATTAGTATTTCTTAGGTTTCTTACATAATTCCCTGTCATAAGCTCATCAGATATGTTAACCCTTTCTCTCATATAGACTCATTAGGTATCACATAAAGCCTGATCTGAGAAACCAAACAAACCTTTAATTAAAACCTCCCTGAGGGAAAGGGTTAACAGACAAATGTTGGCACCTATGTTAAAAATGCTCTTGTGATATTCCTATTTTAGGCTTGCTTCACAAAGTGAAGTGGAGCTGTATAGGAATCCCATATGTTGTCCAATTTTGGTCATCCCCATTCCATTTTACAAAAAGATCAATATTTTTAAAAGTCCTTGTGGAATAGCAACCAGACTTTGCAAACAACTACTATAAGGTTCATCACCAGTGAAAATTGCATCTCTCTCTCTAAAGATATGCAAGTGTTACAGCCATTCTTTATGTAGGATATTTTTCCTCTAGTATGCCTCCTATCACTTTTGACTATTTTTCTTGAAATTGTTATATCACGGCTGAGCAACAAGGGTATTAATCGCCTTCAGTGATAGTTCTAGTTGTCAGCATGAACAAAGCATTAAATTACCACTACCATATTGGACATGTTTGCCACTCAAGTTTGAGTAATTGAGACCACTTGAATACATTATATATAGTTCATTAATTTTACTTCAAAATTCAGATATTTTTATTCAGATTGCATGCTGTCATATTACTGACAAATGAAAAAGGCCACCTTTACCTTCATGGTGACCTTTACCTTCATGGTGACCTTTACCTTCATGGTGACCTTTTCCTGTAACAAAATGTTATCTTAATGTCATAGGCATCTACATGCTGTTCTGCTGTTTAAATAAATTTTAATGGTTTTCCCTGAAGTCTAAAATCGATGTGCAGGATTTACGAGCCAGGTTAATTCACTGATTTATTTTCTGTTCAATATTGATTAAGGCATGGATGTTTCCTGCAGATGTTCATTAGCAAATTGCAGAATATTTACTCATGAAAAGATAAGCTAAAAACAGCTATTGTGATAAAGATATCAACCTGCAAGTAAAGGAGATTTCACTATTCAGTTATGTAGCAAGGTCTTTCAGATGAAAATCTGGTCAGCAGAGAATGACTTAAAGCAGCTTCGCAGCATGGATATAGCTGATGCAGGAGGAATGGCATAGTCTGATTAAGCTTGTTAATGTCTGATAATTTACAGATATTATCCTTGCAGTTCTATGATCTTAGGCTTGGCTGGTATTGAGATGTGTGTGTGTGTGTGTGTGTGTGTGTGTGTGTGTGTTGTGTGTTGTGTGTGTGTGTGTGTGGGGGGGGTACATTTTTGGTTCAAATTTTGTGTGTGCATTTATAATCAGGTTGAGAGGTGTGTCATAAATTTCACTTGAGTTGTCTCAAGGATGGCAGAGTTAATGCCCTGGTCCCATTTTTGAATTATCTCCCTTTGTTTAATTCTGTTTTTCCTTGTCCAGAACATAACTTGAAATTATACAAGGTATTGATTTGAAACTTAATATGTTGTTGTTGTTGTATTGGGGTTTACCGTCGTTGCGATATTATTTCAATCATATAGAGACGTCCAGCTAATTACAGGAAACTTAATATGTAAACAGATGGCGACTAGGAGAAGTGCAGTGTCCAAGAACTGTAACTCTATACTTTTAAACTACAACCATAATTCACTCTCTATCCACTTTAAATAAAAACTTTACTTACTTATGACTTACTATCACAACCAATATACTATGTATACAGGTTCTTATCTATGCTCCACCTGGAGTCTGGCTTCTCCTGTATCAAAGCATTTTGTGGGGGTATTAATCACCTTCAGTAATAGCTCTAGTTAGATTTGTAAGGGAGATAATTGATATTTTATATTGAAACTAATAAATACAGAATATCAATTAACTCCCCTTATTTCATTTTTAGCTCACCTGAGCACAAAGTGCTCAAGGTGAGCTTTTGTGATCGCCCTTCGTCCGGCGTCCGTCGTCGTCCGTCGTGCGTCGTGCGTCGTGTGTCGTCAACAATTTGCTTTAAACGACATCTCCTCTGAAACCACTGGACAGAATTTAATGAAACTTGGCAGGAATGTTCCTTGGGTGAGGCTCTACAAAAGTTGCTAAAATAAACTTGATCCATGAAGAACTCTGGTTGCCATGGCAACAAAAAGAAAAATAATTTGAAAACTTTAAAAATCATCTTCTTCAAAACTACTGGCCAGATTTTAAAATAAATTGGTAGAGATGTTCCTTGGGTCAACCTCTACCAAAGTTGCTAAAATTATTCCGATCCGTAAAAAAACATGGCCGCCAGGGGCGGGGCTTATTTGCCTTATATGTATATAGAGAAACCTTTAAACAGCATCTCCTCTGAAACCACTGGACAGAATTTGATTAAACTTGGCAGGGATGATCCTTGGGTCAACCTTCACAAAAGTTGCTAAAATAAACTTGATCCATGTAGAACTCTGGTTGCCATGGCAACAAAAAGGAGAAAAAAATGAAAACTTTAAAAATCATCTTCTTCAAAACTACTTGCCAGATTTTAAAATAAATTGGTACAGATGTTCCTTGGGTCAACCTCTACCAAAGTTGCTAAAATTATTCCGATCCGTAAAAAAACATGGCCGCCAGGGGCGGGGCTTATTTGCCTTATATGAATATAGAGAAACCTTTAAACAACATCTTCTCTGAAACCACTGGACAGAATTTGATTAAACTTGGCAGGGATGATCCTTGGGTCAACCTTCACAAAAGTTGCTAAAATAAACTTGATCCATGTAGAACTCTGGTTACCATGGCAACAAAAAAAAAAAAAAAAAAAATTAAAAATCATCTTCTTCAAAACTACTGGCCAGATTTTAAAATAAATTGGTACAGATATTCCTTGGGCCAACCTCTACCAAAGTTGCTAAAATTATTCCGATTCGTTAATAAACAAGGCCGCCAGGGGCGGGGCTTATTTGCCTTATATGTATATAGAGAAACCTTTAAACAAGATCTCCTCTGAAACCACTGGACAGATTTAGATTTAACTTGGCAGGGATGATCCTTGGGTCAACCTTCACAAAAGTTGCTAAAATAAACTTGATCCATGTAGAACTCTGGTTGCCATGGCAACAAAAAGAAAAAAAATATGAAAACTTTAAAAATTATCTTCTTCAAAACTACTGGCCAGATTTTAAAATAAATTGGTACAGATGTTCCTTGGGTCAACCTATTTATCTCAGGTGAGCGATTTAGGGCCATCATGGGCCTCTTGTTTGTATTGTTGTCAAAAATATGTGAATAGTTTCAAATAGTCTGATTAATATATGGCACAAAATTCTCTTAATACATTGTTAATAATAGTGAAACTAGCAGTGTTTTTTGTTTGTTTTTGTTAACTTTATACCAGGTCAAAAGATACAAGTGGAAGTGCTTTAAGTATGTTTTGAAGTAATTTGTGCAATAATTGACTAAGTTGCTCATGGTCATCTACTGTCATTTTCTCTAAGAAATATGTCCTGCTGATGGTTGGCTAGTAGATCGTATTTAGTCTATATGAAAATGAAGTGATGGTACTCTGGTGAGCATTCTAGGGCCATTATGGCCCTCTTGTTTTAGAAATCTTGATCAACTTGGAGGTGACATTGATATAAATTTGTCTTGCCAAGTTTGGTTATTGCTGATTTATTATTGCTTGAGAATGTGAAAAATGAGAGGCTTGTAAATTGAAAACCATATTTATTGCTGTATTACTTTGTTAGGAAATGAAATTATAGTCACATTAACCCTATAAATTAAGTGAAGCATGAATTTAAATATTTACACTTAATGAGACAAATATCAAAAACAGGGCAATGATACTTAGGGCCTAGTGGATTAATGAGTCAAATAATGTAAAACATGGCTGCAATGATAATTATTGGCCAGTGGATTTTGAACTTTTCTGTGATGCCAGCATGTCAAAAGACACATAAGTTGGTAACCAGAACTATTTGACAAATTATATATTTATATGTGTATATATATGTATATTTTGGGAACCAGAAGGTGGTCTATTTTTAGCCCTGCTTACTGTCTGCCTCATAGTATCTTATATCAGGGACTGAGGGGTGATTAACATAGTGTCAAATATCACAACCACAGATATAAGCAAGGGAATAAATAAATGAGAAACAAGTCATTTGGAATCAGATCTGACTGATTACTTGTGAATATTTGCTGATGGAAATGTCATCTCGTATTACTCTAGCACCCTTCACTTATCTGGCATAGAACATTTATATTTATACTCTCCCAATGATGTTTGAAAGGGTCATTATACACATGACAGGCTGTATTCACTAGGATGGTCAGTTGGTCAAATTGTCTGGGGTAAAGTTTTGCATTTTAGTCACAGAGAGGATTAAGCTAAAACTTACCACAGAATATTCCCATTTCAATCACACTCTTGTCCTGATTTGTAAATACTTGGGTGAGTGAATATATTGTTTATACCCTACAGGGTGAGTGAATTTAGATTTTTAGTTACAGAGGGGTATACAATTGAACTTGCTACAGATTATTGGGACAAGTGAAAGTTTCTATGTGCTCATCATTCTTACAGGGTGAGTTAACCCTTTCCCTCATATAGACTCATTTTGACGCCCTCAATAGGTACCACATAAAGCCTGATCTACAGAAAACCACAGTTAAACCTTACCAAATTTAATTACAAAATCTTCATTTCCAGACCACTGAGGAGCAGCGAACAGCATAAAACCTGATCAGCCTGCGAGTTACTTGCAGGCTGATCTGGTTTTATGCTGTTCGCATAGGTCTTTTCATGGTGTCCTCTATGAGGGAAAGGGTTAATTTACACTCAGCACAAGTGCAAGTATAGTTAAAAAATTTATCTTACACTGACTAAGATAGAGAAGTCTTGATGAATTATTATAGTTCAAAGGAATGAAAGGGTGCCATGGTCCAGTGATAACATACCAGATTTTGGATCCAAAGGTTGTGGGTTCGAACCCTGTTGGGGGGGGGGGCAAGGATTTTCATGACCTTCCCAGGCACAAAGTACTGGTCCATCCCAGAAACCATTGAAAGAAATTAAAATAGTTTGTAAGAACTTGTTTCCCAGTCAACATAAAAATATGATAAGTAAGTTTAAATTTAAAAGAATTTAATCAGATTTCATCACATTCTTTACAATGATTATATAGTAAGATGTAGACATAAGGATGAGTAGATTCTCAGTATTACCATTTACTACTGGAGTTTTGTTGATACCCGCATTTACTCCAATATTTAAGAGACTCTTTCTGTGCTTGGATATAAAAATAAGGGTGGGGAGAACCCATCATTTCATGTGCCTCTAATTCAAAAGTAAGTATAAATCTGGCTTCTCTAGAATGATTGACTTTACTCTCTAATCAAAGGTGAGATTCCTCTTGCAGGTTTTTATGTCCCAGTCCAAGAAGTGCAGATGTATATATCTTTACAAGGTCAACTGGGAAGCTGGTGCAGAGTTATGTGCCCTTGGATATGGTAGTGGCATATAATTCAGTAAAATTGCAAGACTTTTTTTGTCATTTTATTGATAGTTTAAGTTTGATTGGGTTTACAGGCCTCTCTATTTAATTTTGATCTATTTGACTGGTTTTTGTGTCACCTGCTGTAAGCAGAAATGACACATAGGGATCACTTTTTCATCGTCTGTCTGTCTGTCCTTCCATCTGTCCATCACACTTTTTCCATCACGCTTCAGCAGATGACACAAGTGTTCCAGAGAACACTCTTGTCATTTATTTTATGACACATTTGAAGATCAGTGTGACCTTCTCGATTGAAAAGGTAATAAAGAGTAATGTGACAGCCTTGTAAAGAATTTTTGAATCTATGCAATGGTAGTATTTTCATTATTATCGGAAATGTTAAATGTGGATAGAAACAATTAAGTCTTTATAATGTTTAATCAATATGATTGAGAAAGAAAAATGACTTAATTGGCTTCATCTAAGATGTAATTATTGGACGGATTTCTTTTTTAAAACTTTTTTTGTGATGGTAATTACATAAACGCTTTGGTGTAACTGCGAAAAATAGATTTTCTTTTCCTGACAGTTTTGATTAATGCAGAAAAATAATTTTCATTTCAGAAATGAATTTAAGGATCAAATGCCGAATTAAATTACATTAGAAAGTTGTCAGAATGCGAACATTCATTTGATTATTCCGGCTCATGAAGTGATGTATTGACATTCAATGCAGTTGATGACTACGCTCTGTCGTCTCAGGCTCTGACATTATTTGATTATGAAATGTTGTCTGCTGCCATTATTTGTTTGTTCGGTTTTAATGTCCCACAGACAATGTTTCAGTCCTTTGAAGACTTTTGTAAAATTGTTAATTTTAGTTGACATTAAATTTTGTTGGTTTTGTATTAACAACAGTTTCATGGGTACATTTGTTTGTGGATTAATACTTTAGAAAAAGTGAGATTGAAAAAATTAAAAAAAAAAATGTTAGGACTATTTTATTTATGGATTAAACTGTATGCAATCAACAAAAATTTATCTCCCACAAAAATTGATGATTAGTACATGATTCAGATGCAGTGCTGTCTCACTGATGCATCATGCCATAGGTGGCATTAGGAAAACTCCCTCTGAGCTTAAATGTCTGTGGATTATAACCCTTTGCCTCATTAATTTTCATGTACAATTTTATGACTAAATGAATATTGATAGACTGTTTTTTAAATGGTTTATGAAATGTTTTTTTCTTTGCTACAGATTACTGAGTAGAAAATGAGCATCAATATTGTATGAGCAAACAGACGAGACCCTGATCAAACAGCTCCTATAGGAACTGTCTGATCTGGGTTTGCTCTGTTTGCCTGTGTTTCAAAATGAGTCTTCATATAAAGTAAAAGGTTAAATAGCTGAGTTTTCTAGGGTCTTATAATTGGCTGAGTTTTCTAGGGTTTTAAATTGCTCAGTTTTCTAAAGGTTTTAAATTGCTGCTTTTCTAGGGCTTTTAAATTGCTGAGTTTTCTATGGTCTAAAAATTGGTGTAATGTTGTATATAAATATTGTAGGGTTTAAGGATTACCTCATGAATATTTAAAAATGGTACTGTTATAGCTCCCTTGCTTGGCGCTCAGCATATAAGGGTAGTTGCAGGACTGGTTGGCCAGGTGTCAGGATAATGTGACTGTGTGGTATCATGCCTACGGCGTGTTACTGCAGTGTGGCAGGGGCGTCTATATGAGGTAAATAATTAAGGATACTTTGCCACATGTCACCACCAGCATGCTGCTGTCATGTTACAAGCATAATAAATCTGCATAACGAATGATTGAAATATGTTGATGGAATTAAGGTTAAACCAAAGAAAATTTTGATGGATTTAACTCTTAAAATATTTACAGCTTAAAATACAAACTTCTTTCTTTAAATGTTTTAAATCTTTTTAATGGGTTTCTTGATTGGACCAGTACTTTGTGCTTGACGATCAGACTCTCATCCATTTGAACCATAGTGTGTAGACACAACCACTGCATCACAACACATGTTTAATGAACAGAAAATTTGTCCGTATTATTTAGAGACCTAAGTACTGGGATATGAAACGTTTTCTGATTTCGTATTTACCGATAATAAACATAAAAATTACACTGACAATGTGTAGATGTGATAGACCAGTTTACTGTAGTACAAGTGAATAACCATGTTTACTCAGTTAATTGGTTAATATTGACAAGTTTTGCAACACCATTCGACAGCTGAGTCAGGCTGTCATTGTATAGGGAGTTATGCACTTAATTTGTGATGTAAACTAATCATATGGTTTGCAACCAGCAATAAATTCCTTATGGATGATGTTTGGGAAATGGATATTAGAGAATGTCATGTCGACCTGACAGGAGAACCACAGTTTCATTCATAAAGTACAGGGAAGAAGGTAATTCTGAATAAAGAAAATTGTATAAAAATATTGTCTCAGATTCAGATCTACCTTGTAATTTGGTGAAACTGTATATATTGTAATGATGTGGAACTTTGTAAAATGTACAGGCTCAAATTAAAAAAACTAAACTCAGAGCTTAACCTTTTCCCTCATATAGACTCATTTTGACGCACTCAGTAGGTACCACATAAAGCCTGATCTGCAGAAAACCACAGTTAAACCTTACCAAATTTAATTACAAAATCCTCATTTCCAGACCACTGAGGAGCAGTGAACAGCATAAAACCTGATCAGCTGCGAGTTACTCGCAGGCTGATCTGGTTTTATGTTGTTCGCATAGGTCTTTTCATGGTTTCCTCTATGAGGGAAAGGGTTAAAGTCAAGACTATAGATTCTTTTAGGATCTGTCATTCTTATTTCTCTTATAAAAGTACCCAAATATTTCATTTCTTTGGCGCTCAGCATATAAGGGTAGTTCCAGGACTGGTTGGCCCGGATAATGTGACTGGTTGTGGTATCATGTCACATGTCTACAGTGTGATACTGCATTGTGGAAGCACTATATCTGTCTCAAGTAGACAAAAAAATACAAAACACACCAATACATGATACACTTATTAAACCTAATTAAGAGTCTTAGGCCAAAAAAAAAAGTTCTGTTTTTGGTCTCCCGACTGACCCTCTTTTTTAATGAGTTTTTTTTTACCTTTCCGCCTTTAAAAATTTTTCCCTTTTTACCTTTGTTTCATGTAAAAAAATAAATAAATAAAATCCCGACCTACCAACCCTCTTTTTTTTATTTGATGGAGACCAGAAACAGATTTTTTTTATCAGGGGGCAAAATATTTAATACATTTTTTTGCACATTGTCTTTGTTTATTCTTTTGCTCAGAGGTACAGAAACTTATTGTATATTCCCTGCTTTACAGAAGTGGGAATCCCATTCAGTTTCATACTGACATTACATGAAGACAAGGTGGGATATTGGCGAACATATCTCTGCTGTAGTGATAGTTTTAGTTTCTTAACAGATCTAGAGAAGATGGAATTGACAAAACTTCTCTCTTTTTTATGATTGTTATAAGAAAATTGGGTTCCTTGATTCGTTTAATGTCTTTAATAGACTATCGTTTCATCTATTTTGAATTTAGCAGAGGAGAATTTCTGTAACTTTTAGCTTGGCCATATGGAGTATATCAATCTATTTATCCTGGTATCACCTTGGTTAAGGTTTTGTGTGCAAGTTAATTTCATTTATATATCATAGTTACTAGCTATGCTTATTATTAATCCCCCAGATGGAGGAAGAGGGGGCATATTGTTTTGCAAATGTCTGTTGGTCGGTCCGTTGGTAGACCACTTAGTTTCTGATCAATAACTGGAGAACACTTGGGCCCACATTCCTCAAACTTCATAGGGTGATTGGTCATGACTAGTAGATGACCCCTATTGATTTTGGGGTCCATTTGGTCAAATGTCAAGGTCACAGTGACCTTGAATGTGAAAATCTTTTCCGATCAATAACTGGAGAATGCTTGGGCCCACATTCCTCAAACTTCATAGGGTGATTGGTCAAGACTAGTAGATGACCTCTATAGATTATGGGGTCACTTGGTTAAAGGTCAAGGTTACAGTGACCTCAATGGGAATGGGGGGAGCGTAGGGGGACATACGTTCGTTCAATAACTCTTGTTTAATACTTCACTATGGTCTCAGGGGCATTAAACAAATAAGTTAGATAACTCTTGACTAAATTAAATGCAAATTAAGACCATTTTTTGACTAGGTTTGGCATGCAACACACTACCATGTTTATATTTCGGCAATCACTTATGGCATTGACATGAAACTTCACATAGGTGTTCAGGGGCATCAGACCATCAAGTTATATAACTCTTGACTGAATTCTTTGTAAATTATGGCCCCTTTTGAACTTTAATTTTGGTTTAGTTTTTGTGTGCAAGTTAATTTGGTTAAAGTTTTGTTTGCAATATATTAGGATGCATACGTCTTAGTAACTAACAATGCTAAGTGATTTAATATTTCATTTAGGTCTTTATAAACAGACAAGATAACTTTTGTCCAAAGGATTTGTTAAAAATTATAGCTCTTCAAAATTCTGGACTAATAGAACTTAAAATAATAGGCAGCGATAATAAGAAGAACGCTGTCTTATGGACAGCTTTTGTTGAATTGATAATTGCATCTGTACCATTCATATCATTCCAATTGATTCAGGGCATGCTTGATTAAATTGGATTTATTTTCATTGAGTATTTGAAATCCTATCCAGATATATGACTACTGCCTTTCATAATTCATTTAACAAATTCAGTATATTATGTTTCACTAAATTTCATATGAATTGGCTCTTTTTGCTCAAACAGAATGATGTCACCAAATGAAAATCCTGCACATTTCTCTTGGTTCTCTGTGGCTGAGTGGTTATATAGTAACTAGTCACTTAGTCTAAGCTCATTACAGCTGTAGGTTCAAGTCCCTGTGTTGTCACTTAGGAAGCTTTGTAGGTAAGTGGTTCTACCCAGATGCCTTTGCATACTCAGGGTCTTCCTCCACCTATAATGAGCTTGACATTGCTATATGACTGAAATACTGTCTTTGCAATGAGTGAATGTTGAAGCCATGAAAAGTGGACTCTGGCATAGTTACAAAAGGCACCAGGTTTTTAAGTTTAAGGCCCAAGGTCACTGTGATATTACAGTATTTCTTGCCTGAGTTACATTATGGAAAAGTTTGTCAATTCCTTTCAGATGCATCGTCAGTTCCTTGCAGATGCATTGTTTCCAGTTTTCAGTGCTGGTTCACAGCTAGTATAGCTGACAAACAGTAGATGATTGAAGTGGGGGTAAGGGATAGACAGGTGTAAAACCTCAATATAACTGATCGATGAGATCCAGTGTAACTCATATGGAATGTCTATAATTATTGCAGCATTTATTTTTTTAGTGTCTTTGTTCACACACATGATTATGTACAAGAAATTATACAATCAAAACTGCCTTTAGCAGTCAGTCTAGGTAACAACAACAACAACAAAATGACCCTTAAATAGGCCAAGTTACAGCTAAATGGAAGTTAAAAATATAATAAAAATGCCAGTTAGTGACTTTTAAAGTGGACCATTGGCTACAGGTAGGAACTAAACCCTTTACTTCATATAGACTCATTTTGACACTTACCTATGGCAAACGGAGCATACCCAGATCAGACAGCTCCTGTCTAAGCAGGGTCTTCTCTGTTTGCTTATACAGTATTGTAACACAGTTTCTACACAGTCACCTGTAGCAATAAAAAATCCATTATTTCAAAAATCATTTCAAGATCAATCCATTAATATTCATCAAGTCATAAATTTGTACATGAAAATTCTTGGGTAAAGGGTTAAAAGAGGTGGTCATTAATACAGTTTGAAGTATGTATAAGTTCAAAAAGCTTTTCTCTGAATGTTTGTTAGCTGCGCTAAGTATTGATCCATCAGTGATCAGATTGGATGGATATGCCTTCTATAACCAAGCAGTAATTACAGAAATAAAAAAGGTAATGATAAAAACATCCAAGGTAGTGGCACAGGAAGCAGCCATTACACTGTCTCGACCAAGCTGTAATTAAGAGCAGGAAAGACAGACGGTGAAAATTAAAAGCAGTGAAAGGGAGAAAACAGACGTAGCTGGTAATTTGTAGGAAATAAGAAAGATCAAGATGTCTTAGATTTTGCAATCTTTATAGGTCTTTAATTTTCACATTTTTATATTATTGAAACTTATGCATTTGTTTCCATACTCACTCGGCCGTGCTACATTTTTCATTACCACTACCATCATCAGTTTGATTGGTTCAAGCGTTTGATTGACTACAACGAAAGTCCATCATTTTACCGAGACCTAAGTAAGGGTTTGATTCCTGGTTGTTAAAGTGGTTCTGGTATGTCTGTACCCAGCATATAAGGGTTCAGGGTTTGACATTAACCTACGACTGAACAACATTGTCTAGTACACAGTGGGTC
>CM037783.1:46776885-46826885 GCA_021229015.1 Solen grandis | reverse complement strand
TGATCAATAACTGGAGAACGCTTGGGCCCACATTCCTAAAATTTCATAGGGTGAATGGTAATGACTAGTAGATGATCCCAATTGATTTTGGGGTCACTTGGTCAAAGGTTAAGATTACAGTGACCTCGATAGAAGTGTGGTGAGGGTAGGGGGGCATATGTGTCATTCTGACAATCTTGTCTATTTAGCTCACCTGAGTATGTGCTCAAGGTGAGATTATGTGATCACCCTTTGTCTGTCGTTGTGCAAAATGCGTCATTTGTCATCAACTATTTGCTTTAAACTACATCTCCTCTGAAACCGCTGGACAGAATTTAATTTGATTGGTAGGGATGTTCCTTGGGTGAACCTTCACAAAAGTTGCTAAAATGAAAAAAAAACATGGCCGCCAGGGGCAGGGCTAATTTGCCTTAAATGTATATAGTGAAAACTTTAAAAGATTTCTGCTCCAAACTACTGGCCAGATTTTAAAATGTTTTGACACAGATGTTCTATGGGAAACCCTCTACCAAGATGGTAATATTAATGACTATTATCTTGCCAAGGCTGACTTGGTATTGGACCACTATCTCCTATTATGGCCCTTGAAGTATAAAAAATGTCATATTTAATTTTCTTTAGACTCTAGCATCCACATTTATAAAGCATTCTTGATCAGATGTATACATAATGATAATAAACCAAGGATAATTATGCCTTGAATGGAAGTTATGGTCCATGATACTTAAGGTTGCCTTTAGTGCCATGGTACACAGGTGGCCCTCTTGTTAATCTTTCAGGGTTTTCTTTATCGACCAATTGCATATTAAAATTATAAGTTAAAATCAAACAAAATCAAAATTCTGCTGTTTTTGCAATATTTAAAGTTTTGAATGTCCAAAATCCCCCTTTATCCATGGCCAAATCTGTTGTTTTTTTAAAAAAAAATAATCTTTTGTTATATTTTATATGAATGAGAACCCATAAATATGTTAGGGTCTCAGTGCCAGAGTGGATGATAGTTGCTGACTTTCTATCATTTATTGGCCTACCACTTTTGGTTTGAGTCCCTTTCTTGCATTCAGATTGCAAAGGTTAAGATCTACCCAAGTGCCTCTGTTCACCCATACTCCACCTGTTATTGGTTGGATGTTGTGATTTGACTGAAATACTTAACCCTTTCCCTCATATAGACTCATTTTGACGCACTCAATAGGTACCACATAAAGCCTGATCTGCAAAAAACCACAGTTAAACCTTACCAAATTTAATTATAAAGTCCTCATTTCCAGACCACTGAGGAGCAGCGAACAGCATAAAACCTGATCAGCCTGCGAGTTACTCGCAGGCTGATCTGGTTTTATGCTGTTCGCATAGGTCTTTTCATGGTTTCCTCTATGAGGAGTTCTATAAGAAGTTCTCAGTCTAACAGGTTTTATAGTGTTTCCTAAAGGTATTGGTGAGTAGCAAGTACATGCACTATAAATTCTGCTACGATGAATAGTGGTTGTTGTTTGCCCTGTTAGCAGAGGTGACAGGAATCATTTTCCATCCATCTGTCCATTACACTTTTTCTGTCGCACTTTAGCAGGTGACACATGTGTTCCAAAGAACACTCTTGTAATCTGGTTACAACACATCTAGGCAATTTTCCTGATAGTTGCTGTCATTTGGTAAAAGGAAAACACAAAACAGTTAAATACTTTCTAAGACCATTGCATTAATTATACATCTGATTCAAGAAATTTTGAGTTTATTTGATTGAGCATTTACATTGTTTTGCAAAATAATTTATGAGCAGTAAATCATTTAGAAACTTAGAACAACTATTGAATTTCCACCTTAAAGATTAAGAATAGGGTTTCTTATACATTGCATAGTTAACTCAATGTTTTTTTCAAAATTGCCATTGTTAACAAATGTAATTAATTACTGTGTAATTATTCATTTTCATTGGGGACTAATAATACAAATAGTTTAATGGACAACTATTTTCACGAAAATTAATCCCCACAGAAACGTTGCAATTAGTAGATGTCACACTTACTAGGAGATGCATCCACATATATATGTACCATGAAATATACCATACTTTATAACAGATTCCATGAAATTTAATGTAAAAAAATACTCCTGGATATCATGTAATAAATGTCTGACCTGGTTTACACAAAATAATATAGGTGAATGTTTTGATACTGTTTATGAGGCATTGTCCTACATTGCCCTGGCTAAAAATTGATATGTATCTCTTAATAATGGGAAAAAGTAGCTCTTATAACACACCAAGTTTCTAATGAAGGGGAAGCATCCATGATACTGTATTATGGGGAGTAAAAGCACCATTTTTTCAAGTTAGGGAGAAAGGAAAACCCTCATGTAAGTAGCCAATTTGAGAACATTTGCCTAGTTTTAACCCTTTCCCTCATAGAGGACACCATGAAAAGACCTATGCGAACAGCATAAAACCAGATCAGCCTGCGAGTAACTCGCAGGCTGATCAGGTTTTATGCTGTTGGCTGCTCCTCAGTGGTCTGGTAATGAGGATTTTACAATTAAATTTGGTAAGGTTTAACTGTGGTTTTCTGCAGATCAGGCTTTATGTGGTACCTATTGAGTGCGTCAAAATGAGTCTATATGAGGGAAAGGGTTAAAGAAATTGTAGGTGGGGAAGACACCTACAGATGGCTATTGATATAGAATGGAGAAAAGCCTTGTAAAAATCACTGCTTAGTTTTGATTGATCTAATAAATTTAATTCCTAAACAAGTAAATGTTTGTCTATGCAGGGATGGTATAATCTATGACAGTGGAAACAAAGAAGTCATGGCATTCCCAGAAGTCCCTAAAGTTTTAGCCTGTCTTCACTCAGAGGGGTACACGCTGGCTGTGGCATCAAGGTATGGACAAGCTGCATGCAGTTTTGAACCAGGTAATTTCACAAAGTCTTGGTTAAAATTAACAGATTATCACTGATTATCAGTTAATTGATTATCACTGATTAGCACTGGATAGGCGATAATCAGTTGTGATGATGAGGTCAGCAATAATTGATTATGCATCATGACATCGCTGACATCACAGAGGTCCTTTTCTTCATTTTCGGCAGTAATACTGGTTGCCACCAGAGGTATTTTTTACTAAATGTTTGGAGAGATATTTAGTTTATTTTTATTTTGTGTAGTTTTAAGTGTCATGCAAATGTCATTCTACATAAGCATAACTAAAATACTTTTGAGGTGTTTTCTTCAAATACAAATTATAAATATGCATAAGCATGCATTTTGATATTATTTTTTTTAGCACTTATATCACTGCATAGGCCAAATGAAGTTGTTTAATTCCTATGATAAGGATGAATATGTATCCTCAAACCATGCAAATAAGTTAAGATTTTGAAACAGATTATTAATCAGTTTGGATTCAGATTATTTCTGGTTAATCGATTCGCTATTCGCTGTTTCAAAACTGACTCTGATCACCAGTCTTAATGTTGTTTTTTTTTTGTGGGGGTTGGGGGGGGGGGATTTTTTTTTTTTTTTTTTTTTTTTTTTTTTTTTTTACCCCCGAAACGAAGTTTGGGGGGGTATATAGGAGTCACCCGGTGGTCGGTCGGTCGGTCGGTTGGTCGGTCGGTCCAGCGGTCCGTTGCATTTTCCTTGTCCAGAGTATAACTTGTAAACTACTGGTTGGATTTCAAAACAATTTCATACAATGGTCAACCACAATATGAGGAAGTGCAGTGCACAAGAACTATAACTCTATCTATAGGAATTACAGAGTTATTGCCCTTAGTTACTTTTCCTTGTCCAGAGTATAACTTGTAAACTACTGGTTGGATTTCAAAACAATTTCATACAATAGTCAACCACAATATGAGGAAGTGCAGTGCACAAGAACCATAACTCTATCTAGAGTAATTACAGAGTTATTGCCCTTTGTATTTTTTCCTTGTCCAGAGTATAACTTGTAAATTACTGATTGGATTTCAAAACAATTTCATACAATGGTCAACCACAATATCAGGAAGTGCAGTGCACAAGAACCATAACTCTATCTAGAGTAATTACAGAGTTATTGCCCTTTGTTACTTTTCCTTGTCCATAGCATAACTTGAAAAGAACTGGTTGGAATTCAAAACAATTTCATACAATTGTCAACCACAATAAGAGGAAGTGCAGTGCACAAGAACCATAACTCTATCTATTGTAATTACAGAGTTATTGCCCTTTGTTACTTTTCCTTGTCCGGAGCTTAACTTTAAAACTACTGGTTGGAATTCAAAACAATTTCATACAATGGTCAAGCACAATAAGAGGAAGTGCAATGCACAAGAATTTTCCCTTGCACTTACATACACTAGTCAAAAAGCAGTATTGCGGGGGTATTAATCACATTTAGTGATAGTTCTAGTTTTTTTTGGTTAGAAAAATTCAGAGGTAAACAGCAAATTGCATGGATTAAAGGTATATTTTTTGTGTGTCACTAGCTGGAAGCAGAAATGACACATAGAGATCTCTTTTCTGTTGTCTGTCTGTCTGTTCGTCACACTTTTTCTGTCATGTTTCAGCAGGTGACACACATGTTCCAAAGAACACTCTGGTTTTTTCTTCGGTATAATTTCAGATTTTTACATGGTATGTAAAAATTGTACTGAATACAAAAATGGAGAAAAATTGATAGCTTACCTTGCTCCCTTTGTATGCTACGTTTGTATGCATATGGTAACTGTTTTAAATAACCAAAACATACTATCTCATTAAATAGAAAAAAGAAATAAAAAAAAAACTACAAGGAGAATTATCTTTGCTTAATAGATAATTAGGTTTATTTAGGGAGGAATAAGTTGTATCGAGTAAATCAGGGTAACAATTTGTAAACAAATATTTAAGTCATGCGGAAGCCTCGGTTATTTTCATGTATGTTCTCGGGGCCGCTGCGCATGCGTAGACCAATCTCGCGAGATCTTAGTGTCTATTTCTTTTTCCGCCCAAACTTTATCGTAAACGGACCTGCTGTGACAAAAGTTTGAATCATTTTTATTCTTCGATTTTTTTTAAATTTCTCTTCTGTATATTTTGTAATGGTTGCTTGATCAAAATAATTAAAAATTGTGTGTGTCACAAAATTCATTTAGGAGCTATTCAGCTTTTTTCTTTGGTAACTGTCTAATGCTAAAAAAGGAAACATAGTTCAAAATCTGTTAAACCTACTTGATTTATTTCAAATTAATAAATTTTGATAAGGAAATGTGATAAATACAAACAGATATACTTTACTTACAAGCAACATGCTGACATTGTGACAGCTTTTATCCTTAAATTTGGATACACGAAATATGTCACATTTATCATGTCTGAAACCTTGCAATGCAATACTTTAGCATATGCCCTTAAAGAATTTGGAGGGGAAGAAGTCTAAAAATGGCCCCTAACAAAGAAGGAGGAAAAGTCCTTCATACTATATTGTAACATTTCAGGACGACAGAGATAGAGGGTGCCAAGTCTCTAGTACGCCTACTTGACTGGGACAAGTACTTCACATATAGGGAGATATACTCGGGCAATAAAACCACCCACTTCAAAAGGTCAGTATTGTAGGTAGTGGATGGGGTAGAGATTCGGGGGCTCAACATCAAGTGTTCGCTAACCCCAGGTTGTAATTCAATCTGTTGAGCACTATCACTGGAACCGATTGAGAGATCCTGGGTTCAAATCCCTGTCTTTTTCTTAAATAGTCATGTTGTATATATACATTCAAAGAAATGACTCTTGATGAACTCAATGGGCATTTTTTGTATGACAAGATCTATCATTGGTTATGATTATTTTAATTCATTATTTGACCTAGTCATTTTAATGAAAGATAAATTTCTTCAGTGGAACTCAATAATGTATTACATTATTATAAATACCTTTTATGCTTAATGATGACCTTATGTATAAAATATAATCAATAGAAGAAATATATATAGAAATCTAAATAGTATGAGGTTGACCAACACAAAAAAGATAAATAATTAATTAATCTATCCACTAGTAGGTTATACAAGATACAATAACATCATTGCTTTGAATCTAACAAACTGTCTGTAAAAGTGAACTTGCAATAACACTCAGAGCAAGCCTTTAAATTGTTTGATATGATAGAAAAAAATTTAATAAGGAATAGTTGATTGATCTGAGATACTGATTTTCAAATCACTGCATCTTTCTTATTAATGGATGGACATTTTTAGAAACTGAAAACCATGTGGCAGAAAGCCCCCAAAATAACTTTATTTGAAGTATCACCTTTTGGGGCATGTAAAATGATATATTTATATTTGGACAAGTAAAACAGATGTCTTACTGCTAAAGGGATACCTTGTACATGTATAAACTTAAATATCAAGCAATGAGATATTTTTTACTTTTGTGAGGTTATGTTTTGTTCATTTCTATTGATTTGAAAACAAAACAAAACAGAAAACAACATAACATTCTGGTTTCTTGTTTGGAAGGGAATGTCTTGAATGATCAGTGCCCAGTGGAGATTGAACTGTCAGTAGCCAGTGAACTTTTGAACACCTGTGTCTTAAGTCAGTATAAGTAATTTATTTCTTATATTGTCAATGAATTTCATTATGCCATTCATACTTTATTATATTTTGAATGATTTAAAAAGATAAAAATAATGTAATTCTCTATTTAGATTCCAAGAATGCAGTGGCTTGCCATATAAAGATATGATCTTTTTTGATGATGAGATTAGAAATGTAGATGACTTAAACAGAATAGGTGAGTTCTTATTTTCTTTTTTCTTTCCAGAAAGCTATATTCAAATAATATGTGATAGTGTTATATTAAAGATAAATGCATTGAAAATATACACACGTTTAATTCAGTAAATGCTTAACCCTTTCCCTTATAGAGGACACCATGAAAAGACCTATGCGAACAGCATAAAACCAGATCAGCCTGCGAGTAACTCGCAGGCTGATCAGGTTTTATGCTGTTCGCTGCTCCTCAGTGGTCTGGAAATGAAGATTTTGTAATTAAATTTGGTAAGGTTTAACTGTGGTTTTCTACAGATCAGGCTTTATGTGGTACCTACTGAGTGTGTCAAAATGAGTCTATATGAGGGAAAGGGTTAAATATGGTATAATCTCAATAGTTATATTTATCAGAAATGTTGAAATAGGCATTATGTGTCACTATTGTATATCATCATATTACACTAAGAGGGTCTAGAGAACATAGTGTCTGAGTTCTGACTTTGCACAACTGCAACCCAGGTTTGACCCCAGGGGCCCAGCATTGTTTGTGAAAGGGTATTAGGTTGCCAGTTTGGACATGTGTGTTTTTCCCATTGTTCCTGTTTCCTCCAACATCAACTGGACAACCACAATCATCTTTGTTATCTTAGCATACACATGTAAAATAGGGTATGAACTTATTGAAGGTGTCACAAGTGTACACATGTAAAACAGGGTATGAACTTATTGAAGGTGTCACAAGTGTACACATGTAAAATAAGGTATGAACTTTATTGAAGGTGTCACAAGTGTACACATGTAAAACAGGGCATGAACTTTATTGAAGGTGTCACAAGTGTACACATGTAAAACAGGGCATGAACTTTATTGAAGGTGTCACAAGTGTACACATGTAAAATAGGGTATGAACTTTATTGAAGGTGTCACAAGTGTACACATGTAAAATAGGGTATGAACTTTATTGAAGATGTCACAAGTGTACACATGTAAAATAGGGTATGAACTTTATTGAAGATGTCACAAGTGCACACATGTAAAATAGGGTATGAACTTTATTGAAGATGTCACAAGTGCACACATGTAAAATAGGGTATGAACTGTATTGCAGGTGTCACAAGTATTCTAGTAGGAGCCGGAGTCACTGAAAAAATTATCGAAGAAGGATTCAGGGAATTTGCAGAGAACCACAAGAGAAGTTGACAATGGGTGGACTGTTTAACTCCTCTATTTGTTATCATGTTTCTTTTCTTAATCCCTGTAAAAGACCATGTAAAAGACCATTGCTAAATTGGAATACAAAACCAACACTAGAAGAGGGTCTTTTCCTGTCGATATAGCCACACATCTCTGCATATATGAGGTAAACAGTTAGATAGTCTTCAGACTTAGAAGCATTTTTCATGATAACTGTTTCCTAATTGATAAAAATGCATTAACCTTAAGTTCATAAGTTTTGATTTGACTGTTTATATACTGGTTATATCCAGTTCATATAAGACTGAACTTTTCACCTTGCATATATTCAGTTTACATATTTGCTGTTTAAATCTATTCAGTTTACCTCTATTCAGTTTACATATTTATGTTCTGTTTGCATATCTTTAGTTTAGCTCTATTCAGATTTACTCTGTCCAGTTTCATCAATCAGATTACATCTGGAATTTGATATATTCACTTTTGCTGATGAAATATTTTCATATTATTGAAGGCATGTACATGTTATTACAGGGCTTTCCCCAGGCCCATATCGCTAGTCGCATGCGACGAGCCTTCACTTCCGCTAGCCTATTCGCGACACGCTTTAATCTTGCCGACAAGCCTTATATCCAGCAGCGACGATCCTTCCTAATTAGTGCGAAATACACACACAACTTCCAGCTGCGACGAACCTTCCTAAATCCGTGTGAAATACACACACACAGCTCCCTTTGCAAGCCTCCTGTCAATTACATAGCGCGTGCCTTACCATACACAAACTGCGTACGTCACTTAATTACGCGCGTCGCGTGCCATCAGTTGACACCTATCGGATACCGAAATTGAAGTCCCCTTACCAGGTGAGACAAACTGGAGTAAAATTCATAAGAATTCATTGTGTTATTGTCAGTTTTTGAAATTATTAAACAAACAAGTAGTTAGTAGTAATTAATTTGTTCTTAATATAAGCTGATTGCAATGAAACGTTATCAATCATCTCTGTACATCCTAATGCGAAAATGTCGAAAAGGAAGGCGTCGGAAAGGTCAATCTTTGACTTTTTTTCGAAGAAACCTAGACAGGAGATATCAGAATCTCTTCCGAGACAGGCGATACTGACGAAGAAGTTTCGGCACCGGCACCAGTACCGAAAGGGCAACGTAAGGCGGGGATCGACAAGAAATGGAAATCGGACTTTCCTTGGCTCACTGAAAATTCCAATGGTAAGTTTCTCGCATTGCCTGTCTTTTACTTGCTATAACTTCATCCCGTATTTCTTTTTATTATTATTAGATCTTCTTAGGTAAATATCTGAAAAATAGCAGTTCCTGTAGATCTACTTCTATATATGAACAAATAAAAAAAAAATCGAACAAAGTGGTTATTTTTAAAAATAATTAAAATGTAGATCTAGATGAAATAAAAAACCAATGTTTAATACTTTCTGAAAGTGATAGTCTATGTAAAATGGTGATATATCCAGAGGTTTTTTTTCAACTGTTTCTGTCTTTGATTTTCATAATGTATTAATCAAAATTGACATTCTCGTACAAGAGGTCGTGGGTTCAAATCCGATTGGAGGCCAACTTTTCTTTTTAATCATTTTAATTTTTATCTATTTTATACATCCTTAACTATATAAACTCAACAACTTTTCTAATTGGTCACCCTTTGATTTTGATATTTTTCAATACTGGTGAATATATTGATGGTAAACCATCACAATTGAGTTACCATGAACATTACCTTGAGGTATACATGGATTTTGCCAACAAAAACATTGTGAATTAAACCTATGATTTCTATTTTGTAATAAACAGTTCTTTAATTTAAATACATTAGATTTTCCTTGTGATATTTTGATGAAATTATCAGGTGACCAATTAGAAAAGTTGTTGAGTATATATTCTTGTTCCACATGATGAGAAAGATTAATGGTATTTTTTAGTATCCAGGGAGTGGGGATGGGGAACTTCGTTTTGGAGACTTAGTAACAGTTCACTGTTCAGGGCTTTTTCCTGCTATATAACAGAGGCCTGTACAATCCAAAATTTCTTTGAAATCATGCATTTTTCCCAAATGTTACACCAGCTTTTTCAATTCCCAATTCCGCAGCTTTATCGATAATTCTTCCCAAAATCAAGAGGCTAGGTCAGAAAAAAACCTGCTGGTACAGTAATAACTTGTTTTAACTCTGGCTTAGCAGTGTTGGTTGCCAGGTCCAAATTTTGAAATTGTTCATTTTTGCAGAGAATGGGATGCTATGTGATATCTGCATCAGACATCAGAGACGCCCCAAGAAGTGTGTACCAGGGAGAGCTGTCTGGGTTGACATTCCTTGCACTTCTATCAGAAGAGCATCGTGTGTTGCCCACAAGGCTTCAGACTCGCATAAGGAAGCATGTGCCTTCGAAGCAGCAGCAGCAACATCACGGGGTGGAATAGAGGCAGGTTTTGTGCGCGAGGAGGAGGTCAACAGAGCTGCCATGATTACAGCTATGACAGTTCTATACATGCTGTGTAAGGAGGAAATCCCACATACAACCAAGTATGGACCCGTGCTAGATGTTGTGCAGCATGTTGGTGTTGACGCTTTGAAGTTGCTGAATGCTGGTGGGAACCAGAGGTACACTTCCATGCGCCACATAACGGAGTTTGTCCTGGTAAAGAACACCATCACAAGCCAGCAGAACCTGTGTGACCGTTCTGCTTCTAGGATCATGGAAGAAGTTGCTGGACCCTTGGCACTGAGCTGTCCAAACCTGGCCAAGCTGTCAGCAATTGGCTTGCTGATTCCAGCATCAACTGCAGGTATGCATTGCAAATCAGTGTGAAACAATACCAAATAAAATTTTCATGAATGCCAGATAAGTAAAAACAAATTTCAGACATTATTAAAGATGCCTTTATAAGAGAAGCATTTTAAACCAGTCTTAGAAGAGATTATTAATCCCTAATGAATAGTTATAACAATATAAGATCAAGTAAAATGCCAGATCCTTATAAAATCTTTATTTTCTTCAGATTGTGAAAGGGGGTTCTCAGCCCTGAAGAGAATCAAGACTGACCGAAGAAACAGCCTGACGACTGAGAACCTCCAGTCACTTCTGATGATCTCTCTGGAGGGACCTCCAACTCTGGCTTTTGCATATGACCAGGCAGTTTCTCTGTGGGCAGAGAAAAAGAAGAGACGTCTCCTTGTGTAAAGCCAACATTAATGAACAACATTTCTAAAAAAAAAATTGGAGAAAAAACCCCACTTCAAAACAATGTATTTTAAGATGTAATGAAACAAATATTTAAGTAAATTTATATGCATCATTCTTTCATCTTTTTTGGGGGGATAAATATGTTTTTCAAGTTAAATCTTTTAACTGTATACATGAACATTTTGTTAAAGAATTGAGTACGGAAAAAAATATTCTCTTGATGCTATTGAGTTTTTATGAAACAGATTAGAAAAAAAATGTTTTCATATTTTGCTTTCTGGAATGAAAAAATGTTTTCAAAGACATGTTTTTGTATATATTGTGTATAAATATATTGTTTACTTGTATTGAAAATGTTTGTAATGAAACAAATGAAAATGCTTGTAATGAAACTATTAAAAATATTTGAAATATAAATATATGCATATTTTTATAGAAATTTTATATGCATAGATCATCATTCTTTCATCTTTTTTGGGGGGATAAATTTGTTTTTCAAGTAAATCAAACTGATTACATGAACATTTTGTTAACATTTTCTCTTGATGCTGTTTTTTATGAAACAGAAAAAAAAATGTTTTGCTTTCTGGAATGAAAAAATGTTTTCAAAGACAAAGTTTCGAAGTTTATGTATATATATATTATTTGTTATATTGATATTTTATATTAATATATTCATTAAAAACAAATATTAATACATTAAAACGCTAAAATATTTAACCTTTTTTTGTCTCTTGTTTAATTTTTTTTCGCTGCGCGAGCACGGGAGGGGACACCCCTTCCGTACCCACCCCATCGCACATTTGCAACATGCCTTCTGAAAATCCTGGAGAAAGCTCTGATGTATAAAGGTATTTTTTTCTTTGAAATACTGGTATTTGAATGCATGTGATATTTACTTTTTGTTTCTACTGCCCTAAGCAGGGTGTCTGTCACACTTTTTCCATCACACTTCATTAGGTGACACATATGTTCCAAAGAACACGTTTGTGCTATTCAATGATTGTTGACTTCTAGATGTAGGACATTATGTTTCACCTGCAAATTATTTGCAGACTTAAGCGGTTCCTGCAGTCAAGTGGTTACAGTGTCTGACCCTAAATGGGAAGTTGTATGTTCAATCAACTAAGTTATTGATATATCATCTTGATTTAACTCCCTTGCTTGATGCTCAGCATATAAGGGTAGTCCTAGGACTGGTTTGTTTAGTATCAGGATAATGTGACTGGTTGTGATATAATGCCACATGTCATTTGTGTGATATCACAGGCAACACTTTATATGTCTCATGTAAACACAATACCCCCTGTCTTGTTTTTCTGTCCATGGTGTTATAGGTTGTAGATCAGAAATATTCAGGGCTGTTGTGAAAGTTTTTTAAGACTGATTGTTTGCATGAATATTATGAGATATATGTTTGTTATGATGAAAAATAAGAAAAAAATATGAAGAAATCAATAAAATCGTTTGAAGAAAACCATCTTGTTTTGCTTCTTTATATACATTATTGGAAAGGCTGAAAATTCATCATTTTTACCTTGTTTCACACGAAAGTTGTGACAAAAACACATTGTGCTTGGTAAAGATTTTACAGTAATTTTTAGTCCTAGCAAGTCTGCATTGGAGCAGGTGTATTCAGGTTTGGTTTATGGTTTGTCATACAGAAGTATTCAAGAAATTGTAAAGTGTTTGATTGTTCCATGTCTAGTTGGTCCGATGTCAGTTAATCATTCCAAACGTATGTTGAATGATATTGCAGTAAGGATGTAAACATACTTCCCAAATGATAATATATCTTCCAAGGCCATTACATATCAGAGTAGTTAAAAAATTATACTTGTATAGTCACCATACTTGGCGCTCAGCATATAAGGGTACATGTTGTTCCAGGACTGGTTGGCCCGGTGTCAGGATAATGTGACTGGGGTTGGTATCATGTAACACGTCTGTGGCGTAATACTGCAGTGTGACAACGCTATAGCGGTCTTGTATGGACAAACTTCCCAAAAGGGCTGAAATACTTATGTTGGACGTTAATCCAAAGCAAAAAAAAAAAAAAAAAAAAATTGACAGGAGAAACCATTCCATTTAATACTGTTAGTAAACTGAGGTACAATTCATTCAACTGTGTCATTTTCATGTACTTGAATATTTCGTAAAACGAAACGATGGAGTGTGTTGGTACCCGATCTAAGACTTAAAGTATTTGCTTAGCGCTAAGATTTGTTGGTTTAGTTACTTGCGTGCTGTAGTGCACCTAAACATATTGCACGTGACTCGGGTTATAGTACGTCATTCAATTTATGAAGTAGAAACAGTCTGTGGTTGAGTTTTTATATTCGCTGACTTGCTCTCATCCAGCCCCTGCTGTGGGTTCGAGTCCCTGTCTGTTCATTCGGGTCTTTTTGCATGCGAAGAAACAAAGTTTACTTGCGGAGGGTTGATGATCCTATATGGGTTTCTTCTGTGCACGTAAAAGTCTTGCTCCACTATTATTAGCTTGATTTGAAAAATACATTTGTAACTACGTCAAACGTCATCAGAACTTATTTCGAAATGTATACATATTCCATCTATATTGCCTTATTTACACATGTATTTATGAATTTATGATAACTGATTAGCGCAGGAGTTCAAATTTCAATATTTGTCATTTCCAGTTCTGATAGATTCTTTTTCAGTTACAGCAATTTTCCAAACTCACCAGCACATGATACAAGACTATGTTACAATGTTTAATCATGTGACATACAAATAACTGAATGAACCCCCTTTCGTGTGAAGATAATACAATTATTCCATGTTGTTGGTGAAAATACCGTGAATATCCATGAATGATAAACATATCTTAAACCGTAGAATAAGATTTTATGTCTATTGCGATACATATACCCTGCATAGGAACGTCGGGTTCAATTTTGAAAACTGGATTAGAATGACATGAAATACATGTATAAATAAATCTGGAGGCATTCATCGTGAAATCTTGTGAAAGACTGTACCTACGACTTAATTTCTTGACATTTTGACTGAAGGATCTTCATGACATGATACAAACAGAATAGACCGAGTCAGTGCGGCCTTTAGAGAGGGAGAGAGGAGAAAGAGAGAGAGATTTGCTAAATTGCTTTTCACAGCATGGGTCTTTAAACCCCATATAAATTTCCTTCTGAGATTGGTCCTGCATATTATCCTATGAAATGCCGGCTTTTATAATTCTTAAAGATAGTACTTGTATTAAACAAATGGCCTACAATTTGTAACAATTTCGTCAAATATCCAAACTTCATCAGAAATACTTTTCTTTATGAATGATTCGACTACGGCAGTAAGGTCAGTCTATCCTAGATTGCATCTTTATACATGTATTTGTTAAACGTAAATCTATGACAATGTCTTTATCCATTTACCGAATAAAGACGCATTTTAACGCCTTTGCAAACAGAGTAGACCTAGATCAGACAACTCCTTCCAGGTGCTGTCAGATCAGGTTTTCCTCTGTTTGCTCACGCAATATTTACCAAGTCTGCACGGCAAAGAAAAATCTATTATCTCATATACCAACCGATTAATATTTACTACTTTTCGTGTCTCCAGCCAGGGGCAACTTTTACCATTATAATGTACTTGACTATTTAAATTTGTAAGTAGCTTACTCTACTTCACTAAAATCAGGCTTAAAATATAATGTACCTGTATGCCATGAAATGTTTACTTGTGACCATGTTAATTAATGCAATGTTTGTGTTTCAACTCAACGTATTAGTTTAACGTGCAGGACTTTACCATAGGCTTAATTAGGCATTCCGTTAAACCCCTGTAGATCATTTGAATCCAACTTGTAACAAATGACGTGAAAATTTAAGACTTGGAAACGTGATAATCCTTAAACATATGTGTCACAAGAGTGTAAAATTGTTCAAATATCCTGTTCTTTGTTAACAAAGATTTTTGTAGTGTGTGAATTGTTATGAAGTAAACATATAACGTTTATAAAGAATTACTTGCAACAAAGTATTAGGACGTTAAAATAAATAATTAAAATAAATATATATATAGAAAAAGACTTAAATCCTGACCAATTATCAAACACAGACAGCATCCATTTTTGTATCGGCCTATCTCATAAATAACCACTTTGTATGGATTTAACTTCTGTTCTCATTCATCTGACACACCATTTATGTTCTTTTTATTTTGTTCGATCTTATCGCTAATGCTTGCTTTACTCTCTCTATGTATAATCGGTTTCATTTAAAAACCATTATGTTTTTCTTCTTCGCAGTTCTTTCCACGTTTTGTGTCTGATTTCACCGTTTATAAATCACTATTGAACTCTACAATCATATGTTTAGGAGTATGTTTTTAAACAAATGTATTTTGATCAACTATAAGTTGTTAAAGAGGGTGAGAAAGAGAAAATCCATAGCATGTACTGTAATTCTATTTAATTTCACAGGGGACTTATTTACGTTGACCTTTTGAATTGCATGATTCACACTTGTCTTGAAAAATCCTTGAAAATCACATTTTGCCTTATAAAACCTTGAAAAAACAACAACTTAGAATTAATTGAAAAGTCGTGAAAAACTCTTGAATTTAAAATTACAATAATGACCATAGAAAAGTTTTCATCAAATTAATAAAAAAAAAATGAGGTGCATTCCTTTCATGCCTTAAACTTTAAAGCATAAGTTGCGGTTTATGCAAGTCCTTAATTTTGAATTTTAAGGCCTCAAAAACCATTAAAAACCCCTAAAATATGAACTCCCGAAAATCATTGACCTTTTTTCTGAACATCAATTCACGAATGCGAATACCCGCGAAATAATACAGATGAATACAAATGAGTCTCACAAGGTCGACAAAGTCAGTCTCGACATCTAAGATATATCGACATATTTTGGATGTATCGTCTTTTTCTATTAAAATATATTTAACTGAAACATTTTTTCGACATTTCGTATGTCGATATATTTTCTTTCTCGGCGTAATCGATGGTTCAGATTGCTAACAGGAAATTTATTGTCACCGATGATTACTGATTTTATAGGATGTAGTATAGATTTTAGATGATATTACATCTAATTAGCTAGACAGTCTATCTGTACTCCCAGCGTGTTCAGCTAAAGAAATCCGTTTCATCTGCCTGAATTTAACAATGATCTTTTGAAGCACCTCGAACATATAAATGATAACATTTTCCCTACATTGGATTACTGTAAGAGAAAATAGTTTTCAAGGTTACATTTTTTTAAACTGTTTTCACTTTCCGGCTTCCTCCTTTTACATCAAAACTACAGTCGTGTAGTCACTTGAGTCTGTATGAAATTCAACTTTTTTTTTATGACTGAAATACTGTCAAAGCGACGGTAATCTCAAATAGTCAAGTCGAGTCAAGTCAACTTTTTTATCGTTCCTCTTGTTTGTTAAGGTGCGATTTGTTTCTCTTTAGTCAAGTTATTGCTAGTACATGTATGTTTACGTTTGTCAAAGCTCCATAATCACTTTTTGCTCACTGTTTTACCAACTTGGCCACTTTTGTTCATAGGTTTGCTACCTTGGCCACTTTTGTTTGTCTGTTTGCTACTTTGTCCACTCTTGTTCGTGGATGGACCAATTTGTTCAGTTATCATCGAAACATCATCACTTTCTTCCCCTGCTGTCCGCGCTTCATTCAAATATTCCTGAATTTTTTCGAAATCCACAGACTGGCCTAGTTTTAGTCGCCATTTTTCTAACACATAAACCTCCCTGTCTTCATCCCCGTCTGCTGGGTGAATTTTTGATAAGTTTCGAAAACTGGTTTGCCACCATAATTCAAGCCCGAAGAAAGTGCAAAATATGAACGTGATGACGAGACCGAGGATGCATGTTCCGATCGAGAAACACTCCATAACAAGAAGGAGTATGGCCATGCCGAGGTTATAACTAGTGTTGATGGAGTAGGAGCAGTCCTTGGCACAGAGGCCGTACAGGGAGGTGAGGATGATGCCAACGATACAGCAAATGGTCACCGGAGGAATGACGGTGAGGTAAACGATCATCTGCAAGATACAGAACACAAATAAACCAGAAATATCCACAATATCCCTCTCACAGTATACAATTCTATCTTACAAAATGAGTCATTTAAAACCTGTTTTTAGCTCACCTGAGCACAATGTGCTCATGGTGAGCTTTTGTGATCGCCTTTTGTCCGTCGTCCGTGCGTGCGTCCGTGCGTCCGTCGTCAACAATTTGCTTTAAACATCTCATGGACCGCTGAAGGGATTTTGACAAAACATTACAGGAATCATCCTTATGATGCCCTCTATCAAAGTTGTACAAATTATTCAGATTGGTTAAAAAAAGTAGGTCACAGGAGCTAAAAATAAATTTTAAAAATGCAAACTTTGAAAATTTTCTTCTGCAAAACTGCAAGGCCTAGAGCTTAGATATTTGGTATGTAGCATCATCTTATGGGCCATTACCAAGATTCTTCTTCTATGAATCCATTAGGCCTAGAGCTTAGATATTTGGTATGTAGCATCATCTTATGGTTCATTACCAAGATTGTTCAAATCATAGCCTACGGTGATAAATGCCCCGGCACCAGGGGTCACTTGTTTTACATAGATTTATATAGGAAAAACTTTAAAAAATCTTCTTCTATGAATCCATAAGGCCTAGAGCTTAGATATTTCATATGTAGCATCATCTAATAGTTCATTACCAAGATTGTTCAAATCATAGCCCTACGGTGATAAATGTCCCCGCACCAGGGGTCACTTGTTTTACATAGAGTTATATAGGAAAATCTTTAAAAATCTTCTTTTATGAATCCATAAGGCCTAGAGATTAGATATTTGGTATGTAGCATCATCTAATGGTTCATTACCAAGATTGTTCAAATCATGACCCTATGGTGATAAATGCCACCGCACCAGGGGTCACTTGTTTAACATAGAGTTATATAGGAAAATCTTTAAAAAAAATCTTCTACTATGAATCCATAAGGCCTAGAGATTAGATATTTGGTATGTAGCATCATCTTATGGTTCATTACCAAGATTGTACAAATCATGACCTTATGGTGATAAATGCCCCCGCACCAGGGGTCACTTGTTTTACATAGAGTTATATAGGAAAATCTTTTAAAAAAAATCTTCTACTATGAATCCATAAGGCCTATAGCTTAGATTTTTGGTATGTAGCATCATCTAATGGTTCATTATCAAGATTTTCAAAATGGTGGCCCTTTGGAGATAAATGACCCCGCACTAAGTCTTCTCCACTGAAACCATAAGGCCTAGAAGTAATGTTACTACCTTGTGTCTCGCTAGCGCTCGGTGGCCCTAAGGATTCGCCACAAGACGTTTCGACATCGTAACTACATAAGGCCCAGTGCTTATATATTTGGTGTGTAGTATTGTCAGGGCTAAAATGTTTAAGATTGAGTTATATCAGAATTCTTGTCTGTTTAAAAACCTTGTAATCAGTTGTAGCAATGGTACTCAGGTGAGCGTTTCAGGGCCATCATGGCCCTCTTGTTTTATTTGCCACCAAATTATTCAGTGTGTGTATGTGTTGGGGGGGGGGGGGGGTGAAACTCTTCTGATTTCAGTTTACAGTGGATTGCATTGCATTGGTAATTTATCATGACTAGCAGGAAAATTAGCCATTGACACTTCTAGACGTTTGTAAATTTGTGACATCTTATTGAAATAATATGCCCACTTTGTTCTAATGATCAAAAACATGTATGTCCAATTTATAATATGTTTAAAATTGGGTCAGTAGGTCAAATCTAAGAAAGTAGAATAAGGATTACCATAGCGGCAACATTTCTGGCACAACCTTTATTGAATTTGGTCACAATGTTTGTCCATACTACATCTTGGATGGGTTCAAACTGGGTCGCATAGGGTCAAAAATATGTCACAAAGTCAATTTTAGAAGGAAACTCCTTTCGAACTCGACAGAGGCGACATTTTAGACCCAAACCACAATAGATCTCAAATGAGATTGAAACTGAGCCATGTGACGCCAAAAGTAGGTCACTTGGGTGCATGTTATAAAATAAAATAATAAAAAAAATACGACCTCTACATGACACATTCGCTCAATCTTCATAAATAAATATCTGTGATATGCGAACATCTTAATGATCTTACTCAGACAAGCACAGGGTCATCTCGATTGTCTTGGTATATTTATTGAATTCCAAAGTGAGTACTTACCACTGGTTTTACAGACTTCGTTGCAAGAATTTTGGTAGCTACTGCCTTATCTCCTTTATAGTATATGGTCCCTCCAATAAACCACGGAACAGACATCTGGAAAAGGAATGAAAACGTTTCTTTATTCGTGTAATAAAGCAGATGATCGGTAGACATTAAAAAAAAGACTTTATACCCTGCCTCGTTTATGTTTGTGAAGTCTTCGTCTCTTGACAAATAAACTGTCACAAAGGAAAACGCTATTTTCGTAAACGCAACTTCGACAAGATCGGTTGAATATAGAATACGATATCCCCAAAGGACTCTTTACACAATATGGCGTCCTCACCAGTTCATGGTAGAGATTTTGTAAGTGTAAACGTATGTGCGAAAAGCGAAATTAATCTAAATATAGGTTTTATCAGTCTAAATATAGTTTCAATACCGTCTGTGACGGTATTGCCTGTGATTGGGAAAACACAATTTTTTACCATCATGGAAGGTTGTATTGGGTGAATGGTATCGATAGACGTAATTCAAACATATAGTTAAATTAACCTCGGCTGGGAATCACGCATTTTAGAGGAGAGAGGGATAACTATAAAATTTGTAAAATATTGTTTCCCGTTCGTAGAAAAAGACGTATTTCATTTTGATTGAACATAATAGCAATATGAACCTAACATCCTGCATGAACGGTAACATCAAAGCAAGCAGTCGGTAAAATGTTCCTTTAGAGAAGAGGGAAATCAATGAACAATCATTATATAGTAGGTTCTAGACCAACCCGACCCTGTCTTGTTACAAATAAGATACAAATGAAGGTATATTTGTGTCGTCCTTGAGCAGCTAATATAAAATATTCACGCATATTTCGATTTGTTCGGAATTACTTTGAACTGACTGAAGGTGCAAACCTGTGCGGCGCACTAGAACCACGATTCATTGACAGATGTTGCGTGTACAGACATCATACTTTGGCCGGGGTTTGTAATCCGAATTTGAAGATACCTTACAATGACACGATCGTTTTAAGCCTCTGCCTACTACCCTACTAAGCTTTGAGTTTGTTTTATTTCACGTACATTTTATTTATTTTTTTACCCAAGATATAGTCAAATCATAGGATTATATCATATCAATGTTCATAAACACACACACACACACACACACACACACACACATTTGCTGTATTTATACTATACCGTATGTGTATGTTTGTGTGTGTGAGCTTTGGAGTTACAGCAATCTGAGGACTTCTATGCATAAATGTGTATGAGTAAAACGTACCGCAGCGCCAGTGATGAAGCCCCCGCTGTAATACGGCACCCCAGCGACCGCTGTACCATCATGTGAGAGTATACACTGGACGGAGAAGAACAGGAGGCAGAAGGCGAGTATAAACTGAGCCACACTCAGGATACGGTATAAGGACAAGGCTTTCTGTCTACGCCCTGAAAAGAAAATGGTCACACTTTTTAATTCATACGACTATGTTTACTCTTATATATTCGGGGCCTCCGTGGCTGACTCACTCTCACTAACTCCTTATCGTTGTAGATTCAAGTCCCAACTCTGGTCACTCGGATAATCCATGTGAGGAAACTCCCCATATCTGTGGTTCTGCGGTCTTCATCAAATCTATAGTTAGCTGACCATCGCTATATGACTGAAACATAGATTCTGTTTTTATACATATTTTCTTCTTTACAATTTTATTTAGGAACGTTAAACACACATTCAGCTGTTAATAAGCAAATTGTTTCGGTTACTTGTTTTCAAATCTTAACGGCTTATACAGATCGGGCTTTGTATGCATTGTTGTTGGTGGAAATATGCACTCATGTAATTTAAAAGAAAACCAGTCGCTTCCCCGCTTTAGATGAAAAGAAATGACATAACTAATTATCACCAAAAAAAAAAAAGAAAAAAAAGAAGAATACAGGTCTGGTTATGACGGTAAAAAAGCACGGCTGGATATCACTTATGCAGATTACACGTAATTCAAAAATTAACAACTCAGAGATGTCCGAAGTAATATTGCGAGTGAAGTAAAAGTACCTGCTTTAGAGAATACCTCAATTCAAATTGACATACAGGTATATTACAGATTGAACGATTGGCAGATGCCTGATTGATTGATCGATTGATTGATTCTTTTTCTAATTTAATTTGGTAACTTCAGAGGCACAGTCGTCTAAGACTGTCAAGTAATGAGAACATGAGTTTAAAACCTACATCGAGACTTAATAAAAAATCCGAATTCAGACCGCGACATACCAAAATCGTAAAAACTGGCATAGCTTTCTTTCTTGGCGCTCAATAATAAAAAATAACAATAATTTTACATGTACAATATCTGGCCAGTCTGTCTCTTTTTTGGATGTAACAGTAATAAAAGGAGAATATCTTCAAACTGAAACAGACATTTTTCTGAAAGAAACAAATAACCACCAATATCTCGACTATACATCGTGTCATCCTAAGAAGTGTAAAAACGGAATTCCATATAGCCAAGCAAAGCGATACAGGAGGATTATTTCTAATGATTCGAAATTCAACGCTTCTCTCCAGCAACTACGGAATTTTTTCCTTGACAGAAACTATCCCAAATCGGTGACAGACAAAGCTTTTAGTAATGTGTCCCGTATGTCTCAAGTGGATGCATTAGCCTCTGCGACTGGTGAAAAGAAAAGTGTAATTCCTTTCATTGCTATGTATAATACAATCTTAACCAAATAGAGGCGGTATTCTACATAAATACTGGGACCTTCTGAAGTTATCGAAAAGGGAAAATCTGAAAATTTTTCACAACAATTTTAAACCTATTGTTGCGTACCAGCGTCCCAAAAGTTTACGTGACTATTTAGTGAAATCAAACTTTACGCATAATGAATCTTTTCTCTCTAAAAGTTGTAACAGACCTAAAAGTGTTCTCACTGTTCCCGTATAAATACTGGCTCGTTTTTTTTTTCTAGCCATGTTACAGGAGAAAAGTTTGATTTGCGTTGTAATACAGACTTTCAAACTAAGAATGTCATTTATCATTTATCTTATTACATGTTCAAAATGCAACATGCAATATGTTGGTCAGACCAAGCAAATTGTCTCAAAACGCATGAACAGTCCTAAGTTTGATATTCGTAATTTTATGGACCCTGCATTTTCCTCTACCGTTGCTTTACATTCTCATTTAGAAAATCATAATTTAAATAATTTCTCATTTATGCCTATTGATATTATCAATAGCAACATCGATCGCCTGTGCAAAGAAAGCTTTTGGATACATAAACTTAGAACTCATGTTCCTGAAGGTTTAAATTCTAAACTACTTTATACAGTAGATTTATATGTGTCACCTATGTCTACTTGTATGGAAGGTACTGTTTTTCGTTTTTTCCTATTCATGTTTTTTTTTTTATTGTAATAAGCTATAGGAAATGTTTGTATTTTATATCCGAAACAGTACCTACCTCATTTTGATGTTATAAATAGTACGCATAACGTCTGCACTTTCCCGCTTTTTTGACGTTACGTTATTCATGGTGACGTCGTTTCCGTTGTTTATGTTTGAAAGTTATTGCTATTCTGATGAAGGCGTTAGCCGAAACGTTGAACTAATAACAAATAATAATTTTTTCTACGTGTTGTTGATTTTTTCCACACTATTTCTTGGCGCTCGGCATATAAATTAGTTCCATGTCTAAGCCGTGATACTGCAGTGTGGCAGCAAGTAGACATCGTCTCCAAATGACTGAAATGCTGTGAAACAATCTATGACTGCTATATTTCTATCTACTTTACACAGACGCATCTTTAAAACTTATTATCTTTCCAAAAGTTTGATTTTGAGGGTACAAATATTTTTTCCTAACTTACTAAAGAAAACAGCAATGCACTTTTGTTTCATGTTTAAGGTAGACACATAAGTATATTTACTGTTATAAATGCAATTTAATCCGAACTAATAACCCGACTGTTACATCTCAGGTGTTAAATTCAATCTTTTGTATAAATTCAAAACTTTTAAACGTTTCCAGATCCACACTATAAAATTTAATGATAAATGGTATATAACTGAAACGGTATTGGTTTAGTACTATGAAGTGCGATATTGTTAAAATAACAAAGACTTGTCAAATGTAATTGTCAAATGTCACAGTTATGTTAGACATTTTTATTACTTCTTTTCAGCAAAACTGTGTATTTTTGATTTTGAAATAGTGAGATTAATCCAAATAATGTTTGTATTATCCAATTTACTTTCATCGACAAAACTGGCTTTCTGCCTACATGTAAGAAAATGGCGTAGAGTATTTATTGGGTTCTATTTAATGGCGACCTATTAATAAATCCCGCCTGTGTTTGCTATGTTAGCAATCTTGAACAATCGAATCATTTTAATGGGTTAAAGAAAATGGGTATTGTTAAATTCGGACAAAAAATCAATGTCCACTGTTGATATAAAATCAGCATAACCAAATTTTTCCCTCTCTCCTACCTTCCGCCCCTCTTCATTCCTCCAGGGTTGTGCGTAGTGTTTACGTACTATAACTGACACGCTTCTGATTTTTACATACAGAGGTACTTTCTATTTTACATATATAATCATGCAGACCAAGTATTTTAACAGTCACATATATATTACATGTGATAATTGAGATGTAATTAAAAACCATGTACTTATAAATTAAAATTATTTTACTTTTTTAAAATTAGAAACGATTCCTTATACCATAACACATACATGTCAGTGACATATCCTCACCACCACCATCATCGCTCCTTCTTTTACTTTCTCAAGACAAAAGAATTGTTTTCTTTCCTTCTTTTTTGTATTTAATGTACGAGACGTATATCACGGCATGGTAATCTTAGTAATTTGATAAAGTTATGTGAAAGTATTCGTTTGTTTGATTGAGTTTAACGTCCCAACGACAGTATTTCAATTATTTGAGGACGTCTGTCTTCACGAGACAGACGTAGTGCTGCCTCACTGCGGTATCATGCTGCAGGATACCACACCGAGTTACATTATCCCGACACTGGGACAACCAGTCCTGGAATCATCCGTATGTGCAGGGTGCCAAGCACTAGAGGAATATACCAGTACCATTCCTTATATGTTAACGTTACTTACGGCGAAAATATTCGCAATTATGCAATATTGCAATTTAATTGCTGTATTTTGTTATCCGTCTGGTTTCATATGTAAATTTGAAATGCTGATTGAATTCGATAATAACAGCTGATCGATTTTTTTTCTTTTGCTGTTCTATTATTTTTTCATACGTATACAACAGAAGTATGTATATAAAACGAATGTTAGACATTGAAATCCATTTTAGTATGTAATAAACTGCATGGATCTGATATATATTATCACCTTATTTATGAGTACTTTTTATTATTATGAGAAGAAGAAGAAACCAACGTTATTATGCTTGTTAGGAATCTCTCATTATGCTTTTCAATAAAGTCGAGAGGAAAACGAATTTAAGATAATATATAATTATTTATTTCGAGATCAAATATCCAATAAAACGCATGCATCCGTTGATACAATTACAAAAGCGTCGCCTGCATGTTTGAAATGGCAAATTGATACCAGACACTTGTGCTCATTTGCAACTTCATTTGATATTTTGAAACTTCGATCATGGTACTGAATAAAGTATAATGATCCATTTGAGATATCAATAAATCAATATTTTATCAATCACATATGTAGAAACTATGAATAAGAGGGTTTAAACTGCTCCGTAACACTTCAATTGAATACAGTCTATACTGGTGACTGTCGATATTGGATTAGTATATAATCGGCCTGTAATTTGAAATTGCTTATAGATTTTAAAAGACTCCCCCACCCGCACTCTCTCTCACTCTCTCTCGCTACGACGTAATATCGCAGTGAGGCAGAAATGCCCAAAATGAACTGAAATACTGTTAAACTGATAAACCTAAGTAAGCGTGCACTTTGGGTTGTGTTATATATGGAAAGAATTTTCATGGGCAGTAACATTCTCTAAAATATCAAACTTTTGAAGTTAATAATTATCTAATAATATACTAGTTATGCAAAACATTAAATATTTCTAGAATAATAGAAAACATTAGTATATACTCTTCTGGTATTGAGTGGATATTTTTTCTCTGCCAAGTACAAACAAATAAAATAAAACTATGAAATAAAAATATACAAATTGCGGCAAAATCATCATGACCACACAATTAAGTTCACAGAAAAATATTGTAAATGTTACCTTAAGTCTATAGGACAAAAATGTTTGTTTCTCTCGTCAGGCCGACAGTATATCAGTCATTGGGGGTACAAATTAAGTGCAGCCTCATGTGCGATATCACGTCATAGATACGCGGAATGATACCACACACAGCCACAGTATCATGACACCGGGCAAACCAGTCCTAGAAATACCCGCATACACTAAACGCTAGGAAAGTTTGTTGTAATGTATACCTCCGCTACAGAGGTTAATTTTCACCATCTCGATATAAATGATAAATCTCTTAGTAAGAACAAGACGAATTGATGGTTTCTACATTACTCCTGGACAAAACAAAATAGCTTTCTTGGTACATCTTCTTTCTGCATATTTCCAGGACTGGTTTGACCGGTTTAAGGATAATGTTAACTTACTTGGTGTGGTATCATGCCTCATGTTTGTCCCATGTAGATAAAAAAATATCCCAATATGATTGAAATACTGTTGGTGGGACGCTAAAGCCAAGCAAGAGAACAAACGAATACACCTCTCTGATATGTATCAATTGTGATAATTGCATGAAGGAAGGGGGTGTCCAGCAAATTATAGATAGACACGCGTATTGTGAATGCATTTTTAACTTTAATTAAATAATGTAAGATTTTAAAAGATGAACTCCAGAATGTATACGTAAATTAAGCAAAATAGGAAGATGCCATACCCTTGGGATGTATAATGCTACTACCAGCTGAATGACCATTTTGAAAATACAATTTAAAGTCTAAATATTGATCTCTTACCGATTGGATTCATGATTAATCCCAGATAATCAATCCATGATCACATTGCGCTTGTAAAATCCCAATCATTTAAATCCTAGCAAACACCTTCCATTTCGGTCCAATAGCATACTGTTTAAACCTTCAGCGAGAGCATAACAATATATATAAATACGCGGAAATAAGCAGTAGCGTTGAGCTTTTAAATCGGGTATCCAAACTGTCGATAACTAATTAACTGTCAAATGTAGTTCAACTGAGCAGTATTAGCAGTCACATAGTGCAAACCGAAACATTTAAAGGTGTGTTATCGGATTTGTTTTAGATTCAATATATTTGTTGTTATTCTTTTCCTCTCAGATAAGTTAATTTAATAATACATGTATAAAGATGGAAAATACATTTTTTTTGTATTTCATTTAATTAAAATCAAGATTGATAGGTGTATCCGAATATGAATCTAGGTCCTAATGTGGCCACCCGTATGGGTGTAGAGCTTAGTTGAATGTACAAATGGTTCACATCGTGTATTGATGGTGTTGTAGTTGTATTGGGGTTTACCGTCGCTGCGATAGTATTTCAATCATATAGCGACGTCCAGCTAATTACAGGTGGGGGAAGACTCCGAGTACACAGAGGTACCCGGGTAGAACCACCGACCTACCGCAAGCCAGCTGAAAGGCTTCATCACATGAAAAATCCGAAGTCCGTACCGGGATTCGAACCCACAGCGGTGAGGGGCTGAGATATTTGTAGTCCACGACTGTAACCGCTCGGCCACGGCGAAGCACATTTAAATAAAGTTGTAGTGTGATGTAAGTGTGCTAGTTATACCTTATAAAAGGATAGTTTTTTTACACTTAAAACAATTTGTATAACCTGAATATCTATCTTTAAACCTAACTCACATAGCTGGGAAGATTTTCCCCATGATACGTTTGACAGTGTGGATCGCTCATAATAGTAGGTTGGCTATGTTGGATGAATCAAAACAAAAATATCAAAATGGGGTTAAACAAAACAGAGCCATTTTTTTTACCATGACACTGAATCAGCCAGTTTGTATGATTTACATCCCACCAACAATATTCTATTCATTTGGGGGACTTTTTGTTTGCTTGTCTATTGGGTTAAACGTGTCCCACGGACAGTATTTCAGTCATTTGGAGACTACCGTATGTCCACTTGAGACAGATATAATACATACGGCCCAGTCATACTATTCTGACACCCAACCAGTCCTAGAACTACCCTTTAATGGTGAGCGCAAAGCAAGGGAACAATATCAATACCACTTTTGACCCTGCTGTTTCGGGCCGGGGATCGAACCCACGACTTCCAAATTCCGGGTCGGACGCTCAAACCAATCGGCCAGGAACTGTCTAAATGAGGTTTGTGTAGGGCTGAACCGTCTAAATGAGGTTTGTGTAGGGCTTCCTAACTTCGATACAACAGAGAGAAAAGTGACAAAATACCCAACCTCAACACATTATCCTAACTCACAAAGGGAAATGCACCAGTACTATCTTAGTGACTTCGATTTCCTCGACCGGGGATCAAGCCGAAGACATCTCGGTTATGGGACAGTCGCCTGTGTTGTCCAATCCCGTCTTTTTTTAATTTTTTTTTTTTAACAAACACTAAAAGGCTCAGTTTGTTTATTGGGTTTAACGTTTCAGTCATTCGTAGACGATGTCTACTTGATACCGATATACTGCTGCCACACTGCATTATCAGCCGTAGACACGTGACAAGATACCACACCCAGTCACATATCCTGACACAGGGCGAACCAGTCCTGGAACTACCCTTACAAATTACTTGATTATAGCATAGTCCTACTGGATACATGATCCATGTATAAGTAGGTCACTGGGTCAATGTCATTAAAGGTCAAAGTTCAATTCCACACACCAAACGGAACCTGTGGTCAAAGCATAAAATTCAAGTCACTTGGTCATCCAGTCACGTTTTTTCTTCACAAAAAAAAAATGTACCTGTGGTCCAAACTGCAATTTAAGTCTATGCAACTCACAGTGAAATCTGACATTTTTTTTTCATCATTTAAGGGCCAAATCGCCAGACCTAACTGACAGATATCAGACAAACTCGAACTATAAACAGTGTCATAAAGTTTGCTACTGAAATGAAGATGCTAAAATGTTCACAAAGTGAAATATGGCATTCTTGATCATTCAAGAGCCACAAGAAGTAATGAGCAGATATCTGCCAAAACTTAACTTAGCTGAGAGACTATGGCTATAAACATTCACAAAGTTTGAACAAAGATTGCCGCATAAATGAAGATGCTGGAGTGTATACAAGAAAATATTAACGGACAGACGTCCACATGTACGACGGACCACAATAGTTCACGTGCACAGGTGAGCTAAAAAGAAAATAAATAACTCAGAAGACGCCACAACAAAACAAACCAGAAGTATTATGTGTAAGATCTATATACTTTATTGCACGTTTTGTATCCCATGTATTTACATACACACTGATGTTATTTGTTATCAAAACAGAATTAATGAGAGACATGACAAGAATATGTACGAAATGAGAAAAATATCATCTTTATTTTTCTCGCTCAATCACAATACAGGAATTAATTCTTCATACAAATTTTAAACAATGTTTGACTTGACTATTTGAGTTTACTGTCACTTCAACAGTATTTCAGTCATATAGCGACGTCAAGCTAATTACAGGTGGAGGAAAACACCGAATGCACGGAGGCATCCGGGTAGAACCACCGACCAACCGCAAGCCAGCTGGAAGGCTTCCTCACATGAAAATCCGAATGACCCTGCCGGGATTCGAACCCACACGGTGAGTGGCTGAGTGAGTGTAAAAGTCAGCGACTTTACCCTCTCGGTCACGGTTGCCCCAGACAATGTTTAACAAGCGACAATTAATCCGAAACAATGCGAGTATATGCCATGTCTTAAATACCATTCCTCAAAGAAATAGGTTTGCAGAGAATACTGGTAACTAAGTCACAACTTTAAAATTAAGAGTCCAAATAAATTCTTCTCATCCTTTTAATTTTACATTACACTTTAGTTTAATTAAAAATAAATTTTACAAAGCATATAAATTTGACTTGAGAATTTGATTCAACGGTTTGTTAAAGTCATTCATTTGATTTTGAGATATAAACAAAAGATTACATTATGTTTGACAATGCTTGACTAGTACATGTATCTAGTTTCCAGAATCAATAATCAATATCATGCATACTAGTACTACAGCACATGTAAGACCTGACCCTAATCCTATACGACATGCTATTTTAAAGGGTGTGCATTTTTTACCCTGTACATATCAAACACAGTACATGTGTTTTAAAATGTATCATAGCTTTAAGAAATCTTATTTGGAATTTACTTAGCACTAAATAATATTTTTGAATCAGGTAGAAATACATTCAACTATGTTTTTTTTTTATGAAATATTCAAATGCACAACTAAACTAATATGAATTATTACCTTAGTAACAAGCAATATTGTTAAGAAATGAAATATATGGGTATTTTTAGTAGAGAAATTTGCCAGTAAATTCTACTAACCACTTAGTATCGTTAGGGTATACTTTCACCAACTTTACTTAGCAATAAGTAATTAAGTAATACTTTACTATATATATATATATATATAGAAGGCAAGGGGTCATAGTACATGCTTCCCTGCTAAAAATACCCCAATATTTTATTTCATTTACAAATATTGGTATAATATAAAGGTGAATATTAATGCCAAGTAATAATGTAAGTCATTTCATAAAACAAGTAAAATGTGTTCCTACCTGATTTAAGTTTTTAAGTTATACATAGTGCAAAGTAAAATTGGTGAAATTCAATCCTGTGACTGAATGCTTTCATTTGAAACAGGTTTTACAGAATTGGCTCCTCATCTATAAGATGTGGATAAGTAACAAACAGTATACAAGAGGGCCATGATGGCCCTGGATCGCTCACCTGATATCATTAGGCTATGTAAAATCAAGTGACCCCTGGGGCAGAGCCAATTTTGACCCCAGGGTCATGATTTGAACAAACTGGGTAGAGGTCTATTAGCCCATGTTACATACCAAATATCTAAACTCCAGACCTTGTGGTTTTTGAGAAGAAATTTTTCTAGATTTTTTTCCAAAATAAGTCTATGTAAAATCAAGTGATCCCTGGGGAGGGGCCAATATTTTCACCAAATATCTAAATGCCAGGCCATGTGTTTTCTAGTTTCCTAAAAAGAAGAATTTTCAAGTTATTTCTATATTAGCCTATGTAAAATCATGTGACCCCTGGGGCGGGGCCAAATTTGACCCCAGGGGCATGATTTGAACAAACTTGGTAGTGATCTAATAGACAATGCTGCACACCAAATATCTAAACCGTAGGCCTTGTGGTTTCTGAGAAGAAGATTTTTCAAGTTTTTCCTATATTAGCCTATGTTAAATCAAGTGACCCCTGGGTTGGGCCAATTTTGACCCCAGGGTCATAATTTGAACAATCTTGGTAGAGAGTCATAAGATCATGCTACATACCAAAGAAAATTTTTTCAAATTTTTCCTATATTAGCCTATGTTAAATCAAGTGACCCCTGGGGCGGGGTCAATTTTGAACCCAGGGCCATAATTTGAACAATCTTGGTAGAGAGTCATAAGATCATGCTACATACCAAAAATCAAAAGGCTAGGCCTTGTGGTTTCGGAGAAGAAGATTTTTAAAATTTTCATTTTTAAAATCTATTTTTAGCTCCTGTGACCTAGATTTTTGACCAATCAAAATAATTTTAACAACTTCGGATAAGGGCCCCATAATGAACATTCCTGTGAAGTTTTATCAAAATTGACCAAGCGGTTAAGGAGGAGATGTCGTTTGAAGCAAAATGTTGACGGACGACGGACGGACGGACGACGGACGGACGGACGACGGACGAAGACCGGTCACAATAGCTCACCTTGAGCCTCTGGCTCAGGTGAGCTAAAAACCTGATCAGCCTGTTTCAAATTGGTTGCACAGGATATTTTTTATTTAAGGTTTCCAATTGGTAAAAACCCCTAAAACATGATGCTTGGATATAGTTTAACAATCATAATAGTTTAAAGAATTCCATGGAGAAATTTCTTGCACAAAAACTCTGCTACATGTATTTATATAGGTAGAATGCCATATAAAAATAAGTTCCAATTCTATATTAATTGTGGAGAAAAATAAGCTGTTCTGATCTGGTTATATTTTTTAAAGTTATTCTTGAATAATTATTTCGAGTGATAGCAATGAATGAAATGATGATGGTGATGATTATGATAAAAAACAACATACATAAACATTGAAGCCTACATGAGCAAAATACACAAACATGTTAAGAACCACTATAATGGTAAGCTGCCAAAAAATAATCAAAATAAAACATGAGGAAACAAGGTATATGCCAGTACAATATATACATAGACTTCATCTACAAACAGGAACATATAGGCATACATCTACACTACTCCGGTAATATATTTATATACACTGTAATCTTGCTATAATGCATCTGTGTGAAAAACAAGGAGCGTTAGAATTTACATTAACTTTGCCTATACTGGTTATGTATGATGGACAGCTTCTCATGAGTCTTCTTTGTAGTAAATTCCAAATTTATCAAGAATGTTAGATAGTGGGGTTACATAGTAATTAACACAAAATGTCTGACTGTCAATATTTATGCGCTAATATGGTTAAATAATTAATAAACAACTGGTCAACCATCAATGAAAGCAATGAATATCTCTGCTAATAGCATGTTCAGAATAAAATGGTTGAGAGATGGGGCGTAAAAGGAAATGTATGGTTAGTTTTCCTATACTTAGATGCTTTCTAAATTGACAATGGGTCATGAAAACACATTTGATGGGCTTTCAAAAGCTTAAGTTATGTTCTCTCTTACCAACCACTTTCAGAGAAAGTCAACAACAGTTTACAACATTTTCAGAACCCACACTGTTTCTAAAACTGGAATTCACACAGAATTCTAATGCCTGTTTTCACTACTTGACATTTCTATGCTAACATAATGCTCAACACCTATAATGTCTGTTTTGTCTAATCAGTAATTCAAAATGGAGATTTAAACTCCTATTAAACTCTACTTAACAGTGTCCACTAGTTACCTCCCATTGCAGTTGTTTCACCTCTCATCATCACATTTTCAACACAAGAGGACTATATTTAATTTACAAATTGCAGTAAAACATTCTTTTTCCAAGTTTCATTCTGTTTCTAATTATTTCTAAAACCACAACAGAGTACAAAACATGTATTTACTTTTATGATTTTAAGAATATCACTGTAAGTGAAGCATACCCCTGATTTACCATCTTCAACTTTTTGAAAAAAGCGATGGTACAACATATAGCCTCCATTTTTCTTTGAGATGCAAGGTTGTTATTATCTTTGAAAATTTGTTTAAAAATAAAATGTGAAGACTGTGTTTACCAAGAAAAATGCAAAATTAATTGAACAATATACCTATGGGTATAACAATTTTTTTTCTATGGACAATACACTGACAGTGCTAACTTAGCCACATCTTGCAATATTGTGCCTTTGTGCATAAAGTTACATTTGACTTTTATCAATTTTTCCCCCTAAAAGCAAACCTTTTAACTAAAACAGAAGAAACAAAAAATAAAAAAATAGTTCTATCTTACAAATTGATTAAAATATCAACATTTGAGCAATGAATGAAATACGTTTTCAACAACCCTTTCCTCCTATTGTAACTGAACATCTCTTTTCATCTGTTGTCTGAATATGTGTTGCTTAACTGTCTAAACGTTTTCGTATAATTTTCTTTTTCTTTCACGTGTTTAAAGACACAGGTTGCAATATTCAAAATAATCAATTTACAAGTTTTAGTTTCTTAAATGTAAAATTTTTGTTGCCCATTAGAATCAGTTAAAACTGAAACAAGACTTTTTTCAAAACCAATATTGTCGAAGAAAAAATGAAAAAACAAAAAAACAAAACAAAAAAAAACAACAAAAAACATTAAAACTTATTTTTCTTCAATATTTGTTCTTATTTTTTACATTTTTCTGAAAAAGCAAGATTCTCTTTCTTATAGTTTTTTCTCTTTCAAACAATTAAACAAATGCCTTCAGACACAAAGCTTGCACAATGCTGTTAAAAAATATTTAAATTCAAGGAACTGAACAAAGATGTATGGATTCATAAAATATTTAACAGGTGGATCCAATTAACTCTAACAATAAAAACATCTTCACAGAAAACTAGAATTAAATATATATATTTACAACAAAAAAAGAAGAAAAAAAGAAGACATTCTTAAGTATATTGTCTCCATCAAAGTTAAGCTACAAATCTAATGAAAAACTTTAGTTTGAAATATGGGGCAATCTTTTAACACATATGGTAATCATTTCAACACTCATTTTAGATTATTTTGGCATTGAATATCAGTAGTTCTCTAAAATGCTACTTTCCTAATATTGCTTTCCAAATAATTTCCATTTTATCAAAGGCACTAATGTTATCAAGACTATTTATCTGATTCTTTAGATAAATCAATCAGAGAAGAAATAGGTTAAAAATTACAAAAGGGGAGGAGAGAAAAGCATCACTTTCAACTACTAAAACATTCATTGTCATGTACATGTATATCTGTACAGTATGTTGAAAAATTATTTTTCAATAATGGGAATGGGTAAAAATGATTAACTTGGGGTGAACATTTTGCTATTTATTTAAAAACATGTCATTTTCTGACTTCTAGAAATGTGTTGACTAGACATAAATACACCCTATTTGTGCTACTTCCATTAAGTCAAGTGCTTTAACTCCATGACTCAATGAATTTCAAAACCCAGATACACAACTTGCCATGCTTTAGATAGAGAGTGGAATTTTCAGAAAAAGTTTGTTTTTTTCCTGGCTCAAATAGTTTTAAACATATTCGCAACGCAAATTTGGAACATTTGAGGGCAGACCGACAAAGATAGATAAATGCTCACCCTCTTTTTAAAGTGGATGAATAAAAACATGCAGAGTCTTCAGTTATGGAGATACAAACATTGAGATCATTTATTCAATAACAACATAGTCTTAACAAGTAGACAAAATACTTTGATTACAATATCCATATCTATTTACAATGAATATTTGTAGAAATTCAGTACTCTATGCTATAAAATGATTTTATACAATGATATTTCAATGCTTGTAGGTTATCATGAAGATGAGGTCATTTGCACCTAGGTTTTGTAAGTCACACAGACAAGTTAACTTCTAAAGTAATACTTAAATGCAGTGAATGGAATGGACATCTTATTAAAAAAAGAAAGTTTAAAAAGAATTTTTTGTGCTAATATCTACTAAATCCTATTAACAGTCTTATTTTTCATTATTATTATTATATATCATCATATTCAACAAGAAAAAAACGTGAAATCCATTGTATTACAGGGGTTTCAATAAGCGAACGAAGACGTATTACATGTCCTGAAAATCCCAAAATACGCCCCAGAATTTGACCCTTGGTGTTTTGAAAATTCCTCAAAATAGCTCTGTACACATCTGTATATGAGACTGGACGTTTCAAAACTGGCCAAAAGCGGATTTTCAATGGGACTCCTGTAGTGCTAATTAGTAGTACATGAATGTGAAATAAGTATATGTTGGGGTACTGTATATACAAAGTGAATAACAATTACCCTGCCCTCTTTCACTGCTTGACAGACAGTTGATGAGTGATACCTATACAAAGGGTTGGGTACCAGACTGTCATTTGTCGTCTTTCATTCCTACTGTAATCCACCATAGCGTAACTAAGTAGGTATTTATCAGGTTAAAATTGTTGGAATTCGAGATTTCAGACTGCAGTGAAATCAAGGAAATATTAGATCTATTGTAAAAATAAGTGAAATTCACGTAACCACAACAACACCAAAGTCGGATGGCATCATAACATTTCCACTAGAGTACAAAGGAATAAAGAAAGAAAAAAAAGACCTTGGCTAGATCTCCTCAACAAAAGTTTTCCACACTTTTCTCAATATATTTTTTGTCAGTCTTGAATTGATAGCAAGCTGATAACTGCCAGATTGGCGAACTTTCAGGTGTGTGATTTGCCGATTTTACTTTTGGAAAAAGGAAAAGGTAATACTTTTAATTTTGGTTAAAAGCTAAGAGAACATGTTTCTGGTATTTTACAGACTAGATACACACATATCTTTGCCTTGAACATAAAATATGATCAGAAATAGGTTGTGTTTCAAAATGTCATCAGTTTTCGCAGTTTTACTTTCCTTTTTAGAAACCAACCTAACACAAAGAAATTAGAAACAGAGTACATAATAACTCTTTGTGTTTTTTTTTTCTTATGAAACAATTATATTAATCACTTAAACACACTCCTCTAAATATGCATGTTCTCCAAAAAGAAATTTTCTATTGAAAAGAAATTTACAAACCATAAGTCTATAGCTACAAAATTAACTGAATATTAAGAATTTTATATTAAATTAGAGGATTTTTTATATAATATTTATTGTTAATAATGCATGAATATTGTTGTTTTTTATGTCACTAATTAACCACTTTAAGATCCTCAAAATGTGTCAACGAAGTTGTTGTTGTTGTTGTATTGGAGTTTACCGTCGCTGCGATAGTATTTCAATCATATAGCGATGTCCAGCTAATTACAGGTGGAGGAAGACCCCGAGTACAGAGAGGTACCCGGGTAGAACCACCGACCTACCACAAGCCAGCTGGAAGGCTTCCTTCACATTAAAAATTCGAAGTCCCGGTAGGGATTCGAAACCCACATTGGTGAGGGGCTGAGAGATTTGTAGTCAACGACTGTAACCGCTCGGCCACGGCGGCCCCCCAACTGAAGTTGTACGAGAAGAATTGACACATGAAATTACTGAAAAATTCCTGATATTCAGACATGGATTTTTAAAAAATTCCTGATTTTGGGTCTTATTGAAACCCCTGGTATTAATAGTGAATCTTGAAAAAGTTATAGCAAATAATTTTAAGACATATGTTTACTTTCACAAATGATAAAAAAAAATGAAATTATACTGTCCGGGGGAAAAGAAATGTTTATGGTTTAAAAACTTTCTGAAAATGTGACATTTACAACAAATATGAACATTTTTAAAGATGGTCTTGGTGAAAAAAAAATGTGTGATGAATGGATGATAATGGACGAAGCCACAGACATGAGCATGATGACAGCACATGAAGGGGTACAGTGTATATGATCAGGATGTGGATTAAATCTTCCATTGTTGTATTGCAGAGATTTGTGAACATATATGAGAGAACAAAGATTTTGATTTCACAATGATTCTCGTGGTTTTGCGGAAATCAGGAGTTCTTTCACTCTCTCAGTGGTTGGTCCCCAGCGCTGGAATCCTGCCTCGTTTTGTAAGAAAACCACAAGTGTCCCGTGTGCTGCTTTAAAATTCATATCATCCCTGTAAATCATAACATCAGGCAGTTAATTACACATACATTGAGGACAAAAAAAAAAAACAACAGCAACAAAATAAACAGAAAACCCCCCACTATTTTGCATGTTTCAAACTTCTCTTCACATGAATATTTTTCTGGTTAAAACTTTACCCAAAAATCTTTTCCTTCCTGATTTACAAGGAAAAATGTCCTGTTGACAATACCTTATAAATCTGATTTTTTTTGTTAATGTCACAGTACAATACTTTCATACAGTGCCATATATCTTGAACTACCAATGTTTGTTTCTACCAATCACAATATGCAAGGTCCTTACAAAAGGAACTAGAACTGTAAGCCAAATGCTAATGGATACCTCCCACATACCCCATTCCCCCACCACCCCAAAAAACTTGGAAATAGCTATTTCAAATGAATGTGGGAATGCAGAGATACAAATAAAAGGCATATAGATGTTTGTATATGCATTAATATGTCATTATAATAGAAAAACCAAGTTCAACGGTTTCAAATGTAAAAGAAACCAAATTAAGATTTAAGACTGCTGGCTATGTTAAGTTAGGAAATGTTTTTATTTATCTATTTTTGCATATAAAAAGGACAATAACTCCTGCAAAAGTTGATTAATCATATTGAAAAACACCTGGTATAGTTGTTTTATCATAATTAACAACATGAAACATGTCAAATGAGCAAAACCAGGTTTCCAAGTGTCACACCAGGCAAGCAAAATTATTTCTTGTAAAAGTGACCCCGACCTTACTGATCTGAAAATAAATCCCAATCTTCCTCTTCCGATTAGGTATCTGTATACTAAATCTGATCATCATACCTCATTCCTAAAAGAAATTATTTGACAGAAACAAAAAATCTATTTTTAGCAACAGTGACCTTGACCCTACTGACCTGAAAATCAACCCAAATATCCCCCTTCCCATAAGGTATCATCTGCATATCAAGTATGAAAACTGTATCTCTATTCTAACAAGAGATATTCGATGGAAACAAAATATTCCCTATTTATTATATATGGGAAGAAAATTCAAAGGGCTGTAACTCAGGCTTATAAGGTAAGAACAAAATTTCCAAACATATGCACATCTTCACATATATTTTGTCCATCTGTGAAAGTTTGGGGTAGATCACAACAATTGTGGAGGAGTTAAGACACACATGATTTGTTCCCTTTATAGAATATAATAAATAAAAGTAAAAAAATCAAAGTGGCTTAACTCCTGTAATAGTTGATGAATTGTAATGAAAATTGAAGGTGCATAGGTTCTTATACTAAAAAGAATTCCTGTGAAGTTTTATCAAAATTGGCAAAAAACTGTAGAAGAAGCAGTGCATACAAAATTGTGTATATGGATGGACTGACAGACGAAAGGACAAGCTGATTCCAGTATACCCCCCCCCCCACCCATAACTTTGTTGTGGGGGGTATAATAAAAGTAACAAGAGCTGTCAGAGGACAGCATGCTCAACAATTCAAAATGCTTGTTGGTAAATCAAATGAAATCTATTTCAATTCTTAGCCTTCATATACCCTGTACATAATTATAGTCAAAAATGATATACCTTGATAGTCTGATACCCCTTAATATTTTTATGAAGTCTAAAATCAATCCCATGCCTAGTTACTGAGATATAAGCACAATAACACTGTGCATGTAAAACTTTGACATAAAATCCAAGTTAGAGAAGGGCCATAATTTGCCTAAAATTCAGTCCTTAAGTTATCCTCCTTGGTTTTCTGATGCCCCTGAAGACACTCCTTAACTTTCTAGTAAATTCCACAAGCAATTTCTGAGATATAAGCTGGATAGTAGCTTGAATGCAAAAATTTAACCAAAATTCTAAGTTAAAAGGGGGCCATAATTTTTAATATATTCCATCAAGTGTTATCTTCCTTTATAGTATGATACCCCTAAACATATTTAAGATGTTTCAAATCAATCCCATGCCTGAACTCTGAGATATAAGCATGAAAGTACCTTGCATGCAAAACTTTAACCAAAATTTCTAAGTTTAAAAAGGGGCAATAACTTGTAATATATTCCACCAAAAGTTATCTAACTTGATAGCATGATACCCCTCAACATATTAATGATGTTTCAAATCAATCCCATGCCTGGATACTGAGATATTAGCATGAAAGTATCTTGCATGTAAAACTTCAACCAAAATTTCTAAGTTAAAAAAGGGCTATAATTTGTAATATATTCCATCAAGAGTTATCTCCTTGGTTGTCTGATGTCCCTAAACATATTCATAAATGTTTTAGTCAATACCATGAATGGTTATTGAGATGCAAACTGGATAGTAGCTTGCACGCAAAACTTTAACCAAATTTTCTATTGCATGCAAAACTTTAACCAAAACTTTTAAGTAAACAAGAGGGCCATGATGGCCCTGAATCGCTCACCTGAGTACCATTGCTTCAACTGATGTCAAGGTTTTTAAACAGACAAGGATTCTGATATAACTTAATCTAAAACATTTTACCCCTGACAATACTACACACCAAATACCTAAGCAATGGGCCATATGGTTTCAGAGAAGACTTGGGCGCAGGGTCATTTATCACCATAGGGCCAAGACTTTGAAAATCTTTGTAATGAACCATTAGATGCTACTACATACCAAAAATCTTAGCTCTAGGCCTTATGGATTCATAGAAGAAGATTTTTTTAGATTTTCCTATATAACTCTATGTAAAACAAGTGACCCCTGGTGCGGGGTCATTTATCACCATAGGGCTATGATTTGTACAATCTTGGTAGTGGCCCATAAGATGATGCTACATACCAAATATCTAAGCTCTAGGCCTTATGGATTCAGAGAAGAAGATTTTTTAAGATTTTCCTATATAACTCTATGTAAAACAAGTGACCCCTGGTGCGGGTCATTTATCACCATAGGGCTATGATTTGTACAATCTTGGTAGTGGCCCATAAGATGATGCTACATACCAAATATCTAAGCTCTAGGCCTTATGGATTCAGAGAAGAAGATTTTTTAAGATTTTCCTATATAACTCTATGTAAAACAAGTGACCCCTGGTGCGGGGTCATTTATCACCATAGGGCTATGATTTGTACAATCTTGGTAGTGGCCCATAAGATGATGCTTCATACCAAATATCTAAGCTCTAAGCCTTATGCATTCATGGAAGAAGATTTTTTAAGATTTTCCTATATAACTCTATGTAAAACAAATGACCCCTGGTGCGGGGTCATTTATCACCATAGGGCTATGATTTGTACAATCTTGGTAGTGGCCCATAAGATGATGCTCATACCAAATATCTAAGCTCTAGGCCTTATGATTCATAGAAGAAGATTTTTTAAGATTTTCTATATAACTCTATGTAAAACAAGTGACCCCTGGTGCGGGGTCATTTATCACCATAGGGCTATGATTTGTACAATCTTGGTAGTGGCCCATAAGATGATGCTACATACCAAAAATCAAAAGGTTAGGCCTTGTGGTTTCGGATTTTAATTTTTCCTATATTAGCCAAAAAGTGACCCCGGGGGGGGAATTTTCCCCGGGTCATAATTTGTACAATCCTGGAGAGAATCATAAGATCATGCTACATACCAAAAATCAAAAGGCTAGGCCTTGTGGTTTCAGAGAAGAAGATTTTTTAAATTTTCATTTTTAAAATCTATTTTTAGCTCCTGTGACCTAATTATGCAATGGACCAGAACCATTTATACAACTTTAGTAGAGCCTCATCCAAGGAACATTCCTGCAAAATATTTTTCAAATTGGCCAAGCCGTTTAGGAGGAGATGTTGTTTGAAGCAATTGTTGACGCCGGACGCACGGACGCACGCACGCACGGACGCCGGACAAAAGGCTCACCTTGAGCACGTTGTGCTCATGTGAGCTAAAAAGGAGCCAAAATTCATATCAAATTCAGTCAAGAGTTATCTACCTTGGTTGTCTGATGCCCCTGAACATATTTATAAACTCTCAAGTCAATACCATAAATGGTTATTGAGATATAAGGTTGATAGTAACTTGCATGCAAAACTTTAACCAAAACCTGCACGCCAATGCCAGGGCGACTACAATAGCTCTCATATTCTTCGAATAGTCGAGCTTAAGGTAAGATGGTAAGACAAACAATCTTAAGACAATGCCTTGATGACAGAACTTATTGGATAATGTTTCAAACTAAGTTTATGTCTTCACCAGGTTAAAAAATATTTGAATGATACACTGAAGTAGAGAAAACTAGGTACTTTGAATAATGTTAATGTGACCAATTTGAAAGTCATGGTGACAACTGTTATTTGTAAAAAGTGAAGCCAAACAAGAGCTAGGTTTGAATGAACGCCATGTCCGCCAGGGGGCCTTAGACCTTGGGTGTCAAGGTCATTTGACGGTCAAAGTCACCTGGCGGGTAGAGCTCATCAAGGTGCATACACCTGTGAAGTTTGGAAGCTGTAGGTGGAAGGACTTTCGTGTTATGGTCAAGGTTTAAGTTTTGTGACAAACAGACAAAAAACAATATGCCCCAATCTATCGATCCAGGGGCATGACACAAAATTCATAAAATTAACATGTATACAAATAAAAGAATATGAGATGTGAAGAGTTTATTATTAGACAATGTTGTATATTGAGTGCAATGAAAGTGTCAAAATTCTGATACTCTTTCATTCATTTAGGCAAGTTGTCTGGCTGTGTAATAAATGAACAAGAGTGTTCTCTGGAGCACATCATTACTGAAACATGATGGAAAAATTGTGACAGACGACAGGAAAGTGATCCCTATGTGTCACCAGCAGCCGTCCTGAACTTCAAATAATGTGAGTGTAGGACGGGACGTGCCAGGATGTGACCCCACTTCAGTGAAATTGAGGTACAATAACATATGGGGAGAAGAAAAAATGAAACCAAGACTTACTTTGAACATTGGTGTTGGAAACCATGTCTGTATTCATGTTCGAATGGTGGAAGAACGACCTGTTTCCGTTTGAACGGACTCGACTCTAGCCGTATCAGGGCTTCAGTGGGTGGATCCCTCCACTCCGGTATGAACACAATAAAGGAAAGGGGCTCCTTTGACTCTCCAAGTAAGCCCTGAAAAAAAGTTTCAATAAGCCAATGAACACATCAATATAAACAACAAGAAAAGAATTGTCAGCAATGGACCTTTTCACTAAACTTGTTTTTGAGTTTATCTTCGCTGCAAAAGTATTTTAGTCACATGGCATGGACTGTAGCATGGACAGCAAAAAAGGGCAGCTACTTACAGGAAGAAGTTTGTTTGTTGGATACCGGGATGAAGAAGTAACCTAGTGAATAGAAACACCAACCTTCTGCAAACAACCTGGAAGGCTTAAGTAATCAGTAATCAGTCCAAATCTCAAGCCTAAAGTGGTTAGGGGCTATGCCTCTCAATTTGTGATTTTCCTAAATTCAAAATTCTTAATATTTTATCACCTTCAAATGTCATATTTGAGACAAAGTAGAGACAATTTTCAGATACTAAAATGTCTGATTTTGAGGAAAGTACAGACATACATCAATAAATACCAGGTGACTTTACATTTTATTGAATGTCAAAATTATGCTATGGAAAACTAATATTGAAAATATGTTTATTTCATGCCTTTACTCCCTACAGGCACGTTATCACCTTGGGAAACAGAGCAAACCCAAATAAGACATATCTTTCCAGAAGTTGTCTGATCAGGGTCTTCTCTGTTTGTTCATACAATAGTTTAGCTCAGATTTCACACAGTCTGCATGGCAAAGAAAAATTCATTGTTTCATTTTTACAATTTGAAGTTAATTACAAGAATATTCATCAAGTTTTAAATTTGTGCAAGCATATTCATCAGGTAAAGAGTTAATAGAAAATCCTGGTCATCACCTCAAAATGATCGACCATTGCCTCCATAAGCTCCTCACAGAACGGTGGGTTGGCCTCAAATGAACCACTCACAGGGAAGAACTTCAAAACTGGCCTGAAAAAGGAAATTGAAGGTAAACTAATTAATTGTAGGACTTCACGCCACTTCACTAGATGTGTTTATGAGAGAGAAATTACATGACAGAAGAAGTTAAGAGATGGATGCTGCTTTGTTTGCTTTTATTTAAATATCCAACAAACATTATTGTGTCCAGCTATGGACACTTTTTTTTTAAAAAAAAAAAAGGAGCTAAAATAATGTAATTCATCATAGTATTTGATGAAAATGTACCCAGTAAACAGTTCAGTTTAAGAAAAAAGAGCAGTAGAGTCAAGTGATAGTGTTCATAAGCTACTAAGAGACAGTGGTTAAATGCAGTTCAACTGTTGGTGGGGGTCCTTCCCAGGTACAAAGTACTGGTCCAACACAAATCATTGTGAGAGATTAGGTAATGCTAGAATTTATCACTTGTTGTTGTATAATGATGAACATATTATTCAACTTATTTTCAATAAATACCTGTCCCATTTTATTCCTGTTTTCAAATTAGTGTTGGCTTGTCTATAAATTCATTACAATAGTCAGACTGAAGAAAGAACTCTTACCCTCGTGAGCCAAAATATCCGTCAGTATCGGGAAATGCGGAGCAGTATTGCCGGAAGTAACAGTTAAGTGGGGAAGCAAAACATTCAAAAGTCACCCCGAAAACTCGGTGTATACATTCAAACACAGACAAAGGGAGAGCACCTTGCAGACTGAGACCTTCGTGTGGATGTAGACCAAACATTGTCTGTTGGCAAGAAAAAAAAAAGCAAAACATCTTAAAACAAGCTTATTCAAAAATCAAATGTTTAACAACAAAAATGAGTCTATATTATTTATATGATAGATAATTTTAATCATAACTATAGGTGTCTCTTGGAATGCAGCATATTTAATAATGAAAAAAACTTGCTGTAGAAGCACTAATTAGCTTTATTGGTAAATTGAGTATTACCCTTTTAAGAACCTTTCAAAATCCTCCGATTTGGTCGAAGTTGTACAAGTGCCAGGATGTAAGAAATGTGTTTGTAAAGCTTTCAGAAATCATGTAAATATGCTCTTTAGTTTGACAGAAACTGCAGTACTTAATTTCACCTTGATATACTATTATTAGTAACTTTTAACCTTAACTATGCATAATCTTAGGGTGTTGGGAGGCTAAATTCAAATATATCAGGCGTCAGCTCATCTATGTCAACAAGGTCCACAACTGAATATATGGTAATAGTGTCTGATCCTTAATGTTTTCATTAACTAAGGCTAGCCCTTGAGATAAGAAAACTGCCAAATAAATTAAAACACTTTATTCCATATGGATAAAACTACAATTTATCAACTGGACTCACATGGTATCTCCTTAACAGTGACCACACCCTGGCCAGATAGTGGTCAAACCTGGGGTCATCCCTACATGAGATCTTGTACAGTTGTTCCTGAAATATGTGAAAGTATCGTAACCCATAACCTCTCAATAAAACCTTCTTACATCATGGTCAGGACTTTTTATAGACATCTTTTCTTCTGAAAATTTAAGTTAATGCAGTTTTCCCCAAAATTACTATTTACCTCAAGGTTTTGATTTCCACAATTTCACGAAAAGTTTGCTTTTCCATCCCAAAATATGACAATAAGGCCCTTTTAAAGTATCAAAAAATACAACAGAAAAGACTGGAAGAAATATACATATTATTTAATTTTATTCTTTCTCAGTGTTTTTCTTAGCAAGTACATATTTACAGGCCAGAATTGATGAACATTTTTTTCCATTTCATGAATTGTTGAAATATTTAGTCCACCTCCAAAATGGGTGAATGTTAATAGCCTAAAAAATGCTGTCTGACCGTAAAGCTCATATATTTGCATTTGCAATTTAAAGTAACTTGTATTAAATACATTCTCTTTTTTATCTGTAAATAAGATTAAGCTTCTTTATTTGCAAAAAAAATAAAATAAAAAAAATCTAAAAATCATTGTAGTTTTAAATCTGACCAAATGTTTTTAAAAATCTTGAAATATTCTTGAAAATTACATGTTTGCAGAAGTGAAACCTGACTCAATTTCATAAAAAGATATTCTATGAAGACTTACAAGTTTGTAGAAGTGCGAGCTGTTTATTTTGATGGTCTCGCCTTTGAACTTGAGGATGTGTTGTTCATTCTCCTGACTCATCTCCACCAGGGGAAGTCTGGGGGTGGGGACCATCATGTACACCGGGTAACAGAACAGCTTCCGCCGCGTCACCGGCTCTGGGGGCTGAGACACCGCTGTAATTTAGAAAAGTCATTTTTGGCAAGTTTCACATTTTCGAGAAAGAGTAAATTTTGATATAAAATGATAATTCATGTAAAGATTCTTTTTATCATATGACCTTAACTCAGGAAGTCAACTGTAAATATGAGAACAAAAACATAGATGAACAGACTGTGAACAACTATGGACTATTTTTTATCTTATAAGCAAATAGTTTCAAAAAATGGCTGCAAGTAATGATGTAATGTGTGTGTTTTTCATATATTATCAACATAACAGTAAGAAATACATAATTTCAATCAAAGTTAGTTGCATCAAATACATTTAATCCAGCTGTTTACAGCAGGTGACACAATAAAGTGTAGGAAGATAAAAAACTACAACTTACGATGAATATTAAATTCCTTCAGTAACTCCCAGTGCTTGTCAGCTATTTTCTTTGCCGTGTCACATGCCATATTGTACAGTTTTATGCAGATTCCTTCCACAGAAGACTTGGCGGCCTCTGTCACATGGGGCTGACATTGACGCTTTAAATGTGCTAGTCGTTCCTGAATTTGCAATTAAGAATACCGCCTATTTGACACAGAATAAAGGCTTTATTTCAACGAAAAATAATCAGACAAAAATTGTATTAAATAGCTAATATAACACACACACCCCTTAAGACTCTTATACTTTAATAATACATCTTTATGACATATGGATTGTCTATTGACAAATGAGCCAGAGAGGTTATGTTATTGTCATTCTGTTGTTACCGGGTATGTGGTTTTGGCCTAAGGCACAAAAAAGAGTTTTGGTTTCTGGTTACCAATCTACCTTCGACTCCTATTTTTATGAGGCTAAACATAATTTAAACAAGAGTTGTCGGAACGACACATATGCCCCCCTCCCCCTACTATCCCAAAGTCAATATGGTTCATCTACTAGTCATGACCAATCACCCTATGAAGTTTGAGGAATGTGGGCAGATAATGATCGGAAATGATTGACCACTTTGACCAAGTGACCCCAGAGCTATTGCCAACATACCAGGTAGTCCTCATAAACAGCGTTCTGTTTCCGCAACCATGTAAAAGTATCTTCAACATTCCATTTCACAACCTTTCTTCCCTCTGGTGTACTGCTCCTGTTGTGCAGAAAACACTTTATATTTGTTATACAAAATCCAAATGGATGAAACCTTTTAGTATGAATAGCAAATGTCTTCAAGTTATTTTAACTTGTCAGGATTTTTGCTTAACCCTTTCCCTCATATAGACTCATTTTGACGCACTCAACAGGTACCACATAAAGCCTGATCTGCAGAAAACCACAGTTAAACCTTACCAAATTTAATTATTAAGTCCTCATTTCCAGACCACTGAGGAGCAGCGAACAGCATAAAACCTGATCAGCCTGCGAGTTACTCGCAGGCTGATCTGGTTTTATGCTGTTCGCATAGGTCTTTTCATGGTTTCCTCTATGAGGGAAAGGGTTAAAAATCTACTAACACAGATTTAACCAGCACTTTCACTAAATGCTATTCCTATCAACAAAGTGGTTCCTACATGCCATAGGCCCCCATTGATTGTGACCCAGTCTCCTACCTTATAACAATAATAACCCCATGGCAAAACAAGAGCTGTCCAAAGGCAGCTTGCTCCACTTTTCTCTGTGCTGGATAGTATCATGTTAGCTGTAATTATTTGCTTATTTGTTGGTTTTAACATCCCAGACAGTTGGAGACCATAATTGTTACTAGGTGTAGTGTTAACATAAAGGTACTGAACCAGTTTCAATCTCCTAGCTTAAGTATGTACTGAGATAAGAACTTGCATGGAAAATGTTAACCTGGAACACTTCAAGATTCAAGTAAATCTGACCTTTTTTTTTCAAATGATTAGTAAATCAAAATCTAATTAAAAAGGGCATAACTGTCTAAAAATGAATTTAAGAGTTACTTGCCCTTTTGCAATTTAATTGTTTCCCACTATGAAAGTGGTCAGGCATTCCAAGTTTGAAGTGAATATGTTTGACAGTTTTGAGAAATTGACCTTAAGAAAAAACTTAACCCAGAAAATTTTAAGTCAAAAGAGGGGCATAATTGTGTCAAAACGAATTTAAGGGTCACTTACGCTTTTAAAATAGGGTTTCAATCTTTATGGTGAACAAATAATTCAAGCTTGATATGACTACGTTTGAAGATTTTAGTGAAATGGACCAGAACAAAACCTTAATCGATGCAGATGCAGGCACTGATGAGAGGGTCAGTGTCTTTAGAAAGTGGGGTAATACACAAACCAAAAACAACCTTTCTTACAGGACCTAAAGAGCCAATGTCTTTTTTGTGCTCTGAGAGAGAGAGAGAAAGAGAGGGATAAGTGGAGGAGATATGAGGAGGATGTAAGAAAAAAGTATTCTCTTTATACCTTGATTCGATCATCTTTTTGGCTGCCTCTGCATACTTCAACAGCTGTTTCCTAGCATCTCCAGAGTATTTTGGCTTCACAAGTTTGATCGGGATATCATTCATAATCTCCCTGTACATGGACTGGGAGATTTCGTTAGGGCAAGCTGAGGGCAACAGTGGATCAGTTCCCAGGTCAACAACTTTCCGCTCCAGCAGCCATCGATTGAAGGACTCTGTTGGTGCATCTATGCCTGGAAATTTAAGGTGTTGCATATTTTACTGAATAGATACCTCTATCCCTTGGTTATGATCAATTTTTGGAGGTGTCACGATATACTGGTATATTGCAGTATGCAGCTGAACGTTATTGTAATCAACGTACCGGTTTTTTAGCAATATTTTTCCATAGTAAGACTAAATTTGGAAATGTAACCTGCTACTTGCCAAATTTAATGATAAAAGTGTCCTGTGTGGTAAGAGTTGTATTTTTTTCTGTATGCCCCTTACTGCACTGTATTTCTTTAAAAGTTATTGTCAGCTTCAGTGCAAGTGAGGTTGAAAATAGTGAGTACAACACTTTTATCCGCATTGTTAAAACACAATCAGGAAATGCATGCAAATAATTATATAAATGTATATTCACTATTTATGTTGTTGATTTTAACTTATATGTCTATTTTTGACTACAAAATCGATGTCCATATGGTTCTTAAAAAAAATCAAGACTAATCATTAATTTTAAAATGGCCGCCTCCATCGTGATTGTTATTTCCTAGTGTAAAAATAAAGACAAGGACACAAAAGTTTTACTATGACAACAAAATCCTTATTATGCACTTGAATATAAGATTGTCGTAGGTATAGCATAACACTAACATTTAAACTGAAATTCCTTTTTCACACTTCAAACTTGTCTAGTAATTCAGACATCATTTTTTGAAACCTCATAAAAAAAAAGGTCAAAATCATTGACAGGGTTGCTGTTTGTCAACTTTGCAAAGTAACAAAATTAGTGGTGGAACCACAAAATTAAAAGCACACAATGCACACCACCCTCCTAGTGTGATATCAAATGTAGGAGCTTCACCTGAATCTGCCCAAAAAGAAGCAGAGGCTCTACCAGTTATAAATACAAAGACAAAAGATTATTGTGCATTATTCAGAATATTCTAGTCATGGCATTGCCAGTCTCACATTACTAGTCAAAACCTTAAATGATATTAGTAACTGTATTACTTTTTATGTGTTTATTTACTGTAACATATTTGAGCAGCTGAATTCAAAGATTTGAAGTTAGAAATAACATGCAGTCATATCTTTGGTTCATGAAGCAATAAATTGTGGTATATATCGTGATACGGTGCTAGCATATCGCAATATATCATGGTTAACTTCTGGCGCAACGTGACAACACTATTTTTTTTTTTTTACATGACAATATTGAATAATGGCTGAATATGTGAGGAAACACTACATAATAAATTAAATTATACATTTCCCACTGAGAATTGAAAAATAATTTTTAAGAGCAATTGTCCCAAGTCTGTGATTTAGTCTGATCAACTTTTTAAGTGACACCTCATAATTCAGTGGTACGAAAAATAACTTAACCTAATCAGTCTGAAAATACCTCATAACTTCATCTGATGTTATACATTTAGAAAATCTGAAAAGGTAAATATTCCATGATAATTCATGTATAAAGATAACTCTCTCTCTACCCTTCCTCCTCTGTCTTTTTCTATTTGTCACTCATTCCCCCTCCCCTTTTCTCTCTTTCCTCTCTTACTGGTCGCTGTCACTAAAATGTCTCTTCCTTTCATCACTAAAACTCTCTCCCCAGTTCAATCTGTCACTCAACTTTTTCTCTCGCCATCCCTTCTCACTCAAAAGTGACTCTAACACTCTCTCACTGACAAAAACCCTCCCCCTCTCTCTCTTACTAATGACAACTCCTCTTACACATTCTCTAACATTCACCCCACTTTGTCAATCACTTTTTCCCTTTCTTCTCTATGACCACACTCTGTCACTCTCTCTCATGTTAATACAGACCTTCCCTGGAGTGACACAGTTCCTGGTAGTGTTGTCGTAGTTTGGCCAGCAGCTGCGCCCGCAGCAACTCTATCTCAGGGTGAGAGGGGGGCATCACACACGGGGCTCTCTCATATATAACTGCATTGGTGGGCATCTCAAAATTCCAAAACGGGCTGAATAAATCAAGAAAAGAGAAGTTATTTGTTGGAGTTTACCATTGCTGTGACAGTATTTCAGTCATATAGCAATGTTAAGCTAGTTATATGTGGAAGAAGAACCTGGACCAAGGTAGAATTATAGATTTTCTGCATGGCACTGTAAACTGAAGAATTACACTAACACATGTACATAAAAATGGAGCAGAAAAATTATAATACATGAGAAATAATGCTTAAATCAGCTCCATTAAAATACACTAGATAAATCATCCACCTTAATTAGACATTCTTTCACAAAACTAAGACAGACAGCAGACAATTCTAAATCATATATCATCTAT
>CM037783.1:46765913-46776785 GCA_021229015.1 Solen grandis | reverse complement strand
AGAGCATTCCCACCTGTAAAAGATGGCTGCGGGTTTCAGTCCTGGTCAGGATGCACAATTTTCTCCCCTGTGACAAGAGCAAAAGATAAAAATATGTGTAGGCAGATCTGTTTCTCTCTCTCTCTTTTTTTTTTTTTTTTTTGAAATGCAAATTTAACAATAAAGCTATTGTGATGTTTGCCAGTAAGTGACAGAAAATATAGCGACTTGGAAAAGGAGAAAATTGCTTGATCTGTGTTACAGATCTCTAGAAACTATGTACAAGATAACACTGATGGAGGACACCTTTTCTTCAATTTATAATCATTTTCGTCTAGCTAAATAGATAAAGTGGGTCATATTCCAAATACTTTTTTTTATGATATAATATTTAATCCAAATAGAATCTGCTTAAGACAGAACAAATAATTTCTCAGTTTATATTTCAACCAGCAAGTCAAACTGTTGATTAGTGCATTCATGTCTTGATGTTTAAAACAGTCATTATTCCCCAGATGTTTCTGAATCCTGTATCTACTACTTTCATTATCAGTCTACCAGCCAATATGACCTGTCTCAGTGGCCGATTGTTTAGAGCATCCGCCCTGGGGTTTGGAGATTATGGGCTCAACCCCAGCCGCAACATACAAATAAAAAGTCATAAAAAATGGTACTTCTATAGCACCCTTGCTTGGCACTTAGTATATAAGGGTAGTTCCAGGATTGGTTGACCTGGTTTCCAGATAATGTGACTGGGTGTCAGTTATTTTTTTGCAATTTTCGATAGGCAAAAATATATAAGTCCCAATACAGAAAGTAATTGGTATGCATTATACCCAATAAACTAAAGAAACAAACAAAGCAGTCTAGGTAAAGGACTGAATTTTCATATAAAATCACTTACCAACTGTTAATTAACCCTTTACTTCTTGAATATTCATGTACAGATTTGTGAATATTAATTATCTGAACTTTAAATGGTATATGAAACAGTGGATTTTTCTTAGCTCTGCAGACTTTGTAGAATCTGAGCTACAATATCATGTAAGCAAACAGAGGAGACCCTGATCAGACAGCTCCTATATGCCAGTGCGTCAAAATGAGTCTATATTATGAAGTAAAGGGTTAAAGTTTACAAATAACCAATTCAGTTTGATGAGTAGCAATCCTCAATTAAAACTAAAATCTTGGAGATTGAAATAATTCTATGAGTTTTGTATACGGTACCATTATTTATGTCCTGGAAGATACCCAGTATCACTACTGCTTAAATTTGATATTCCGGTTATAATCCTCTTTTATTAGAAACATTGAGAAGTCCTGAAATTTCTAAAAACTGATAGATATAGGTGGCACTATGACATTGTTAAAAATATAAAACGGTATTTTAGACACCATACTATATATGTTTGTTATACACAGTTACGTTAAATTTACAGGGTAACATTTGCTAAATTACTGAAATCATGTTTTTATAGATCTATACTCAATTCGTTTTTAAAATAAATGTTATACCCAATTTGCAAATAAAGCCTATCTTTTCTCCTGCCATTTATGTCAGACTCATGACCTAGATTTGAAATATACTTGGGATTGACTTTATTTTAAATATGTGATTCTGAATTTTTTAGCTTTCACTTTGACACATCATCTGTGTTTGGGCTTTTACAGAACTCAGAAATCTTTTTTTGTTTACAGTGAAGAAACAGATTCTGCAATACCAGAGTGAGACTTTGGGTTTGTTCCCGCGGGTGGGAGGTGCTAATGAAGGGTCTCGTGTTGCTCATGTGAGAGACAGCATATACTGCGCTGTTGCATCATGGGCCCTGTCTCAAGCCTACAGGTAAATCTTTTTATAGCCTATGGGGTGGAAGTAAGGGTGTGGGTTTGGCACTACTTAAGTGCTATTGTTAGGGTATAAGTAGGACTGATTTTGAATGTAAGCCAGGGCTGTAAAATTCCTCAAATTATTATTGGCCTTTTGTTTTCCTTCCTAAATTTGGGATATGTTAGAATAAGTAGATAGGTATATAATAACAAACAATCTCAAGACAATGGTTAGGTGACAGGATTTATTACCAATATTTTGACCTTACATTAGGACTTTATCAGGTCTAATGAAGGCCTAATGTAATGTTTAAAGGTTGGACTTTCCTGTTATCAACCTATTGTCTTGAGATTGTTTGTTATACCTACTTACCTGTTTTTATTTTATCTCGAATTTTTGAGAGGCCATCTAGGGCAAGTGATAAATTTTGGAATTTTACACCCCCCAGGGCTCTGGTAGAGAGATGACAGGTTGTGGGTTCGATCCGGGTTGTGACATACCAAAGTCATCAAAAATGGTACTGTTATATCTCTCTTGCTCATATAAGGGTAGTTGCAGGACTGGTTGGCCCGGTGTCAGGGTAATGTGATTGGGTGTGGTATCATGCCACATATCTATGGCGTGATACTGCAATGTGGCAGCACTATATCTGTCTCAAGTAGACATTGTCTCCAAATGACTGAAATAATGTTGGTGGGATGTTAAACATTTAAAAGTTTTCAATGTTCTTAACAGGCGTATTGACAATGATGAAGGCAAATACCATGAGCTGGCCCAGATCGCTGTCAAGTGTATGCGGGGGATACTGTTCTGTTGGATCCGGCAAGCTGACAAGGTAATCAAGCCTTCCTTGACAGTTGAATTGACCATTGTCTGTAGCAATTATTATTCATACATCAAAAACCTTTGCATATCTGCAAGTATATCAGATTTAACCCTTTCCCTCAAAGAGGATACCATGAAAAGACCTATGCGATCAGCATAAAACCAGATCAGCCTGCGAGTAACTCGCAGGCTGATCAGGTTTTATGCTGTTCGCTGCTCCTCAGTGGTCTGGTAATGAGGATTTTACAAATAAATTTGGTAAGGTTTGAGTTTGGCTTTCTACAGATCAGGCTTTATGTGGTACCTATTGAGTGCGTCAAAATGAGTCTATATGAGGGAAAGGAGTTAATATCCATTACTTTGCATAATTTGTACATGTATTTGAAACTCCCAGGTTCATTTAACATTTTTTAAACGGACTCTTTCCTTCTATACAGTCTATATATATAAACATATATCAAACATTGGATATTCCATACAGTTTCAATTGGTCTGAAGGAGGTCATTTTAAGATTTTACTTGAACCAACAAGGTTAAAACCTTGGAATTTTCAATCTTTTAAATGTTGCTATATACATATATTAATGATTTTTTTTTTTCAGCAAGTTATTTGAATTGATTAAAAGATGGACGCTGTGTTAGAAAGAGTTGCCTGAATCTGACTTAGGTAGATAGGTAGTCGATATACACAGCCTGGTACCATTTTCAAATCTCATTAATAATATTTGCCATTTTCCGAATCAGAAAATAATGTTAAGCATGGGTGTCTGATTATGCCTTATAGCTTACCTCACTGCGGCCTTTCTTCTGATTGTGTTAGAGATTAAAGTGAATGTTAATGTAGTCAGTATTCAGATGACATTTGCTTTATTGCAGGTTGAGAAGTTCAAGGACAATCAGAGTCCTGAACATGCATTACACAGCGTGTTTGACATTTACACTGGTGATCCCATCTACAAGGACACCGAATATGAACACTTGCAGGTAAGAAGGTGGGATATGGTTTGTGCTTGTTATCTCATTTTGAGATTGCATTTTATTTCGCTCATAATTGTAGAAAATATATTTTTACAGTTGGTGTTAAGTTTCTCTGACCATGTCCTTTTTTGTAGAAAATAAAAATAATATTTAAGTATGATTTTCATACTCAGACTCAAAACTACTGGTATGCGCATTTTTCTCAAATGAGATTTGAGTATGAGCCGGATATTGTTCTTATTAGTCTACAGTGTTCAAGAGGATATAGGTTTGTAGATTGTAGGTTTGTTAAATATGCTGCGTTTCGTATCTTCCATAAATTTCTGGTCAGATAAAAACAATGAAAAAAAAAACAAAAACTGTACATAAATGTGAATTACAATAAGCAGTGTTTCTAGTGAGCTTTTGTGGATGACCTAAGGTAAGGTAAATAGTGAAAAGGCAAATGTACCGCGTGATAGTCATGTCCACTCTGTAACGCATATGATAGAGAAGTGTAGATATCACATATTTCATGTTTTACTTTTGGTTGCTATCATTACATTGTCATATGACAAAACATCAAATCCTTGGAATATCAAGTTTTTGAAAATGGTATATGATAGCTGGTTGTAGATATCACTCATTAATTTTGTTTCAATGAACATGGTCTATGGTATACGTGAATTGAAATATAAAAGTACAAATACAATAACTTAGTAAATTCTATATGACAGATGGGAAATTGATTATGCCCAACCATAATATTGGCTTGTATGGGAAAGAAATAGTGAAAATAATTGGTTTGGATCTGCAGAGTAACAAGCAGCTACTGACTATACTTGTTTAGATTGATGCAGTGTGTTTCATATTTATTTTTGTTCATGACAACATTGGGTGCAGGTAAGGAAATGTGAATAATGCAAAATATTGATTCTGTTAGTCAGTTTGGAGTGTCCTTGCTGACTTCATGTGTTTCTCAATACAACACCAGTAAATGTTGATTTATGGAATATGGTGTATGAGTAAGAACAGGGTTTAGTAATACTGTTTCTATCTCAGCAACTTCTGGTCATATGAAAAATCAAAAAAAAAAAAAAAAAAAAAAAATGTACATAAATGTGAATTACAATAAGCAGTGTCTGAGTGAGGCTTTTAGTGACATGACCTCAACATAAAGGTAACTCTAAAAGGTCAAATGTTACCGTGGTGATGTGTCATGTCCACTCTTACAGACATATTGATAGAGAAGGAGAACATACATATTCATGTATTTACTTTTTGTTGGTGTCATTCCTGTGCATAAGACAAAACATCCAAATCCTTGGAATTCAAGTTTTTAAAAAGTACACTGCTGGTTGTAACATATTAAAAACTTCTGTGTAGCAATAACAGTCAAATGCGCATACTTGAATTAAGATATATAAGTACAAATACAATTTAGTCAAATTATTGACAGATGAAATTGGTTACTTCCCAACCATATTCATGGCTTATGAGTCACATAAATTGAAAATGAATTGAGTTTGACTAGCAGAGTACAAACAGCTACCTGACTATTCTATGTTTCAGATTGATGCAGTCGGTCTTTACCTTATCTTCCTGGTACAGATGACAACATCTGGGCTGCAGGTAGACAATGTTTAATGCTAGATATTATTCTGTTGTCAGTTTGGAGTGTACTCTTGCTATGATATCATAGTGTTTCAATCATATAGCAACATCCAGGTAAATGTTGATGTAGGAATACCTCAGGTGTATAGAGAGACACGGGTAGAACCACTGTTCTTCTGCAGGCCAACTTCTGGGCTCCTCACATGAAAAATCAGAAACCAGACTGAGACTCGAACCAAGTGATTGTAAGTCAGTGACTAAAGTCACTCAGCCATGGTGGTCAAAGTGTTCTTTACCAATATACATCCTAGTGTTTGCAATAAAGAATTATATGTGGACCGTATAAAGTACAGTGTATGAAGTAAATATATGTATAGGTAAACTTGTATTGGCTGCCACCTTCGCTTTGTAACCAACCTGCTTTAACCCTTTCCCTCATATAGACTCATTTTGACGCCCTCAATAGGTATCACATAAACCTGATCTGCAGAAAACCACAGTTAAACCTTACCCAATTTAATTACAAAACACTCATTTCCAGACCACTGAGGAGCAGTGAACAGCATAAAACCTGATCAGCCTGCGAGTTACTCGCAGGCTGATCTGGTTTTATGCTGTTCACATAGGTCTTTTCATGGTGTCCTCTATGAGGGAAAGGGTTAAGGTTGCATCTTTAATGGTCTGATTGAAAAACTGTTTATCTGTGATTTATCTCAAAATTGTTACCACTTGGATAAGTAGCCACATTTCCATATTCTTTAAAAAATTCTCAGTTTTGACTAGACTGATAAGTATGGTATTAAATAGACTAATTCTTTGTCAAATAAAGCAAAATCAATTTAGGTCACAAATTTGTCCATTATTATGCCTAACCTGATTGAAGACTGAAATCATAAGGCATTGCTTTACATAGCATTGCAAAGGTGTTTCTTTTCATAGTATTATATCAGTTTAACAAAAGAAGCAGTTAATTATGACTTGTACCTTTCTCAAATTCAATTTTAAATTTGTAGTTGAAGTGGTTTTATTTTGTTGTTAACCCTTTCCCTCATAGAGGAAACCATGAAAAGACCTATGCGAACAGCATAAAACCAGATCAGCCTGCGAGTAACTCACAGGCTGATCAGGTTTTATGCTGTTCGCTGCTCCTCAGTGGTCTGGAAATGATGATTTTATAATTAAATTTGATAAGGTTTAACTGTGGTTTTCTGCAGTTCAGGCTTTATGTGGTACCTACTGAGTGCATCAAAATGAGTCTATATGAGGGAAAGGGTTAAGTAAACATTTCAAATCAGAAGGTGTTTGACTGAAAAAGTAGTCTGTGATTATCTCTCATTGATTATCATAACAGCAAATACAAATTATTACAGATCTATTTCATCAACTGGACATGAGTAAAAACCATGACTGCATATTTTCAGATTATTTTCACAACAGACGAGGTGAATTTTGTACAGAACCTTGTTTTCTATGTTGAGAGAGCGTACCGGACGCCAGATTATGGGATGTGGGAACGGGGCAGCAAATACAACAACGACAGCACAGAGATTCATGCAAGGTACCACTAGATTATATACCTCTTTTAATACTGCAATTAAATGTTTCATGAAAATTATTTTTTATTTTGGAGGGGGAGAGGTAGATTTGAATATATTTATGCCCCTTTTTGAATAAGGCCAAAAAATATTATTTCTTTATTTTATTTTTTTTACATAAAACGAAAGGTTAAAAAAACTTGGGTCGGTTGTTAAAAAAGAAGATCAGTCAGGCGACCGAAACAGAACTATTTTTTTTATTTTTGGACTAAGAGGGGTATATTTTTTTGTATGTCTGTCAGTCAGTTAGTAGAAAGTTCTTCTCTGAGGGGTATATTAATTTCTTGTTGTCCTTTCACTTTGTGGGATCATTATATAGAAGACTCTTTTTGATTTAAGGGGTTTCTGTGTCAAAAAAAGTCAAAGTCTAAAGGTCACTTTTTGAATTCTGTCTGAATGATAATTTAGATCTATTTGACCATTGGTCTCCGTCTTTGTAGGTTGTTGTTAATTGTTACTACAGTCAGTCTGAAAAGTGACTTTTTGTCCAGCTGATTTGTGAAATCTAAGAGTCAAAGTCAGTCTTGTTAATGATCAGTATCTGGTAATATTTCTGACTGCAGTATATACAGTAGCACAGTTTTTTGACCAAAGTCTTGATAATTTGATAAGAGGTATATGGTTATGAAAAAGATATATAGTATTTTAAACATAGTTATTATGGCATGTAGGGGGGGCAGATCTTTATTATCAACATCTCTTTTTATGTAAAAAAATATAATCCCAAAAAGCCAATAATATTTTTATGTAATTATATAAGCCAGAAATGTGTTATTTTGTTATCTTTGTGTTAGGTTTTATTAATCTGGATGCTGACAAGGCACTATTGGTGATAGCCAATTGAAAATGTGTATATTGAAAATGTGTATTTATGAAGCAAGCATTGTAAGATGTCCGTGTCAAGGTCTCATTGAAGGAAAACAATATGCAGTTGACTATGTTAAAGCTCATGCACTTACAATGGTACAGGTTTAATATTGCCTATGTGTGTAGAGAGTTACGTATCAGTCAAGACTGTGGAAAAACTTGGAGATATAGGTCAAGGTCTCATTTCTGATATATATATATTCAATAAAAAATTGATTCATGAATAAATACTACATAATATTGTGGTATTGCAGAGTCAGTCATTAATTCAGCGATATTTTCAGTATCTGTTTTACTTGAGCACAACTTGTGCTGTGTCTATTGTTGCCAATGATTTTACAAATAAGAAGAAACATTTGATGTATTGGATTAAGATTGCCTAACATGAATGTTGGTTTGGTGAACATCTTTGAGTGTAGCTTTATAGGTTACTTTATTCAGCGGTGTTTCTGTGAAAACTACATACAGTCGACTCTTGTTGCCTTGAAATCGTCGGGACTGTCGAAATTAAGTCGACATATCAGTTTGTTGAGTTATCAGTAGCTGGGATACTTTGGGTATTTTGTTCTTTACCTCAACATTCAGCAAAAGGGTTGTTCCTTGTTTCTTTTCTTCTCATCGTTGATTTAAAAACAACTGACATTGAACTTAGTATTTATATATTTTCATCTGTTTGTTCCATGTGAGTTGTATTAGTTTTCTGGCAGTAAATACTTCATTTTTCATATTTCATGTCGTTTTGGGGCTTTTAGGCACACTTAATTCAAGGGGGAGTTACTCTGCTTATTAGAGCACTGGAAAATTTTCACTTCGTGAGAATTGCAAATGGTTGCAAACAACTGAGATTGTTGAAGACAGTTCTGTTTTATGTTTTTATTTCAATATGAACATGAAACGAAAAACAAGCAAAACATTACAACATTACATACATAAATTCACAAACAGTTATAAATATAAGCTACATTATAAAACAGGTAATATACAGGGTCAAAAAAAGCACATGGTTTAAAATAAAGCCCATCAATTTAAGCACTTTTTTAGAATTGCTCAAATTTTGACACGAGACAAATAACATTTTAATTACATAAACACCTTTTGTTTGTTAAGCTTGGGTATGGACACAAACAACGTTGAGTAATTAACAACACTCGCTTACGGCATCAGTTTGCGACACCAGTTAATAGAGAGTGACTATCAGCGTGCGGTGTTATTCACACCTCTCGCGGTCACCACAGATAATTTCTCGAGTCGACATAAAGTGTGAAATTAAATAGCAATCTAGAAGTTTGGGACTTAGATTCTCTAGTCGACGTAACGAAATGGTCGAGGTAAAAAGATCGACATAAACATATATTTTTATTATAGATAAAGAAGGAACAAATTTGGGACTTTACAAATCTTGTCGAGGTAACGGAAAATCGACTCAGTCGTAGTCGGGACAACAAGAGTCGACTGTACTTAAAGTAAATGCCACTGATACTTTATGAACTGATATATTTTTTCAACCTCGACAACACAGTTTTGCATGCTTCCTGCGATATAAACATTAAAAACAAAAAAACTTGTTTGTGTCTTTCCTGTTCAAAAGTGTGGGCATTTGTATCATATGGACACACTTACTTCTTTTTCTTTGTTCTTTTCGTCATCTTTTATGGACATAATATGTCAGCATGGTTAATGAATGGCCCCCTTAACCATTGCCAATTTGGGCTGATTTCCCTCAGATTGTTTAAAGTACTTAAATTTGGCAGTTAAGCTCTCAGACAAATTGAGACAAATGCAGTAGTGTTAAAGACATTTGTTGACCAAGACAAGTTTGCCCAAATATTATGATGTATGTATATATATATATACTACTTATATTGATCAAAATTTAGCACAGTTTTTCAATATACAATGCGTATTTATGTCACAATTTCTCATTTCGTTTTGCTTATTTACATTTGTATACTCCTTAATTTTTACCTTGTTTTTTTCTCTCTCTCTCCTCATCACCTAGTTCCATAGGCTTTGCAAAGGCAGCCCTCGAGTGTGTTAATGGAGAGAATATGTTTGCTAATAACTATGCACCCTGGGCTGTCACGTTTGTCGACATTGATGCGCATAACCGTAATCGAACTACTCTCAATTCACTACTGCCGCGAGAGTCCAATTCCAAGGTAAAACATTACAAAGTCTTGAAGCTTTCTGGTGGTGATGATGTGGTGGAAATAGGTGGTATTGTCGTGTTTGACTCTAATTGTGTGTAGATTTTTTTCACATTCTAAACTCTAATTGTGTGAAGACCTTCTTGCACAAACATAAGATTCCTTGATTTTGTCAGGGTGGAGATCTCCTTTGTGTACAGCCAGTGGGTTATTCTAAATTTAGAATGTGTGTAGACCTTTTTTTCTCGCACAGCTTGTAGATTATTCTTAATTTTCACCATATGTGTAGAGCTTTTTGATTTTTGCTTTTCTAAACATTTGCTTACCCTTTACTTGTTATGCTGTGCTTTGTTGTTTGTTTGTTTGTGTTTGCTTTTCTAAACTTTCACTTATGTGTTGATTTTTTTTTTTTTAATTGCATATTGACGTTAGGAATATTTTCTCTTTCAGTTAGTTTTATATGTAACTAATTTCATCTGCATTGGAACTAAATCATTTTCTGTATGGTCGTTCAAACAACACATCTATTCTGGGTGCATTTTAAGAAGTATTTTTAAAAACCATGATACAATTAATTAAATTGTTGAAAACATTGCAACACAATCTCAAAGTTTCTGCAAAACAAATCAAACTTGTGACCCTGAAAGTTGCATTCATATGTTTCTATGAATTGTAACAATTAATATTGATCAAATGGTTAGGGATGGGGTATTTAATGTATTGTTCAAGTCATTTGCAAAACATTTTGAAACCATCTTATTGAGAGAATGTCTTGCTGTGCCATTTCATATGCTTTTAAGTCAAAGAGAGAAACATTAGTGAGATTGACTGATCATCTTATCCCTATAAATGCTTTAGTTAAATGATTACATTTGATATGTTACAGTAACTGACATTGTTTCCATTACAAGTGTATATTCCAAGGAATGTTATGTTTACAATTTGGATCAAAAACATGCTTATTAAAATGACAGAAATTTGATGTTTTAGGATCAAATTGATTATTACATGATGTAACAATGTAGGACTAAAAAGTATGATAGACATCACTTCAAGCTGA
>CM037783.1:46715813-46765813 GCA_021229015.1 Solen grandis | reverse complement strand
CTTATTTATTTTACGTCGATTGGGAAACAAGTTCTTACAACTTATACTAATCCCTCTCGACGGTTCCTGGGTTGGACCAGTACTTTGCGCCTGTGAAGGTCGTGAATAATTCTTGCCTCCAACGGGGTTCGAACCCACAACCTGTTAAAAACAGTATTGTTTACCAGTATATAATATCAATAATATATCTAATATTTATAACATGGCTTTGCAGTTTTCAATAAATGTTCTTTTCTTTAGAAACTTTATTGATGGAAATTAGAGGCAATACTATATCTTATGCTAGTTTTAAGAGTAAGCAAGGTAACAAACGTGAAGAATTTTTAATACAAAAAATATAGAATATTGAATGTAATTTGTCAGATGAAAACAATGAACAACTGTTAATTATGCAACAAAAATTAAGATATATCAGAAATGAAAAACTTCAAGGTCATATTATTAGATCTAAATCAAACTAGATACAAAATGGGGAAAAGTCACACAAAAAAATGTAATTTAGAAAAACATCATTGTGTAAATAAGTCTATGCCGTTTTTAGTAAAATATTATGGAGCTTTTATTTATGACCAACGTGAAATTATCCTTTTATGAACATTCATATAAAACATTAGAGGTAAAGGACCACAATATAGAAAATTATTTTGAAAAATGTTAATATTTCAAAACTCTCTGATCAACAGGCAATGAAGTTAGAAGGTGTTTTAACATATTAAGAGGTAAGAAATATGAAGAATGATAAGAACCCAGGATCAGATGGATTTACTTCTAACTTCTTTAAGGTCTTCTGGAATAAAATAGGTCATTTTGTTGTTTGTGCCATAAACTATGGAAATAATATTGGCCAATCGTCTGTTACACAAAAACAAGGTATCATTACATGTATTCCAAAAGAAAAACAAACAGAAACAGTTCTTAAAAAAACTGGATACCTATAACATTGCTTAGTACTGTTTATAAATTAGTGTCAGGTACTATAGCAAGTAGACTTAAACATGTTAAAAATATTCTAGTTGCAAGTAATCAAACAGGTTTTGTAAAATACAGGTTTATCGGTGAAAATACAAGATTGTTGTTTGATTTTATGCACTATACAGAGGAAAATAAATTCCCAGGTTTAATTGTTATGGTAGATTTTGAAAAGGCCTTCGATTCACTATCCTTTTATTTTATAGAAAAAGTAATATCTTTTTTCAATTTTGGCACAAGCTATAAAAACTGGATTTCAATGTTTTTATATAATACTAGATTAGTAATACAATTAAATGGAGTTTTATCATTTTGTTCACACCCGGACGAGGCTGACGGCAAGGTGATCCGATCTCAGCGTGTATTTTTATCCTATATCCCATGTGCAGAAATACTATCTGCAAAAATAAAAAAATAATGCAAGGATTTTAAAGGTTTATGAATTGAAGGAGAAGAATACAAAATTTCCAAATTTGCAGATGACACTTATTTGTTATTTGTCGGTTCTGAAAAATCTCTTAACACAACTTTAAATATTTTACATGAATATTCACAGTACTCAGGACTTTGACTAAACATATGTTATTTGGATAGGTTCAATGAAATATAGTACAAAAGTCATAAAGACAAAATAGAGTACAAAAGTCATAAAGACAAAATAGAAACTCTAATGAGGAACAAATCAATTTCAATTACTTGGTAATATTTTAATGTAAGTCTTACAAAAATGGTTGAAATTAACTTTAAGAGAAAAAAAAAGAGAAAATTAAGAAATGTATTTTATTTTGGAAAAGAAAAAAGTTGTCCCCTATTGGTAAAATCATTATTGCTTCCACTTTTAACACATCGTTTTACTTTTTTACCAACACCACCTCGTAAGATGATGGAAAATATATATAAATTGTTCACGGAGTTTGTTTGGGGTGAGCGAGTAAAAATCAAAGGTAATATAACATGTAAAGATTATTGTGAAGGGGGATTAAAGATGACAAACATTTTTTCCTATAACAACTCAGTTAAACTTAGTTGGTTAAAAATATATATGAATACAATAAACAGTCTATGTTTCATATTTGTTAAATCAATATTTAATATTTAATATATAAGTTGTTTTGTACTGGAAAATTGTATGCAGATACAATTATTAGTAAAATTAAAAAAAAATCAATTTTTATTGATAATTGCTTTGAAAAGTTATACAGAATATGTTAACAGTTAAGTGATCAATACAGGACTTTTTTCTTAGATTTTTTGGGGAAGGAATTTTTAAATTTTTTTTTTTGGTTAAAAATAGGATGTTGTATCAATTTTATACATTATGAAGCTCTCAGAAAAAAATGTAAATAGATATAAAGCTGCCTGTAAAATTGAATTCAATAATTACATAGTAAAATTTCCATTAATCATTTCTTACTTTAAACCAATTATATTTGGTGCGAATACAAATAAAAAGGTTTATAGAAAACTTATAGCAAATAATAATATTACAAGTAGTCAAGAAAAATGTAATAATGTTTACTCTGATTTGTTTTTACCATGGAATGATATTTACAGTCTAACATTTAAAATTACAAGAGATTCATATATTAAATGGTTACAAACAAGGATACTTCATAGAATATTAGGTACTAATCATTTGTTGTACAAAATAAAAATTTTTTTAAAAAGAAGAAAACTATAATTTATTCTGGAGTTGCCAAAAAATAATAAAATAAAAAAATAGTTATAAATATATTTTTAAAAGCTAAAAGATATATTCTCCTATGTTAAACGAAACAAGTTTTACCAAACTGTCAATCAATAAAGAATAACTTAAAATTTGCTTGGGAAATTTATAAGTCTGCAAAAATTAGCAATGCAGAAAGAGAAAAGTGGTCAGTTGTAAGACTTTTGTCTCAAATAGCTTAATTGATATTTCATCCAAAACAAAACAAAAGAAAATGAAATCATAATCATGCCAACTTATTCATAGCAAATATATAATCGGTGAATATGTTTTTCCCCTCCTCTCTTTTTTCTGTTTGTTATTTCAAAGTTTTTTGTTCTTTTTTCAGACCCTATAAATTATTACTGATAATATATTGCATACATTGTATATATCTTATGTCTAATTATGTACGGTGTGGAATGGGACGGCCTCGACCCACAAACACACCTATTGACGAGGAAAATAAATAGGGTGACCCTGATTATAGGGACCTGAAAAAAATAGCTGAATTGGTACTGGTTTATCTGCCTTTCTCTGCTAAGCGTATAAGAGAAGCTGGTTGGTTCAGTATGGAAAGCCATGACTATCTTATATTGTTATTTTACAATGTTTCAATCCGAAGTAGAATTATATGATTTTCATTTTGACAATGTATGAAATGAAAATTCCTTTATATGATTCCAGTCGAACCTTGTATTGAACCAAATGGTTTTATATCACACCAATTTACAATTTATTGGACCAAAAGCAATATAAGATACGGATTCGTCATATTTCAATATAATGATATACGGTATAAGATAGCTATGGCTTTCAATAGTTCAGTATCAGAATGATATGTTTTATAATTAATTATTTGTAATGTTATGAACACTGTGATAATAAAACTGTCAAATATTTGTTTAAGTTTTGTCTTAATTACACCCCACACCATGGAAGCAATGGCTATATAGGAATCACGCTCTTCACGAAATATCACGTCCCATTTTGTCACGTCCCATTTTGTCACTTATAGATATCACGCTCTTCACAAGATGTAACGTCCCATGTCGTCATATAGAGGAATCACGCTCTTCACAAGATGTCACGTCCCTTTCGTCATATATAGGAATCGCGCTCTTCACGAAATAATAAGTATATTGCATTACTACCTTTACTACTCAGTCTTTAAATAAAGTCGTTCGCAGTTGATCGGTAGTATTAAGTAAGCGTTTTTATTACCCCGCGCCTCCTTTATGCGATCACACGGAAAGAGAAGTTCTAAATAAAGGTTTTATAATTCATAATATAGATTCAATGCCGTTCGTTATTGTCTGATGAAGAAATCACCCATTCTTTTCAATGTAAGAATGTTGCATTGGGTGACTATGTGTTTGCAGATGGGTATTGATAGAGATATTACATGTATATGCAAATAGATTTAATTCAAATTCTTAGTCAATGGCAATCTGTAAACGAGCTACTTTAAGTTGTAAAATAACAACGTCTATAAAACAATACTATATTGATTTAAGGTTTAAAAAACTGTAATAGTTTCGGCAAACATCGAGTTATACCGCCACTATTCGTGGTTTCCGAACCACGAATCGGACAATTCCAGGAGTAATAATATTTTTAGTAAAAAATATCATGATCTCAAGGTTTTTTCACGATTTAGAATACCAACTTGGAATCGAGTGGGGAAAGAAAACGAGGGAAAAAACTTTTCTGCCCCATATATACTGTAGATAGCTACATTCTTATCATTTCAATACTGTAACATTATTATACTCACAGTTTAGTTCTTGTTTGTGAGGTTTAGCATCCGCCTTGCAAACATAAGTTCGATTCCTTGGAGTAGATGAAAATTTGGTAACTGTTCATTTAGTCACACAATTAGCGTAAGTTTAAGTTATGGTGTAGTTTCCAGGTAGATAGCAGAATGGAGAGAGATTGGTTGAAATTGGAAAAACTTGTTTCTCAGTCGCTTCCAGGGAGCAGATGGTAACTTTCGTGACCTTTCATTTGCAAGCATATATTGAGCGAGTGAGTACTGGGGTAGTTTCCAGGAAGCAGAATTGAGAGATAGATGAGTAAAGTTCGAATTTGTTTCTCAATCTATTTAAAATAGATGTGATTAAATAAAATGCATAAATTTACTCTCTGTTTTTTATTATACACGGTACACCCCTGTTTAGGCAAAGTATCTTTCCAAAATCAAAAGCGCATTTTTACTGATTTAATGATTAAAAATGCAAACTGTAATAAATTTGTATTATATTCTGACATTATACCATATAATCTGTGACTGATTATCATACTGGTATGAAGGTTTGCCTTTTATTTCATTTTGAGATTAGTACTTGTGTTGTTGTAGTTTTGTACAATGTTTAACCGCTTTTTTAGGGCCATAGGGTTATATTTAGATGGACAATTAAATTTTAAATGAGATGGTAATTGATTTTTAATATATGATTCTATATACCTTGCAGATAAATTTGATGTATATCATCATTGTTTTCCAACATATTACAATTTCGACAATTCAGATAAACATTTGCATTATTTTTCACGTCCCTAATATGTCCATTTCCGAAGCCTTGATACACTTACAAAATTTAATTTATTAAACTTATAAAATATAGTGCTGGAACAATATTGCATTTTCCTGTGATAACTTTTATATACTAGCCTATTTCAGAATATCAACCTTTAACAGAAAAAAGATGACTTCAGTTTTTGTATGTTTAATTTACAGGCATTTTTCAAAATTCGGGGTCTCTTCTAAAATTTAATATTTCTCGAGATACACGTGGTAAATATTTTTGAAAAATCATATTTAGATGTCTGAATGGTTAAGCTTGAAAAGGAAAACAAGCAAATCCATATATGCGAAAGTGAATATTACAGTTCTAAAACCTCAAAAACATGGTTATTATTTTTATACATGAAATACATATATATTTACATCTCAACTGAATTCCTTGACGATGCTGTTATACATACGACAAATGTAAATATACTAGACTATCACGTTCCCCATATCAAATTTTTATTGGACGTGATTTCACAATCAATGTTTACAAATTTCAGTGAACATTGGCACCTTTCAAAAATCTTGCAGACTATTTGTGTTTATTAAAGCCGCATTCCATCACTTTTGTGTTATACACCTATGTTCACATGAATTTGCATTTTCTCTATCTGTAATATACAAAGGTTAATAAGTTCATTTATCTATTGAAATGTCACGTAAATATCGACTGAAAAATAATGTAAATAATTAATCTAAGACAAGGCAAAAAATTTATCCGTTTGTACTTTAAATATAATGTATGATAAAGAAATAGTGAAAATATTTAATTACTAAAATTAACTGAGATGAGATCTGAGAATATTAGTGATATATTATATTTGTTTAATCTGGTTTAACGTCCAACCGACAGTATTTCATTCATTTGCGGACTTTTTGTCTACATGAGATATACATAGTAATGCATTATTATGTAAGGTATAAATGTATGCAAGTAAATGAAAAACACATACAAAAATGTAAAGTAAATACATACAAGTTCGGTATGATACAATTAAAAAGTATTTAATAACACCAGCAACGCATATAATTATAATCATATATACAATTTAGAATCATAATATATATATTTAATTGAAAAATTGCGAACGTGAATAGAGGGAGACTACTGAAAAGTCGAAAATGTTTGTAAAACATATCTATTTAAAGAATTAAAGTATAATATAGTTTTATTTAATTAATAAAGTGTACATTAAACATAATTTCCATCATGTGGCTATGCATTCACTTTTTAAAATATGTACATGTTCTCAATATTAAATTAGAGTGAATGAATGCATTATTTATTCTATTTAAATGCGTCGGTTTACTTGATACTCGCGTGGAGTTAAACACGTCCATGCAATGTCTATTTATATCGTTCAAAGAAATCGATCAATTTTTCGAAAATCAGATCTGATATATGTATTATCGAATCTCTTTTGGTCTACTGTATTATTGTTTTTGGTTTTGAATACTTTGAAATAACGTGTTCGTGAAAAAATACTTTAAGTATAAGTGAAACTGAAACAGAATATACATGCATATCACTTTTCTAAAAAAAATGCTGTTATATAGCTCAGCGCATTTCTTGATTTTAATAATAATCGGATAGTTCCTCTTCAAACTTGAGAAGAAAGGCACGTGTTGAGCTTGGTGCGTACTTTTGTAAATCGCACTCCGTCATTTCTGTGGTATACATGTATATTCATGTGATGGGTATTGCATTTTTTCTGTCTGTAGTGCATAAAATAACATAACTGTTCGTGTATAAATGGAGAAGCGTTGGACTTACGAAGCTCTCATCATAATTATCAAATACACGGAAGATAATATGACTAATTAATCTAGGGCAAAGTATAACTACTTTACTCCAAATACTATGTGTAAGGAAGACTAGAGGGTCATGATGGCCCTTGATCGCTCACCTGATTACTGACCATGCCTTGCCCACAATCGAACTTGACCAAGAAATCATCAGGACAAACATTCTGAGCTAGTTTGAGAAAGATTAGACTAATAATGTGGTCCCTTGAGTGTTAACAGGATCATACAAAGATTTGACCTAGTGACCTATTTTTTTTACCATGAACGAACATGATCAAGACATCATCAACACAAACGTACCGAACAAGTTTAATATAATTTAGCCAAAATGTTGTCCCCTCTGCTGCAAACAAGATTTTACTTGATTTGATCTAGTGACCTACTTTTTGTTTCTGCTACACCAATGATTGAACTTTACCAAGATATCATCAAGACAAACGTTCTGATCAAGTTTGAGAAAGATCTGGCTAATAATGTGACCCCTTGTGGCCCGTCCTACCAGTGACTTGACTTGACCAAGATTTTATCAAGACAAACAATCTGAACCAGTTTGAGAAAGATTGAACCGAAAGTGTTGCGCGTTTAAAGTAAACAATATTTAACCTAGATTAGGTCAAGTAATATACTTTTTGGCCCCGCCTTACCCATGATCGAACTCGTCCTAGACATAATTAAGACATACAGTCTGAGAAGTGTTGAGGAAGATTCGATCAAAATTGTGGTTTCTGGAGAATAAACACTAAAACTGTTGACATTTTTTATATAATTAAAGGCCATAACTCCTGGCCTAATCGGCTAATATCGGTCAAAGTTCAACTTAGCTGAGAGGTTAATGGAGATGATTGTTCGAGAAATTAAGACGCTAGAGTGTAAACAAACTAAAATCTGGCTGAGATATTATGGTCATCACCATTTTCATAATGTTTGAAGATGATTGTTCGAGAAATGAAGAAGCTAGAGTGTTGACAAAGTGAAATCTGGCATATATATATATATATATATATATATATATATATATAAGGGGTAATAATTCCTGATCTACTTGGCCGATATCAACAATAGTCAAACTTGATAGAGAAATTATGGCCATAGATATTGCTTAAGAAATGAAGATGCAAGAGTGTAAACACTAAAATTGTTGACGCACATACGCAGGACACACATTCAAGTATCACAAATCTTACCTGAGCTTAGCTTAAACTAAAAAGGTAAAATATTGAACGAGATTAAATTTGTGTATATTAATACTATATTGTGATGTTTAAAAGGTACATGATATTAGATATAGATATTAGACAATTTTAATTAATGTATGGAATTATATTTGACCAATGGGATTGCAGTATATATTTTTTTAAATTTTCGATCGCTTTAACTTGTTAAACCACTTGGTTTTAATGGGTAACCTAGTGTACGTTCCACATCTGTGATCAGTCTTTGTGCGCACAGGTGGAGAGGTGGACTTTGACAGTATCATCAAAACATAATTCCATACATTAAGTAGGTTAATGATTGTTATCGGGAGTTTAACAAATTTAACCGCTCAAGTTCGGCGCAGATAACTAACATTAACCTATACTAAATGTAAATAAAAAATTGAATTATCACAAATAAAATTTAACGTTTAACAATTATGTCCAAATACACTAAAACAATGAAGATGTTGTTCAAAACACATACCTGTTCTCAAGTCTCAATACATTATTGATGTAAATGCACTTTGACAGCAATCTATAAAACTGTGACGTCACTAGTCATTCAGACCGGTGTTGACACATTGCATTGCTTTGGAAGTCGAAGAACTTCGCTTTACTTTCTACAAACGAGGAGTTACACACGTCCATATAAAGTCTATTTATAGCATCCAAATGAATTCAATCGTGTATACTATCTCCTATTTTTTTCTTTTCGAAAAATCGTATCTGATCATTTCACAAGAAAAAATACGCATTCCTTTATCTTAATCAAATACACATAGTAGACATTAATACTTTAAGTTTATCATTTTGTTGAAATATTGTCTTTCCAATATCTAACTTAGTGTTTGGTGGAACAGTATAAAACTAGATCAGACTTCTAAGTTTTAAACTGATAGGGAATTTAACTGTTTTCTTTTCACTGAGTAAACTATATTTAGAGGGAAAATATTTGCTTAGGTCTACTGTTTTATCTGTTACGCGATATGTAATAGTGTACTTGTGCAACTTTACATTAAGTGTTAGTGAAACTGAAACAGTACATATATTATCTTTTTTATTTAAAGGGATTTAAAGAAATAAACAAATTGATTGACCTAAACAATAGTCAGATTTTTCCTCTACCTTTTGGCGTAGAGCCCATATATACATCGTTCTCAATGGCTCCTACGATATACACGTATGTTCATATGAGAGACATCGTCCCTTTCTGTCACCCCTCAACTTATCTGATAGATTAGTTATCCATATAATACTCACTGTTCTGAATTTTCTACTTTAATGTGTACTTTCCATCCTATATACAATGGAGAAAAATTAAAATATTAGATTAAACGTCATGAGACCTTAGTATGTTAAGAATGCTTTGCTATGTAAATAAGTAAGAAAGTAAATAATTCAAACAGTTACATAAATGACAAAATAACATATAATAGGTCGGTATGAATTTCTAAACAGAATACTTAATAAACCCAGCTGCGCTACTTCATTTGACTATTTTAATTGTATAAGTTTTTGTTTATTTGCAAGAATTCCATCAGCTAGTCTCTCCTTAGAATTCATTTGGTATTTATATATTTTGGTATGAACAATTTACGTGAATTCATTATTTAAAAATTTAATACGTCACATTATGAGAGCAATTGTAGTAGGTATATTATTAAAATTATATATCTTATATTTAAAGGAACTACCAGTTTTGAAAAAAAACAATAGGAAAACACTCTTCCGCTAACTGCATAAGAGGACGCAAAACTCTAAAATCAGTCTACATACTCAAGGACTTTAAAAACGCCACATATATCAAGACTTCGATATTTTAGGTAATTTTTTCACAGATCATCCTTCTTAAAATTATTACTTTCTTTAGTGATAAAAAGTAGGACATTAAACATGAGCCACCATAAAGCTGAAGTATGCCTCATTTCATTTCTTTATAATTTAAAAAATACGAAATGAAATATTCGTCATTTGAAAGTCCTTGAGTACGTATTTATACCACCAAATAACTTGATCAAAGATCATTTAAATAAGACATTCATTTAAAAATGTTTGATACTTTTTTTCACTCTACCCGGAAATGAGTATGGTATATGCATTTTGGCATATGAACATGTCAATACAACTAGAGGTATATAGATATGTAATAATCTGTTCTGTTTGACAGGTATGAAAAATCTTTGTCTTTATAGTAAAAGACTGCTACTGTGAAATACACCTTTAATTCATGTAATTCGGTTAATTCAGGTTGATTGTTCAAATTTACCCTGATATCTTCAGTTGTTTTACTTTGTGAAAGTTAAAACATTAATAAAGCTACTTGTGTCAAACTGACGTAAACATGATTTCCTTTATACATGAGGGAATTCATTCGTGTCAATGATAATCATTCACATTTCCCATACAAAGCATTTCTTTAATAACGACTCGATATCAAAGAGTCAGTAAACCTATTCAACATTTGTAATATCGTCCCACTTTCGGTTTGGCGGTATCTCCTACGGTAAGCAAAGGCGTGATAACCAGTGTCGCACCGAGTGTGGTAAATCGAGATGTCTAAATAAACTAACTTGACATTGAAATTCCGAGTCTTGAAACCACAAAACAATAAATGGTATTTAAACGTATGCTATTTTTTTTTAATCTATTTTTATGAACAAATATTTCTGTTGTTTAACATTCTAACAGTTTAAATTACCTTCATTATTGTTAGCAAATATTTAATTGCACTCATAAAATCCGTATTGTAAATCAAACTCAATATGCATTTCTTGAAAATTATTTTCAATGTACAGCTTATTTTCAGAAATTACATTTTTTCGTAAGGAAACCGATAATGCTATATAAAACCATACTGAGTTTTAAAACCCTGATCACAGATGATGACAAATAATGTTATCTTATTATATCAAATGTCAAGGTATGTAACCCAGGATTTGACAGATTTTAAACTCAGTCGATTTTCCGAAAATGCAACAACCTTCATAGAGCAGAAATTACTTGAGATTTATACTTCCAATGGATTTGCTTATACGATTACTTGTTGTTCATCAACTGAATGTTGGATAATCAACAGATAAAATAAGTATGTATGTATACAATAGTAAATATGCTTTTTTACTTCTTGAATGCACGTTGTGCCACCATTTATTTAATCAACGTTTCATTGTTTCTCTATCGTTTCAATGCAAACAACATAATAGAAGTTTTAATATGAGTCCGTTCCGTAAGACACACGTACGCCTTTGATGTTAGGTTAAATTACACCACTTCCTTGTTGATTGACTATGCTGTGGGGATTATTGTTGTTCAAATTGTATAACAATATATAGTCGACTTTACTACATTGTATTTGTGCTTCAGTGGCTCAGTTTATAAACTATAAGACCGCCGCATAAGCTCCACGTGTTACGTAGGTGCAAAGCAGAATATATATTTCGTCTACACTTTTTTAATTCAAGCAATGTTTATATTTTTGTTCTTAAAATTTTAAACGAAACACGACCAGTCAAATGATAGGAGGGCACACTGTAAACGAAATAAACAAGTGCATATTTCTTTTGTAGTGTTTTTTTAAACACGTCTTTTGATAATAATAATAAAAAAAAAGCACATTGTTTTCAATATAAGCTCACCGTTTTAACTGAGAGTGATTAATTTATTTTCAAAAGAAAAGGGAAAAGTAGATAATTGTCACATGTTTAAATACATCTCGAAACTTCTCTGTATGTGCAAATTTGACAGATGTAACACATAGTTATTTTTGGTCCTATCACCACTTCTTTATGTTTTATTGTGTAAAAAGAAATTAGTACACATTATGTAGGATAGGATTACGAATCACAAGTAAGCGACAAATAAGTATGTTTAGAGAGTGAGTCCTACACTATAGTCAAGAAATCCACAAAATCATATTCTGAATATTCAATAAAGAAAAGAGAAACGATTTGCAATTATAGCTAGATACAAAGATATAAATACAGACATACATTTTCAGAAGCTTGATTTGATCGATAAATTCTTTAAACAATGCACATATTATATTACTCTACAGATGAACGTATGATTACATGAGACCAACGTGATGGAGTGCAATTTATACAAGACAAAACCTTGTTCATCACGTGTGTTTCTACGGCAGCAGATAGATGAGCAAGCCAGTGTTTGTGACGTCAAGGTCAAGGTCGGATTATGGGTTTGTGTAATCATCATTTCTATCAAACAAATAGTATACAAATGAGATTTAAAAATATATCTTAAGAAATATTTATCAGGGTTTTTATATTATTATTGTTGTGATTTTTGTTTATGAGAATGTAGCTTACTGACTGTTTTCTGTTCAACATCTAAAAGTCATTTAGATTTAATATCAAGACATAAAGATAAAATTACTTTAAATGAAATAAATATCCGTCCGTCTCAAAATTCGAGAAACGAACAAAGTGATTTACTTTTAACTGCACTGGGAGTTATTGCAGTGCACAATACCATAACTCCAGCACATTTTTTTTGTAATCCCACCTTGGTACATTTTGCTTGTCCGGAACATATCTCTAAAATTATGAGAGGGATTTAGTTGATACTGTACGTATTGGTAGAGGAGAATGGAAGTGCAGTGTAAAAGAACTATAAATTTTATTGCTCCCATTTTTAGTTATCTTCCTTATATTTTATCTATATGTAATAGTCTGTCTGTCCATCCGTCCGGGTTGTCCGGAGGTTAATTAAAAAAAATAATAAAGAAAATTACTTTAACTTCACACACTGCAGTAAGTGCAATGCGTAACCCTATCTAGCCCGATTTGTGGTTATCTCCCCTTGGTACAAAACGCGGCATTGCCGAAAAACTAAAACTACACATTTTAGTGTAACTACAAAAGAGGCTGTATATTTTTCTCGTGCATCCAAACTTTCGAAGACAGAAAAAAAGAAAACGATTTGTTGTATTCGAACTAGGAAATCGAATAGACAATCTAAACACGATACCAACTCTCTACCGAGATATATTACAAGCATAAGTACTTTTAAAATCGTTGGTTCTGTTTTACATAACGCAAATTTTTACCCATTTGATAAAAATGGTTAAATAGGGATATTTTGGTTCACAGTACTGCATACGAGTGGGTAAAAATACGCATGCAAACATTCATAAAATTTGTTTGATAGTATGTTTATTATACTCTATCATCATTTACTTTAATGATTAAAACAATAAATACACATTTAGACACCAATGAATATTTTTCTCTGAAAGAGAAAACTGATGCACAGAAGTTACAATTGACATTTATTTCAGGAGAAGATGTTTCACTGGTGTGTTTTGATTTCATCTCCATTCTTTAACAGTATCTATCAAAACGAATTTCTGGAGAGATCAACGGGTATATTTTTGTATTATAATGAATGCATTAGCAAGCGACACTAATCTTCAATTAAATTGCATAATTTAACCCACATTTCTTAATATCATTTTAAAGTTCGTTTCTTACTCCTGATGTTTCTCTTTTTCTCATATATCTATTTTATTTTCTTCAACAATACACAGCTAATTTGAAATGATTTGATAAAGGTTTATAAATCAATATCAAACCGAGCTAACATATTCCAGTACTTTTGAATTGGTAACATTGATAAGTAACTTTATTATGTAGGACCTTTTAAAATATTTTAGTAGATAATATATATTCACTATTTCAGACGTCGTTCACATAAAGTTTGTTAGCCAAAATGCCGTTGAATCTGCAATATGTTCCTCTATGGAAAGAAACCAAACATCACAACGGAAAACATCTTTGAAATGTTTGATATCGCAGAATTCTTCCTACTTCCAAACCTGAAATCAATTTGCGTAAGTTGGATTAAACGCTTAAAATTACTATAGATAACTGCATGGCAATCATGAGAATATGTTCGTTGTATGACATTTATGTGCCTGACTGTGAACATTTTATCAAAGCACATCTTTTAACTCTAATGGACCTGGATGAAATGTTAAACCTGACAAGGATTCTGTCAGAGAACTGTTCACAGATCCGACATTATCATACGTAACTGTGGAACGACAGTACGTTTTCTGAAAAGATGGGCTTTGCAAAGAGAATCCAGGCTAAATGATTTCAATATTTGTTTTCTTTGTTACACCTGGTTGATATCAGTCACGTCTTGCTTGAGGAAATGAGAGCAGATCCTCTTGTAAAAATGGCTATTGATGCTGAAAATTCGTTTACTTCTCTGCCGAATAGTCCGATGGCTGAAAATGAAACACGGAAAGTACTGATACACTATTCACATCAGTACACATCACTGGTTTGTCTTGATATTGAGAAGAGCCAGTGGTTCAGGATAAACATTAACGCAACAGAAACAGACTCCCAAGCACTTAAACTTCCTATAAAAGGAACCAAAGGCAGTGATTTTCCAGATATATATCGTGTCGACAAAACCTATGATAAGTGTGATGTGTACATTATGAATCTTGCAGAAGAAACCTGTAGGAAAACATCCTTACGTATGTATGACGGCTGTTTAGAACCTTTCAAAGACTTTGACCAGTATGTCGTTTCAAATAATACATTTGTTGCGTGTAAACAAAGTGCTGTTAGAGTCAAAAATAAAAAGTTACATGACCCGTATTTAATGTTATATAATAATGATAACTTTTCTGGAACAAATTCTGAAGTTGTGACAACACTCTTTGTAGGCACGTTGTTTGATGGACCAGACGGAAGCACGACAATCCAGCCTATATTGTGTTTGAAAACAAAAATTATAAAAATTGCAGTTGATAAAGAGAAGAATGTTGCTTTATTGGAGGCTGAAGCGAAAAACACGCTGTACATTTACAATACGCAAAGCTGTACATTACAGAATATAAATCTGCAACACGATCTCGTAGATATAAGTTATAACGATAAGTTACTTCCGTGTAAAAATGGGTTTGTCATATATGGTCCAAAACGTGCATTGTCTGTAACACATGCTGAAGGAGCTCACTGTCTGATTGATTATTATCTCCAGATAAAGTCATTCGAGAATCAAGGTAATGTCATACATCTAGAATATAGATTAATTGGTGACAAATGGTTAAGATTATTTAGAGAAAACTATCATAATGATTACGAATTAAGCTGCATGTCTCATGATGAGTATATGTGCCAGTCTCCTGATCAGTTCACGTGCGAAGAACTGGATGATATCGAAATGAATGTATGGACGACTCTTACCCTTCCAGTGAATGTAAAACAAGATTAACTGATTTATAAATGATGAGACGCACATGATAAGCTTGCCAAAGCAGAAACTTCAATGCCACCTGAATTGCCCGCACTGTGATGTACTTCGTAAAGCGACAGAGAAGAAGAACGCTGTTTATTATGCAAGTGACAGTGATGATGAATGCTATAGCGATTATTCAGATGAAATGGATTATTATTACAATCCATACAGTCTATTTCCCTACTTGCTATAATAATCCTTTACTCGTAATAAGGGGAAGATTCAAGACTACATCTATGACTATAAAATATAAAACCTTAAATATACATTCTAAAACACAATTTGTTCGATGTGATGTTTTAGTTAAAGGTTTTGTTTTATTTAAAAATAACTGGTACAGAATGTATTTTTATTGATCTGTAACATGTTGATGGTTATACAGTTTGCAAAAATGAGTTGGGGATAGAGGATTTGAGTTTTTTGGAATTATTTACTCAGAGGAATGTCGCATTACACACACAACGAAATCAATTAAAAAACGTACTTTTTTATATTGTATTTTGACTTTAATTACAGAGATATCATGTAGATATGATGCTGATTTTTCAAATGTTAACGTATGTTACAATGCAATATTAATAACAGCATTACAAAGATATCGCTATAATTTTTCCCAACCGCCTTCTTGAATTCATTTCATTTTATACATCATATCAGTTATCACTATTTTTATAGGTTTATAGTATACGAGTTTAAGTTAAGTTTCTAAACAAGTAGCATACATTTTTGGAATCGTAAAGACAGTGGGGTATCTTGAAACGAGTACTGATACTATAAAACAAGTGATCATGGCGGGTAATGGATTTCAACAGTCCGAGCAATTTACAATTTCATTTGGTTTCTTTTAGAAAGAAATATAATCTAAATATCTTACGGGGCAGCAAAAGAGATACACGGTGGAGTCCGAATATTCATTACTGCGTGAGCTCAAACCATTTGACAAGCATTCTCTTAGAAAAACATTTGTTATAGAATGACATAAAAAGGATTAAAGGTAATGCAATCTAAATTAATATTCACGATAAACAAGGGTTAAATCATAGTTTTCATATACTGAATTTTACTTTAACTTGTTCAACATCATGTGGTGATCAGTTATGTAAGTGATATTGTAGTTAACTATTGGTGCGATTATGCACGAGTATTACATTGTTATTATGACCATTTCATTGTAATATATTTGCATGCAATTCATTATTTATATTTATAATTAAAGTATACCCTATCAAAACGTTTTGTTTTTTTTTTGTGGTTTTTTGTGTGTGTTTTTTTTTTGGTTTTTTTTCATTTTTATCATCTTCTCAGTTGTTTTATCTTAGATGAATTACTGAACAAGTATGTCTTTAATTGAATAAAATAGATGGCATATTTCATACCGTAAACTGTCCACAAAAGCTGTCTAAACCGTCAAATCTGTTTTCATCAATGAAAAAGAAATCGATCGATGACATATACTTGTCAAAACGTAAATGTCGGCATCAATGTATTTAAAATTTAACACTTCTCAACACACTGATTTTGAAGCATTGACAATCATTGCAAACCAAAATCAGACGGCTCTTTCCAGGGAGTGTCTGATCTGGGACTGCTCTATTTGCTCAAATACTATTGCTCCTCATATTCTACACAGTCAGCCCTGTAATGAAAAAGCTTCTGTTTCATATACGATCTCAAGTTTTGTTAATAATAAGTCATTAAATTATTTTGTTTGTTTATTGGATTTAACGTCCCACCAACAGTATTACAGTCATTTAGAGACGATGTCTACTGGAGACAGATATAGTACACCACACTGCAGTATCACACAATAGACATGTGGCATGATACTTCACCCAGTCACATTATCCTGACACCAGGCCAACCAGTCCTGGAACTACCCTTAAATGCTGAGCGCCAAGAAAGGGAGCTATATCTGTACCATTGTTTTTTATTGTGATCGCCTTTTGTCCGTCGTCCGTGCGTGCGTGCGTCCGGCGTCAACAATTTCTTTTAAACAACATCTCCCTCTAAACCGCTGAATGGATTTTGATAAATTTCACAGATTGATCCTTATGGTGCCCTCTTTTAAAATTGTTCAAATTCTTTTGATTGGTTGAAAAGGTAGGTCACAGGAGCTAAAAATAGGTTTTAAAAATACAATATTTGAAAATCTTCTGTAAAGCTGCAGGGCCTAGAGCTTAGATATTTGGTGTGTAGCATTGTCTAGTGGACCTGCACCAAGTTTGTTCAAATCTTGATCCTGGATTCAAGATTGGCCCCGCCCCAGGGGTCACTTTATTTTACATAGGTCCGTATATGAAAATCTAGAAAAATCTTCTTGTCAGAAACTACACGCCTGGAATTCAGATATTTGTTATGTAGTATTGTCGAGTTGACCTTTTCCAAGTTTGTTTAAATCATGACCTTGGGTCAAAATTGGACCCGCCCCATGGGTCACTTTATTTTACATAGGATTATACAGGAAAATCTAGAATCTTGTCAGAATCTAAAAGGCATGGAATTTAGATATTTGGTGTGTATCATGGCCTCATAGATATCTACCGAGATTGTTCAAATCATGGCCCCGGGGTCAAAATTGGCCCCGCCCCAGGGGTCCCTGGGTTTTACATAGACTTAAGTAGGAAAACTAAAAAAAAATATTCTTGTCAGAAAGTAAAAGACATGGAGTTCAGATATTTTGCATGTAATGATCAAATACACGTAGTTGACTTGTTTGCTGCGTGAAGAGGGGCGGGGGTTCTTAGTTTTCAATTTGCCGGTAGGGGACTTAGTATTGCCTAAGTATTACTTTCACAATGCTTATTGAATTAAGGTTAATATCAAGTCAATCAATGTAATTTAGACTGATGCCACCCACTTTACACCTTACATATATTTCCTTCTCGTTAGGTTAGGGTAAGACATTTCGAAACGTAAGAATCAGTAAAGCATGGATCTATTCTCGACCCTATTGTATCCAGTCGTTTAATCTCTTTACAAAAACCAAAAAATCGTTCATGTACAGAATTCATTTCTCCTCAGACCGACGCCATTTCTCCTCAGAGGGCGCCGTGGTCCAATGGTAACGTATCCGATTACGGATCCGAAGGTTGTGGGTTCGAACCCCGTTGGAGCCAAGAACATTTCATGACCTTGCCGGGCGCTCAGTACTGGTCCAACCCAAGAACCGTCGAGAGGGATTAGTATAAGTTGTAAGAACTTGTTTCCCAATCGACGTAAAAGAAATAAGCTTAAACAAGCCACTTTGGCCATCCGGTGAAATTACTAAACGGATAGTATTTTTGATATTTTATCATATTTGGATATTTGATTAAATTGCTTCAAGTTTTGTGTATTGTGTAACGTTTTAATAAAGCCATTTTGACGTCGCTTGCACTGTAAGAAAATATCGTTGAATTTACTGTAAAAAAACAACAACGGACAACTGGTTTCAAGTTCTTTCATTTTTTTTCAATATATATAATACACATATCAACTTGAGATCCAACTAATTGTATGTATACAACATATTAAGACTAAGACATAAATGACTAACGGAGGAAAAATGTTATGCTGTAAAATCATTGTATTCATGCAATTCTTATTCCTTAAGGCACTGCCATCATCAGAATGATTTCAAAAAACAAAAGATTACAAAGGTAGACATAAATGACTAACGGAGGAAAAATTTGCTTTCATATCAGGACACGTCACCCGCTTCCCGTCTACATCTAAGGAATCACGCTCATCGGGTGCCTTTATATAATGTCACGTCACGTCACCCGCTTCCCGTCTACATCTAAGGAATCACGCTCATCAGGTTCCCTTAAATAATGTCATGTCACGTCATCCCGCTTCCCGTCTATATCTAAGGAATCACGCTCATCGGGTTCCCTTAAATAATGTCACGTCACGTCACGTCATACCGCTTCCCGTCTATATCTAAGGAATCACGCTCTCGGGTTCTTTTAAATAATGTCACGTCACGTCACGTCATACCTTCCGTCTATATCTAAGGAATCACGCTCATCAGGTTCCCTTAAATAATGTCACGTCACGTCACCCGCTTCCCGTCTATAACTAAGGAATCACGCTCATCGGGTTCCCTTAAATAATGTCACGTCACGTCACGTCATCCCGCTTCCCGTCTATATCTAAGGAATCACGCTCATCAGGTTCTCTTAAATAATGTCACGTCACGTCACGTCACCCGCTTCCCGTCTATATCTAAGGAATCACGCTCATCAGGTTCTTACCGGCCTCTCTTTATTTTCAATATTCACTCTTATGTTAAGAACGACTGATATTGATGGTCAATTAGTGTTCTGTTAAGTTGTAATTCCAATGTGATGAGTTACTGACGTGTTATGTAAAGTGCTCGAAGTATTTTCTTTTGCCGATGCATTGTGTTGTTAGGTGCAGTAATTGTTATGTTCAGTCCTTACACTGAGCTGGCAAGTAATTACAAATTATGTTAAGTCCAGTTGATATGATATAAGGCGTTGCAGTTATTGTCTTCAGTTGTAATAATATGCTATTTGGTGCTTCACGTATCATGTTCACTCATAAAAATAAACTGTTGAGTATTAGTACCATTATGTTTTGTTGTGACAGTGTGTTATTGAGCGATACATTACCCTGTCGGGTGCTTCAGTTAATTTAGTGATAATTTTGTTCAGTTAAGTTCGTGTGTTGTGGAGTGGTACTGTTATTTTGTTCGGTTGACGTAGTGTTCTGTGTGGTGCTATTGTCATTATATTCAGTTGTGGAAACGTCCTAGAGACTGCTAACAACATTGTTCTTAGTTTAATAATGTGTTGTCAAGAACTTACCCTAACGTAACTTATTCAATGCGATAGTGTTTTTTGAGTCGTAAAACTAATATGCTTGGTTGGTAAAAGTGTTATCATTGTGATAGTGTTTGTGACTGTAATCTAAAGCTTTTATGTAAAACGTTGTGTTCTGTGGTTATTCAATGTTATGATGTCTATTCGATATTTTGTATATTTGACTTGTCGGGTTGATTCAATATGTTTTCAATTCGATAATTGGATCATCCAAAATAAATCGGACCACAAATACTGTTTCAATTCCTATCCCGACATCAATAAATCGCAAATTTTCTGTGCTTTTTATGCCCGAGAACTGTGATCGGGCATATGTTTTGCCTGCTTTTGTGTGTTTGTTTGTTGGTTTGTCTTCAACTTTAAAGGAATACGCTCGGCTGATAACAACTAGGTTTTAATTGAAAGATATTGATGTAAATAAACCAATTTAATTACTCATTTCATTGAATCAATCGTAATAAGAAAGAAATTGCAAGTTAAAGACGTCTATTTACACTAATTTGCTCCGAGACATGGGCGCAGACATTGTTTACGTCTCGTGGTCTCGCGAGACTTTTTTTCAACAATCGTGACGTCACAGACACACTTCCGGTTGCGTACATACATTGAAATATAGAAGGGAATTACGTGTGTTGTGGAGAAATTGTTTGAAAAATATTTATTATTTGAATATGATGAAAATATATTATTAAAAGATTAAACTATGATCATTTATTGTTTTCTTACTCGTGAGTGAGAGAGCCTGGCTCAGCCCTCGTCCTATGACCTTTGTATGCCAGAATGGTAATGAATGCAACTTCTAAAACAGAATCATTCAGAACTAAGGTGTGAAAGTCCGTATGGTTCGTAATGCACGTAAGTTCATCTAAATTTCCAACAACCAAGTCACTCGATTTGCAACATACATTTTCCATATTGGATGGCATCATAACACAGTTATCACACAGACAAAAGTCCTCAGCACATAAATATTCCTCCTCCCGTACGTCATTCTCTTGAAGCAGTTGCAGCTCTTCCTCAGTATATTCGGGCTCAAAGTCGTAAGGAACTATACACTCCATTTTAAGAAATATCTCAAAAACTTTATTAAACTTCCTGCTATAGTGATCGAACCATAACTAAAGTCAATACCCCTTGTCACGCAATCATTTATGCACATTCTCACAAACATCGCTATTTTAATTGCGCAAATCATTACAATTTTTAAACAGTTTTTTAATCAAACATATAAATATATAAAAGGGGCGGTATCATGTAAGTAGAAATCTAATTGCAATGACGGTAACTGTGAAATACTATAGAGACGAATCAAAGGGACACCGTGTTGTAATTATGATTAACACACCTAATTGCTCGCAATTTAGCAAAATAATGTAAATTATGCTAACTACTTTCTGTATATCACAATAACATGAGCTCATTGCGATACGATACTTTTACTTATATATATTTATTTAAACATAATTTTTCCGTAAAATAGCATAATATAAATTATTATAATATAAAACGTGGATTCAACACTTTTCTTTCATATTTATATAATGCATTTAGTATGTTTGTGGTGATGATTATACTCTACATGTCCGTTTCAGTAAAACGTGCACATCAATTGTCTGTTGACATGGTGACTCGGTCGCACGCTTCGTTTTATGGCCGTGTTTTATGGCCCTGAGGTGCGATTTTATATGACGCTTATTCTGTTACAAAGGCTTGCCAGTGATTTCTTATCCAATCAGTTTAACACCACACAACTTTTCAATAACCGCAGTTGCAAGCATTTCACGGTAAAAATGACAAAGATGTATTATAGAAATAAAAATATCGCGGAGCAAATTGGTTTAAATAGACGTCTTTAACTTACAATTTTTTTCTTATTACGATTGATTCAATGAAATGAGAAATTGAATTGGTTTATTGACATCAATATCTTTCAATTGAAACCTAGTTGTAATCAGCCGAGCGTATTCCTTTAATGCTTTTATCACAACCCCTATTAATCGCACTCATCGATCGGGATATGGTTCAATGGGTATTTGTGACGTCACAGAAAGGTAAACATGAACAAAGATGGCGGCGGCCATAGCCGATCGAAATCACAAACTTTAAACAGCTATATCTTCACAAATATAGCGTGTATAAAAATGAAAGTCATGTCAAAGTGATCTTCACTAAAAGGTTTATTGATGGTTAAATTTTCATTTCAGCCGAGCGTATTCCTTTAACATTGGCCATAACTTGAAAACTATAAGACTTGAAACTTCATATATTAATAGAATGCCACTAGGTGAAGTGCATTGACAAAGAACCATAACTCTACCTGGTCCAATTTTTGATTTATCTCCCGTTTTAATTTTTATTTTTCAATTTTTGTTCAGAGCATAACTCATGATCTATTCAATGTATTGACTTGATACTTAGAATATAAATTGATGGTGAGATTGGAAAATTAAATAACTAAGAACCATAACTCTACCTTAACTATTTTTTATTTATCTCCCATTTTTAAAATGATTTTCTGTCCAGATAATAGCTTATCTACTATAAACTTGAAACACTATTCAAGGTATTGACTTGAAACTTCATATATAAGTAGATGACACCTAGGAAAAGTGCAGAGACCAAGAACCATAACTCAACCTCATCTGTTTTTTTTATTATCTCCCTTTATTTTTTTTCCATTTTTTTGTTGGAGGCATAACTCATAAACTATACACGGTATTGATTTGAAACTTAAACAGATAAATAGATAGTGAGAAGTAGAAGGATTATAAGTATGGAACAGCACTCTGCCATGTTTTTTTTAATTATCTTCCTTTATTTTTTTTTATTTTTTTTTATTTTGTTGTCTTTAGCATCACTTCATTATTATATGGAATAAAGTCTGTATGCTCCACTCATGAATGGCTTTCAATTGGCATCAGTTATTTAACATATGACCAGCTCAGACGAGGGCATAGTGTGTTTCGAACACATCTTGTTTTCTCTTTGAAATACAGCAATATGTGTATGTTTCATCCATATTTACATACAAAAATCCGATACTCTTGAAATGATCCCAAGAAAATATTTAGAATGTGAAACATATACTTATGAGGGATGACCAACCGGACATAGTATCAAAATTAACAAACACATCTTATTGACCAAGCATAAGAATAACATTACTGAATAGATTATTATTTTAACAAAACACATTGACAGGTTAACCCAACAGCTCTTTTCCTTACTGCACAACATGACAGCTACACTGAACATTATAATGTATCAACTGAAAATAATGACACTATACCTAGTAGAATGCTATCCTAACTGAGGATAATGATCTAAGCACCGAACTGCATATTATCAGAAGATAGCATAACGGCCTTTGCACCGAGCAGATTACCATTTAACTGAACATAATAATAGTACCAGACCACTGTACGTGTTCACGACTGAACATATTGACTTCTTTAAACATCAACATATTACTTTATCCTAACATAATTACAGTACCACTGAATCCAACATTATTTTATTTGAACATAATGATGTCATCAGTTGACACTTCTTTTTCACGACTAGGCATTATGACTATATCACCAAACACCATGTTATTCAGACTGAATACAAAGAAAGTATCACTCACTTATATACAACCTCAGCTGAACGAAATGATGGAATCAAACAGCAGTTTATTTTCATGACTGAACATAATAAATAAAACAACGAGCAAAATAATATTATAACTGAAAATATCTGTAATGCCCAAACATTATATTGTTGTGACTTAACATAATTTCCACATGCCTGTTTCGTTTAAGGACTAAACATAACAATTATAGCACCTAACAACACATTGCCTTGACGGAAGAAAATGTTAACACATTTAACACAACGCTTCAACAACTGGAGATAATGAATTTATCGCCCAGCACATTGCATCTCAGACTCAACATAACTCTAGGTGACCAGGCATTTCGGTTGTTCTCGACAAAAGACAGTTTCGGCGTTCCATAAACCGAAACGGATAAATAAGTCCACCAAACATTTTGTAATTTTTTATTTACCTCCCTTTGCTTTTGCGGGTTTTAATCCCCTTGCTGATATCAATGTTGTGTTTTACAAGGAGTTTTACATGGCAAAACTTTCATTTCTTTAGGTACCATCTTTTGTTCCAAAACTGTATTTTTCGTTACCTTTTATCCAACTACTATTTTACAAAAATGGGTTATCTTTCCTCAATAAAGATCCAAAAAGAAATATGATTGAACAGTTTTGGGCAAAAAAAAAATGTTTATCATTTCCAACCGTTTGCATACTCCTACTTTACTTTACACTGTCTGCGAATCAAGTGACTTTTTGGAAAAAGAAACGTTTTGATTGGTTATTTTGACTCTACAACCATTTGCATTCATAAGCACATAAATGGTCGTTTTATTATTCGCAGAATGGCTCTTAAATGAAGTGAATGTAGGTCAGCGGTTGAATTTTAGCAGTATCTCATATCTACTGAATTCCTTGCAACCGAGGAAAGGTTAATATGCATGCCGATTTGAGCAATATTATGTTTTTTATTGGTTTTACACCGTCCTTTCGCAGAAACGATTACACTGGTAGGCCGGGTGTACGAATCCATGACAATAGTAAGAATAATTGGGTAATGGTGATAGCTTCTTAGTGCGGGTTGCCTTGCAGAATTCTTACGTGTGCATATGTGAAAAGATGTTGATTTTCTGTACCACAAATGTATACGCGTAAGAAAGATGCAAACTATTTACAAATACCTTCATGGATGACAGGGATATTGGAATTTTTCTACGACAAAATTCAGCCCTAATATCCCACGGCTAATAGATGATCTACCAATCGCGTTGGTAATCGACAATGCGCCGACTTAGGGTGAGTCAAAATCCGTGCACATGACCGTTAATGTGTGTTTATTGAAAAAACAGACATGAATCATTCGCGTTTAAAAAATATTATACAAGATATGGCAAAGCAAAAATGTTTTTTAAACGCGAATGATTCATGTCTGTTTTTTCAATAAACACACATTGACGGTCATGTGCACGGATTTTGACTCACCCTAAGTCGGCGCATTGTCGATTACCAACGGCCGATTGGTAGATCATCTATTAGCCGTGGGATATTAGGGCTGAATTTTGTCGTTTCAGGGTGTGTCAAATTACGCCATTTCATTGGTCGCATCACGTTTTTAAAACCAGTCATAAAGGCCGTATTATGCAACAGCCAGACGCAGTCATTTTTTTAATTGTTTACATGACATTTTAGCCTCCACGCCGAAGAGTGATTAATTAATAAGTCGAGCTTCTGTTGGTCGATAATTTAATAAATAACTACTGTATTGCAACAATATGTTTGTCTATTTCCTTACGGCATGATGTCATATCTACAGATACGGAATAAGTTAACCGTGTGCATTCGACGATGAAGTCGGCGAGGTTTTCCATTGAACAAAATTATGTCGCCCAATATTTATTGAAATAATGCCAGATATTGTGCCTATTATATATCATATATCACATATCAGGTTATATTCGGGGATTTTTTTTTTTTTTTTTTTTTTTTTTTTTTTTTTTTTTTTGCATTTACTCATACCGATGACATAAGATTTGAAACCTATATATATCAAATCATGTGATCGCTAGAATAACAATTTACGCTTTAAAGCAGGTGTATACATATGCATGTAGCGAACGCGTGATATATCAGTGAGTAACATACACTGTTTAGTTCAGGAGGGATCTTTGACTGTCATAAACCACTACAAAACAACTACTGGTATTTTGTTTCCGAAATTCAATAGGAAATGGAGAGTTTGACGATTTCAAATTCTGAGACACATGAATCTAAAGAAGTCAGGTAAAAAAGCACAATAATAGTTTTCACATTAAATTCTAAATTACTCATATAATTTTAGTATTTATTTAGAAATGCATCTTTACATTGTTGATAATAACATTACTACAATGCATAAATAAGAAAGACTGTTTTACTAAAGACCACCTAAAAATGCTTGATTTGCATATTCCACTTATCTTTGTTAATTTTATGACGTTTTCTAGACTCTGTTAACGGATCGCGAGTACATGACTTGATGATATAGCAGATAAACAAATTGTTTTTTCCAACTTCCGATTATTGCCCGTCTTCGGGAATTCTCACCAATGTATAATTTAAACAATAACAGTATCTTTACTTCTATAAAAATACTATATACCAAATTAAATCAGCATTTTCAATGCTTTTCTCTGACATCTCACGGCTGATTTTTGCACATTGTGTACCATTTGTGTAAGTCTGTAAGTCTTCAATATTTCAATGTTGTTGTTGTTGTTTTTGTTTTTGTTTTTTTACCCTTTCCTTTTAACGAAAATTGTATCTATTTATTTGAAATATAATGAGCTTTTAATGACTTGCTTAATACCTTATTATAGTCTCTAATTATCAAGTTACCATATAAAAGTGTCCGATGATATTTTATTTAACAAACGCTCACGCTGCGTAGATCTACTCGTATTCACGGATCTTAGCAAGCTAATGAATTTGAAAAATATGAGCTCGAGACACAAAGCACAAAACGTTATTGATTCATAAAATCAAGCTGGAAGTCGAAGCACATTTAAAATCATTTTCAAACTACTAATTATTAGCGAACGGTACACATGTTCACGGTTTTTCCAGTTTGAAGTCATTCAAACAGCATATTGTTGAGCAGAAGTTAGTAGTAGACGTTGATGTATTTTACAATTTCAACAGATAAAAATAAACAAAACGCTGGAGTGGAAATAAACATATTGTAATATCATCGCCCTTAAAAAAATATTTGCGACCTTAAAATCTGTTTTACCGTCGAAAAATTCAAAATTACAGTATATATATTGCTATATTTAACAATGCTGAATTTCGATGCTGAAATTATAAGAATGAAATATGTACAATCAGACTTCCGTTTACGTAAATGTATACGTTCTTCCTAAAACATTTGTGTTTTGAAATAAAAAAAGATTATTTCATTACCAACAATATGAGCATCTTTTATCGTATCATTATAGCAAAAGTGTTAATATTAAGAACACTGTCTGCATTTCATACTTAGTTCACAGTTAAATCAACTAAGACCTGCGTTTACGCTTTCTTTTTGTTGCTCAGTAAATATTGTCTGTTTAAGGCACATAAGTTTTCAGTTTATTTAAAGTAAAATTGAAATTGACATCGTATGTCGCAAATGTCGCTGCATTTTATCAAAAAAGGAAATGCTGAAAATGTGATAAAGCCATATTCAAAACTCAATGTTTACATGTATATGTCGTGAATAATGTCGGGCGACTGTCTGAACTAGATTGTCGTTAAACTCCACGCAGTAGTTACATCCCCTTACAGTTGTACAGATAACCACTGCCACCACAAGTAAAACTTAACAGCATTTAGCTATTTTTTATTTTTTCCAAAAAAAAAAAATATATTTTGCTTCGATTGTCATTTTCCTACGTTTTCTTTAATAAACAGCAAATATCGCCTTGTGGTAAAAACAAACATCATTTTTATTGCTGTGACAGCAGTCGGAGAAGCCATTTTGTTAGTTTACCATCACCACGGGATATTTTTGACGGCAGTGATTTTTTTTTGCTCGCAAGGGGGATCACTGTGTGGAGTTTGGATTGTCGTATGTCGAAATTTTCGCTTGACATTCAAAAGCCGTGAATGTTACATCGCAAAAATTAGAACATGGATGTCTTATTTTTTTAATAACGTCATGCGACATGTCGTATATCGCGTCAAAAATGTAGTAACGCTACATTTAAAGTTCTCATTGGGCGTATTCGACTGGGAGTTTTGTTGACTAACTTTTTTTCGTTACTTAAATAGGGAATATTATGTTGCAGTAGCTTTCCGTGACTTTGTATTTTGCTCCGAGCAGCGTGGGAAGAAAGATATTTCGCGAGACCGAAGGTCGAGCGATATATCTTTCTTCCTACGCTGCGAGAAGCAAAATACGAAGCCACGGAAAGCTACTGCAACATAATTTTCCTTTTATTATATACCTTTACATTTTCAAAACAGAAGAAGTCAGTTTTTAGGGTTTTGATGGCTTTATTACTTTTTTCTTAAATTTTTTTTTAAAAAAAATCATCAATGGCAGATGAATTTTACTATGGAATTTAAGCCACGCCCCCACCTCTTCTCATGTATTTAAGAAAAATGGCGGCCAACACGCTAACTGTAATGCTAAGTGGATTTTAACAAAATGAAAAACACTAACATGTGAACACTGAATTTGGAATAAAACATGTCTGCTGGAAAACCTTTCGTTTTTCAATCACTGTCAGTGTCAAACGTGATAACTGGACAGATTCTTTTCCGGCGTTTGGGCAAGGTAGAAGAAGTGTCGTCAGTTTCGAGGTGTTGTTTATGATTGTGATAGGACAGTTCATCAGCGTTGCATTTTGAAAGATCTGACCAGCGTGCTTTGAGACACATTCTATTTCTGACATGCTGTGGATATTTGATGACACCACAGACTTAAATGTTGAAGGAACGAGTTCAAGGGCTGGACAGGGATGACAGGAAGTGGAACTGGAAGTATGTTGATATTTGCTCATAGGCTGATTAAGCTTTAGCCACATGAGAAGGATTTGGGTTTAGAGACAGTATGTCTGACATTTGTTTTTGCATTTCTAGAGATGCATTGGCATAATTATTGATGCTTTGGACATTTCTGTGAGCACTTAATTGAAGAAAGAGATAGTCAGCGTTTTAGACCTATCCTGAAATGTAAACAATTGCTGCAGCCGACAACAATGAAATAACGGTGAATCTCAAAAACGTGTCTGTTATTTGTGATAAGTTTGTAAAGGAATTAAATGCATCTTTACATTGTTGATAATAACATTACTACAATGCATAAATAAGAAAGACTGTTTTACTAAAGACCACCTAAAAATGCTTGATTTGCATATTCCACTTATCTTTGTTAATTTTATGACGTTTTCTAGACTCTGTTAACGGATCGCGAGTACATGACTTGATGATATAGCAGATAAACAAATTGTTTTTTCCAACTTCCGATTATTGCCCGTCTTCGGGAATTCTCACCAATGTATAATTTAAACAATAACAGTATCTTTACTTCTATAAAAATACTATATACCAAATTAAATCAGCATTTTCAATGCTTTTCTCTGACATCTCACGGCTGATTTTTGCACATTGTGTACCATTTGTGTAAGTCTGTAAGTCTTCAATATTTCAATGTTGTTGTTGTTGTTTTTGTTTTTGTTTTTTTACCCTTTCCTTTTAACGAAAATTGTATCTATTTATTTGAAATATAATGAGCTTTTAATGACTTGCTTAATACCTTATTATAGTCTCTAATTATCAAGTTACCATATAAAAGTGTCCGATGATATTTTATTTAACAAACGCTCACGCTACGTAGATCTACTCGTATTCACGGATCTTAGCAAGCTAATGAATTTGAAAAATATGAGCTCGAGACACAAAGCACAAAACGTTATTGATTCATAAAATCAAGCTGGAAGTCGAAGCACATTTAAAATCATTTTCAAACTACTAATTATTAGCGAACGGTACACATGTTCACGGTTTTTCCAGTTTGAAGTCATTCAAACAGCATATTGTTGAGCAGAAGTTAGTAGTAGACGTTGATGTATTTTACAATTTCAACAGATAAAAATAAACAAAACGCTGGAGTGGAAATAAACATATTGTAATATCATCGCCCTTAAAAAAATATTTGCGACCTTAAAATCTGTTTTACCGTCGAAAAATTCAAAATTACAGTATATATATTGCTATATTTAACAATGCTGAATTTCGATGCTGAAATTATAAGAATGAAATATGTACAATCAGACTTCCGTTTACGTAAATGTATACGTTCTTCCTAAAACATTTGTGTTTTGAAATAAAAAAAGATTATTTCATTACCAACAATATGAGCATCTTTTATCGTATCATTATAGCAAAAGTGTTAATATTAAGAACACTGTCTGCATTTCATACTTAGTTCACAGTTAAATCAACTAAGACCTGCGTTTACGCTTTCTTTTTGTAATGAAATAACGGTGAATCTCAAAAACGTGTCTGTTATTTGTGATAAGTTTGTAAAGGAATTAAAGAAAAAAAGAAAAACAATGTTTCTTTGATAATAATTAAAAAACAAAACAAGAACATCCTTTTTTTATCGTTTATTAAATAAATTTGACGAGAGGATTTCTTTGATAAAAATAGAAACTGGTTCTCCCAGTAGTATTGGTTCTCGTCTCTATTTACTACGTAGCGCCCACTTACAGCGGGAACCATGCCGAAAGTAGTCCGCACAGTGTGACGTCATACTATGTATTAGACGCTGATATAATACGGATTTTTAATCTGTTGAGTTGTATTTGCGTCTCGTATTTTGCGTGTTTTAGGGCCAGAAAATGTATAGGTATATAATAAAATGTTTTATTCGACTTGTGGAGTGTTAAGATTGTGACGCCAAAGCGTTAAGCACTTACGCAACGAAGAAAATTCTCCGTTGTTAATCTCTAAATTATTTTCAAGATTAAAAACTAGTACACATGAGAGATATTTGAAACAAATATATACTTATTCAAACAATTCATCGCATACTTTAGCTAAACATAACTCATTAAGTTTTACATTTAACAATTTAGCATCCTCCGTTCAAGCAGAACTTGAAAACTTTCTGTGTAGAAATTATTAGATGAAAATAGAATACTGTCACGTGTTTTGAAATAAATGCCGTGCATGATCAATTTTATCATTTAGGTTGATTAGTTAGGTTCCCTGTAACAAAAAAGAAAAAAAAAGAAATTATCGCGATGGACACATTGAAAAAAATCCTTATTCATATCTTTATGTTTTTAACTTCTTTGTAAACATGGTTTTGATATAAGCGACATCAATGCAAATATCTATTCGACTGGGCATTTTTCGTTGAGTAACTTTTTTTCTTTGCGCATCTAGCTCCGCCCACCTTTCGTTCTCAATGGAAAGTCCCAGTCGAATAGGCCCATTGTTTCAATGTCTTAAAACGCTGATGTCAACTTCTGTTTTTCTTTATTTTAGTAATTCGTTTAAGAAAGGCTATGACAGTATTCCGACTTCAAGACCAGAGAGCGAGATTCCAAAATTCAAACCAGCTTTGCAATATGTGATGAGTGGCGAGACAGTTTGCAGATTGAATAATGTTTTGGTAGACCAAGTTGCAAGACTACGAAGTTCAATAGTCCCATCAGAATTTTTCGAAAGATCAGATTTTTCACCACAAGGTGACATCAAAGAAACTTTAAATGCTCCATGGCATGAGATATTGCTTAATAAGGCATTATTAATGGGCAAAATCAAAGTATTAAAATTCATTTCGGTAATCAAAGAGACTGCTACACAGAAATTAGACACGCCGTTGATTGAAACGCGTCCCTTAGTTAAAAATGCGGTTGAATTTATGTCGCTGGTACATGTAATTGTCGAGCATTTTACTCATCCTATTGACATAAAATTATATCTGTTTACGCCTTTGGAAAGCAAGCAGCTAGGATTCGTGACACGATCGGATTTTATTGAATCAATCAGACCTCACCAATCAGTAACGCTGTATAAAATGGAGAATTCGGTTGAAACGGAATGTCGACGTCTGGCAAAATGCACCCGGATAGAGTTATCTGATTTCGGAATGATTGTAAATGGAAATGCAATACATGGACATCAAGATTACGCATATATGCCTGATATAGTCTCCAATTGTTCGACTCTACAGAATATCCTCTTCAGTGATCGACAGATCGGTAATATGCTTCGACATAATCTGCCCATCGATGACGTGAATCGACAGTTTGTGCTCATCGGTGATGCGAATCGACAAACTTTGCCCATCGATGACGCGAAACGACAGAATATGCTCATTGGTGATGCGAATCGACAGAATCTGCACATCGATGACGTGAATCGACATTTTTTTCTCATCGGTGTTGCGAATCCACAAAATCTGCACATCGATGACGCGAATGGACAGAATATGCACATATGTGGTGCGCATCAAACAAATGTTTCGTTTACTTTTCCTCAATGTATTGGGGTTGGGGTTGGGGTTGGGGTTGGGGTGTCTCACGTGGTTGTGTTTGGACAGAATCTGCTCACGGATGGTGCATTTGGACAGAATCTGCTCAACGGTGGTACATATGGACAGAATCTTTTCAACGGTGGTGCATATGGAATGAATCTGCACTTGGCTGTTGTTTTTGTCTTTGCTTTGTTTTTTTTATTGGTTTTGATTTTGCTGTTTATCTATTTTATATCTCCGTCAAAGGCCGAGGCATTCCCATGTGTAAATTAGAACTATAAAGTAGAATTCAGCTGAACTTTATGTACACTTAAGAATTGTGTGACATAATTTTTGATATGTGGGTTTGCTATTAAGACTCTACACATTATATATTTTGCACGTTGTTTTTATCCGGGTTAAATGATTTTTTTTAAATATTGACTTTTAATCTTTTAATAGACTCCCTAAATAATTAAAACGTTTGGTGTTATACCTACTGACATGTTCTAATTAAAGAAATTTTGTCCATTTAAGAAGATACCAAATTTGTAACTATTCGATCATATCTAGCAGTGATTTGATAATGCTGTCTATTCTCGTAGATAATGGACGAAGTGTACCAGTCTAATCGTAGCCTAACCAGTTTTAACCTCTTTTTTGTCGATTCGTAACCTCCGAAACAATACCGATAAAGTATGCGTTAGATATATGCAGTCATGTTAATTTATCTTCAATATTATATATTTGAGAGTATACTTCTTTAAAAATGTAATACTTTTGTAAAGTGTACATGTATAGAAACATGGTTTATTGCTAGTTATAGTTATACTACTATGCTAAACTAAAAAGAAATGTACTGATAATTCCCACGACAGAGTTGACTATTATCATTATCATGGTATATCATTGAAGATAATAATTACACAACTCTATAACACTGGCTTACAAAATGTATCATTATACGTTTTTTTTTTGTTGTTGTTTTTTTAAAGTAACGGCACTTGTTGAATTGTGCAAATTTGAAGTCGATTAAATGAAAACATTAAAGATTTATTGATGAAAATCTATTAACAATGATAGTAGTATAGGGGTCGGTTTAGCGTCAAGACTGCGCATACGCAGGAGTGACGTCATCAAGATTTTTTTGCGCATGTGCGGCGGCCATCTTGGTTTCTATATTTAGAATGACATCATCGGTCTAATTTTAGAATGACATCATTGATCTATATTTAAATTACAGGATATGTATATTGAGCATGCGTATACAGAGGTGACTTGTATACTCGATCTGAGATCTACTCGCGGAAATTGAGGGTCACTCCCATTCGATCTCAGACCTTGATATTATAATATTTTATAAATAAATAAATAAATAAATAAATAAATAAATAACAACAACAACAACAATAATAATAATAATATAGACAATAGTCCTTTTCATAAATACTATATCACTAATAATTTCGATTCTTCCATTCGATCTCAGACCTTCGTATCTATTATAATTAAACAACAATAACAACAACAACAATAATTATAATAATGATAATAACAATAATAAAAATAATAATCATATCTGGTACATTTTAACAGAAAATAAGGTGTTAATTGATATATCAGGTCTAAATACTTAAACGCTCTCATTTTCGATGTTGACTCCTCGGCGTCCTTTCCTCAAATGAGACTCTAGGAAGACGCGCATGCGTCGGCTATTTTTAGAAATGACATTTCACAACTTCCCAGGCCACCTGCGTTAACAATAGAGGGTCTATTTTTAGCGATATAACAATAGCGGTATTGATTTAGGGACGGAAACGCGAACAATGGCCTATACGAGTGTCAAAACTTAATCCCTTTAAAGTCGCCCGAGTGTCTGGCGTGTGTTGATTTAGGGACGGAAACGCGAACAATGAGGTATTCAACTGTCAAAAGTTAATCCCTTTAAAGTTGCCCAAGTGTCTGGCGTGTGTTGATTCAAGGACGGATGTGCGAACATTAGCTTTTGTTAGGCACTATTGGTGAGTCTATTGTATTTAGCGGATTGAAAATTCAACCAATCAGGAACCTTCGTTTTCCACTTATCAGGAACGAGTCCTCGACCAATCAAATGTCAGCATTTATTTGACCAATCAGAATCGCATTTTCAAAACGAGGCTCAGGTCTGATTCACATGTTAAGGCAAGTTTTCAGAAATTACAGGTGAATGTAGCATAAAATATTATTATAATACATAAAGTGAACATTTTTCATTACAGCTTTTTTAATAAAAACGCATTTAAATTTCAGATTTTTCCCAGCCTAAAATCTTTCTTGTACATATAATCAATTGACATAACAGATTTTAATGAAAATAATTAAGTTAATTATAATAATAGAAATCTACTGAAAATACTATTACATTAGCGTCTGATCACTTTGATGAAAAATCGACTTACCAAATTGGTAATTTTCAAATTAAATCGTTCAGTCACAATTCCAATTTATATTATTTTTTTTTTTTTCTGCATGAAAGCTTTGTTGAAAAATCTTACCAAATTGGTAACTTCCAAATCCAACCTTCCAGTCACAATTCCAATTCATATACGTATGTTGCTTCTTAGTATCTTTCCCTGCGCTAGAGTGGACATGAATGGTCAAGTTCATACACACCTTCGTTGCTCCAGTACCATTTATACGTCAATATTGGTTGACTTGAGATCGGATTAAGATAGCCCCATAAAGGGAGCTGGCCAATGTTTACATTAATCCTTAGTTTTACCTAGGTAACGGATTAAATATCTCCTAGTTGCACGACTTTTAGAGGTGGTCAGTGTACACGTTTTAAAGCGATATAGGTATCGATATGTGTATATGACAATTGGTAACGCATCATAAAGGTAGGACTTATTCAAATTTTGTGACAATTGGAAACGCATCATAAAGGTATGATTTATTCCAATTTTGAAATAATAATCTAATAATTTTTAAAAACAACTTTAAATCAGTTATTTCCTGTCTAGTGCAACCGTTTACGATATCGATTTCTGTTTTTATGTCAGCAAATGTAAGAATATGTAAAAACCTTTCGTTTGAACCTAGGGTTATCGATTCGATTTTCAACCGTATTGAGTTATGACGTAACAGCGATTTTTAAACCCAATTTTCAACTTTCTCAAAAGATCGTGTTTCATATACCGTTGGAAAGGTCTCGTCATGCCGATTTCAAAAATGTATACTTTTATAGGGTTATCTTTATTCGTTCACGAGATACAAGCGTTTGAAAAATGTCACGTGACCGGAAAATGGCGTCAAATATTCTCCACAAAAATATATTTAAGGCTATATCTCAGTCATTTCATGACCGATTTGCGTGATCTTGGTATCGATAGAAAGGTCTCACTTCAAGCTATGTTTTGAATTCAATGAACCGGAAGTGTATTGGTGGTATAACCGGAAATGACGTCATCATATATAAAATCTCTCTTCATAGACAACCGTCTGACTCGTTATGGGTCGTTCTCTCTCTCTTATACATACTAGATTCGGTGGATATGAAACACCCGCTCCTCCTCTTCCTCCCTCCTCCTCCTCTCCCTCCCTCCTCCTTATCTCCCTCCTCCTCCTCCCTCCTCTCCCTCCTCCTTCCTCCCTCCTCCTCCCTCCTTCTCCCTCCTCCTCCCTCCTCCCCTCCTCCCTCCTCCTTCCCTCCTCCTCCTCCCTCCTCCCTCCTCCTCCCTCCTCCTCCTCCCTCCTTCTCCTCCCTCCTCTCCTCCTCCTCCTCCCTCCCTCCCTCTCCCTCCTCCTCTCCCTCTCCTCCTCCTCCCTCCCTCCTTTATCTCCCTCCTCCTCCTCCCTCCTCTCCCTCCTCCTTCCTCCCTCCTCCTCCCTCCTTCTCCCTCCTCCTCCCTCCTCCTCTCCCTCCTCCTCCTCCTCTCTCCCTCCCTCCTCCCTCCTACTTCCCTCGAAATAATGTAAGGATAAGAGAGTATGTATGAAAATCTACATTGACAGAATGTACAATTGTACTGTATGCGATAAAGTCTTTTCAAGAAAAGACAATATGCTTAGGCATCACAATAAAGTTCATGATAGTCGTGAAAATGAACGATTGGAAAGGGGTGAAAATGACGCGATACAAACTGTTCATAATCAGAAAATGACATTTAAACACCCGTTTACTATGGTCATATCGGGACCCAGTTCTAGCGGTAAAAGCGAGTGGACAAGAAGACTTTTTCTGTCATATTTGATTGAACCATGGCCAGAAAGGATTATATTTTGTTTTGGACAATGGCAGTCTATGTACAAAGGACTCGAAAAAAGTTTTCCATTTATCGAGTTTGTTCACGGTATACCGGACCATATCGACAATCCAAGATATTTGGACATAAACAAAAGAAACCTTATAGTCTTTGATGACCTGATGACAGAAGCGAAATGCGACCAAAGAATCGCTGATATCTTTACGCGCGGTAGCCATCACCGAAATTTGTCGGTCATTTTTTTGACCCAAAACTTATTTCCTCAAGGTAAAGCATGCCGAGATATCGCCCTTAACACGCAGTATTTGGTCCTATTTAATAATCCGATAGACAGACAACAAGTGACGACCTTGGCTAGAAGAATTTATCCATCAAACAGTAACCTACTTATAAAGAAATTTGAACAAGCGACTTCTAAACCATACGGTTACTTGGTCATAGATCTGAAAGCGAACACGCCGGAACAGGACCGTTTGCATACCGACATATTCAAGAAAAATGATCCTAAAAGAACATATTTGTTGCCGTCAGATATAAAATCTGAACGTGACAGTGACTCTGAACTTGGCAGTGACAGTGATTCTGGTTCTATATATAACGAAGATGATGACCTAAATGGTAAAAAAAGGATCGCCACTTTCAACGGACCACCCGGTAAAAGATTTTGCGAAGACCTTCAAGAGCAGCGATCGCTTAAACGCATATGGGACAGGCGCTTTAAGGAACCTCTAAGGAAGTCTAATCAAGAACGGTTCGAAAAAGAGGTGAACGAATACTTGGAGAAAGGATACTCGCAAAACGAGGCCGTATCTCGTGCGGCTAATGACTCATTGCTCCAGCTTCGTAAAGAATTGAGAAGAGACTACGGAAATTTTTTGATAGACTTTTATGGGTTACAACAAGATGTTACGCAACAACAAATATTACAATCAGCGTATAAGCTTAGATGGGAACACAACATGAATTTCCCCGATTCAATACGGCAAGCAGTAAAACTAAGAAAAGATCTTTTTACGGAAATATGGCCTAATCACGTGACAAATGAAAGTGATGATGAAAGTGAAGAAGAGCAAAAATACAGCGAAAGTAATCAGGAGAATGCGTAAGAATAAGCGAATATCTGTTTGAAACTAAATAAAATCATGGGCTCGATAGAAGTATATGACGCGCAACAACAAAAATGGGTACCTTCTAATCCTGACCCCGAGGTGTTGTATCAGCATTTAAAAGATATGAGGGACGGGTACGTTCAACCCGACCACCTTGGACGATATTTTATAGGGAGCGGTAGATTTAATAGACAAATAGCCGAACTGAACAAACAAAAAGAAAATCCCACTGTAAATCTAGTGACGCCCGTGGCACAAGCCATTGAAATAGCAAAGTCCGAACTAGAACGAGCACGCGATTCTCCTAAAAAGAAAAAACCGTATGAAAGACCAAAGAACTATCTGAAGGATTGGAGAAAAACCAAATACTAAAAACGATGAACAATATCGAGCTCGAACAATTACTGAAAGGATATCCAGTGAGTGTGCGTTTTGCCGATGAAGTTGAAATAAAAAGAGGAAATTTTGTTATTTCAAATACGATTAAAACAGGAGGACGTGGACAACATTGGGTGGTTTTCTATTTCCCGCAAAGGGGACCGGACGAATTCTTCGACTCTCTAGGACGTAATCCAGAATTTTACCAAGTGGACTTTGAAAAACGTTTAAAAATGCCCTATTTTATGAACTGTAGTCAAATACAAGACAGTGACTCAGATGTATGTGGACTATATTGCGTGTATTATGTGCTTAATAGATTTGCCGAAAGATCAATGAAAGATATTGTAAAGCCTTTTGACGTGAATAATAAGCCATATAATGACAAACTTGTCGCTAAATTGCTTGAAACTATATTGTAAATGTGTTTGTATGTTGAATATTTATATGAAAATAAAATGAACAAAAGTATTACCTGTTTTTCTTATCTGTATTAGAGAGAGAGAGAGAGAGAGACGATATAATGTCACATATTCGTACAATTTTCAGGGGGGGGGGAGGGAGGGGGGAGGAGGGAGGAAGGGAGAAGGGGGAGGAGGAGGGAGAAGGAGGGAGGAGGAGGAGGGAGAGGAGGGAGGAGGAGGAGGGAGATAAGGAGGAGGGAGGGAGAGGAGGAGGAGGGAGGAAGAGGAGGAGAGGAGGGAGGAGAAGGAGGGAGAGGAGGGAGGAGGAGGGAGGGAGGAGGAGGAGGGAGGAGGAGGAGGAGGGAGGAGGAGGAGGGAGAGGAGGAGGGAGAAGGAGGGAGGAAGGAGGAGGGAGAGGAGGGAGGAGGAGGAGGGAGATAAGGAGGAGGGAGAGGAGGAGGAAGAGGAGGGAGATAAGGAGGAGGGAGGGAGAGGAGGAGGAGGGAGGAAGAGGAGGAGCGGGTGTTTCATATCCACCGAATCTAGTATGTATAAGAGAGAGAGAACGACCCATAACGAGTCAGACGGTTGTCTATGAAGAGAGATTTTATATATGATGACGTCATTTCCGGTTATACCACCAATACACTTCCGGTTCATTGAATTCAAAACATAGCTTGAAGTGAGACCTTTCTATCGATACCAAGATCACGCAAATCGGTCATGAAATGACTGAGATATAGCCTTAAATATATTTTGTGGAGAATATTTGACGCCATTTTCCGGTCACGTGACATTTTTCAAACGCTTGTATCTCGTGAACGAATAAAGATAACCCTATAAAAGTATACATTTTTGAAATCGGCATGACGAGACCTTTCCAACGGTATATGAAACACGATCTTTTGAGAAAGTTGAAAATTGGGTTTAAAAATCGCTGTTACGTCATAACTCAATACCGGTTGAAAATCGAATCGATAACCCTAGGTTCAAACGAAAGGTTTTTACATATTCTTACATTTGCTGACATAAAAACAGAAATCGATATCGTAAACGGTTGCACTAGACAGGAAATAACTGATTTAAAGTTGTTTTTAAAAATTATTAGATTATTATTTCAAAATTGGAATAAATCATACCTTTATGATGCGTTTCCAATTGTCACAAAATTTGAATAAGTCCTACCTTTATGATGCGTTACCAATTGTCATATACACATATCGATACCTATATCGCTTTAAAACGTGTACACTGACCACCTCTAAAAGTCGTGCAACTAGGAGATATTTAATCCGTTACCTAGGTAAAACTAAGGATTAATGTAAACATTGGCCAGCTCCCTTTATGGGGCTATCTTAATCCGATCTCAAGTCAACCAATATTGACGTATAAATGGTACTGGAGCAACGAAGGTGTGTATGAACTTGACCATTCATGTCCACTCTAGCGCAGGGAAAGATACTAAGAAGCAACATACGTATATGAATTGGAATTGTGACTGGAAGGTTGGATTTGGAAGTTACCAATTTGGTAAGATTTTTCAACAAAGCTTTCATGCAGAAAATATACTAAAAAGAAACATAATATAAATTGGAATTGTGACTGAACGATTTAATTTGAAAATTACCAATTTGGTAAGTCGATTTTTCATCAAAGTGATCAGACGCTAATGTAATAGTATTTTCAGTAGATTTCTATTATTATAATTAACTTAATTATTTTCATTAAAATCTGTTATGTCAATTGATTATATGTACAAGAAAGATTTTAGGCTGGGAAAAATCTGAAATTTAAATGCGTTTTTATTAAAAAAGCTGTAATGAAAAATGTTCACTTTATGTATTATAATAATATTTTATGCTACATTCACCTGTAATTTCTGAAAACTTGCCTTAACATGTGAATCAGACCTGAGCCTCGTTTTGAAAATGCGATTCTGATTGGTCAAATAAATGCTGACATTTGATTGGTCGAGGACTCGTTCCTGATAAGTGGAAAACGAAGGTTCCTGATTGGTTGAATTTTCAATCCGCTAAATACAATAGACTCACCAATAGTGCCTAACAAAAGCTAATGTTCGCACATCCGTCCTTGAATCAACACACGCCAGACACTTGGGCAACTTTAAAGGGATTAACTTTTGACAGTTGAATACCTCATTGTTCGCGTTTCCGTCCCTAAATCAACACACGCCAGACACTCGGGCGACTTTAAAGGGATTAAGTTTTGACACTCGTATAGGCCATTGTTCGCGTTTCCGTCCCTAAATCAATACCGCTATTGTTATATCGCTAAAAATAGACCCTCTATTGTTAACGCAGGTGGCCTGGGAAGTTGTGAAATGTCATTTCTAAAAATAGCCGACGCATGCGCGTCTTCCTAGAGTCTCATTTGAGGAAAGGACGCCGAGGAGTCAACATCGAAAATGAGAGCGTTTAAGTATTTAGACCTGATATATCAATTAACACCTTATTTTCTGTTAAAATGTACCAGATATGATTATTATTTTTATTATTGTTATTATCATTATTATAATTATTGTTGTTGTTGTTATTGTTGTTTAATTATAATAGATACGAAGGTCTGAGATCGAATGGAAGAATCGAAATTATTAGTGATATAGTATTTATGAAAAGGACTATTGTCTATATTATTATTATTATTGTTGTTGTTGTTATTTATTTATTTATTTATTTATTTATTTATTTATTTATTTATTTATTTATAAAATATTATAATATCAAGGTCTGAGATCGAATGGGAGTGACCCTCAATTTCCGCGAGTAGATCTCAGATCGAGTATACAAGTCACCTCTGTATACGCATGCTCAATATACATATCCTGTAATTTAAATATAGATCAATGATGTCATTCTAAAATTAGACCGATGATGTCATTCTAAATATAGAAACCAAGATGGCCGCCGCACATGCGCAAAAAAATCTTGATGACGTCACTCCTGCGCATGCGCAGTCTTGACGCTAAACCGACCCCTATACTACTAATGATTGTCTAGTGTAATTCTTAATTGTGTATTCTACGTACAACCCGATCGATGTATGCTTTGATTGTTATATTCTGGAGAAATATGTAAAAATAAACGACTTTTTTCTGATTTTGGTATCCGAACAATTTGCTTTTTTTCTGTTATGGCAGGAGAATTTTGAGAAAGCATATCAGCATATTTTTTCATATTTAGCACATTGCGCATGCGCGAGTTTATGGACACACTTTCTATGTTGCGCGTTATTTTTTGTTAATAAAGTGCAAATTTCTGTATATTTTGGACAATATTTTGATTTCGGATGCACAATTAAGGTGTTGGCTGCTTAATGACTATTTACAGACTGCTTGAGGATGGGTTAATGTGTTTTTTTCTGGATGAAAAGTTGGTTCGTGTTTTCAAGTGTTGCGTCGTGAAATGGCGCCAACTTTTTTCTTTTTCTTTTTTCCTTTTGTGAATGGACGTAGGACTTAATGTACTTTCGTTATCAAGTGCTTTTACGGATATTTGTGATGTAAGGATATGTGAATACGATGGTATGGATTGATGGAAATTAGTTTTAAACCAAAGGTTAGATAGACTGATCATTTTCTTTGTTGTTGTTGTTTTTGTTGTTGTTGTTGTTGTTGTTGTTGTTGTTGTTGTTGTTTTACGCTCTCATTGCGTTGTGTAATGTACTGTGTTGTTGACCTTCATGAGTGACTATTGCTTGTAATAAAATGGATGTCGACAAAACTAAGTGAATTGATTCCCAACCGAACCCTGGGCAGTCGCGGTATTGTAGTCAATTACCGTTAGAATCATCTAATACACATATACTTGGATCGCAGTGCTCTCTAAATACAGTTATAGATGACGAGATCGATATATTCGATGACGATGTGTCGTCCTATGACCTTGTAATATGTATGCAAAATATGTTGTATTACTATACAAAAGATCAGTTCATTTCGCACCTGTTGACTGATTAACATTCATATACTATACTATACTATACTATACTATACTATCGTTGACGGACATCCCCGCTTCGTACGTATGATGAACCCTCCGGGGGTTAGGCAGCAGTATAGCGCCGTCTTGAAAAGCGGGGTGAGTTCTAATAAGGAGCCGCGCAGAGATCCTAGAAATGACTTGATTATTTCGCGAGCAGGTCCTCCCATTGAAGTCTCGCATCCCATACCGTGTGTAGGTTCGTCTATGGAAATATCATGCCCTGGATCCCGCAGATCCACCCATGGAAACGTTACGACCTATTCCGCGGAGAATCAGTGGTTCTACAGAGTGTGATGTGGATGTTATCGGTAAACAAAGAGTGGATCAGCGTAAACCAGTAGCATCATCAGTAAAGAGTGACATAATTGCCGCAATAATGTTGACGATGATTTCACACAATATGTGCCCTATTAATTTTTGTACTTGGAATGCAACAGGCATTATGTCGAGTGCTTATTATCTTAGCCAACTGCTCGACACACATATGATTGGAATTTGTGGCGTATTAGAACACTGGCTGAGTCAGCCAATTTAAAATTTATAAACACTAAACATCCCTTTTTTGGAATAGGGAAATCCTCTAACATGTATCATTCAGCTAGTAACAACACTAGTTACTGATCTAGCATACCTGTTTGAATGATCAGATAAGTCCTGTAGACATTGATCATGATCGCGTGATAGGAGTCCAACTTAAAATAGATAAGAATGAGTATGCTTATATATTTCAAGTGTATGCTCCAAATTCTAATTATAGCATTCATGTGTACAGAGATTACCTGAATTATTTACAGGATTTATTATGATCATACGCCACAAGGGGGCGCGTAATTATCATGGGTGATTTCAATGGTCATCTGCAAGGCAGTGCTTTCATTAAGGTGAACGACACGAGAAGCAGTGACCTATATGATTTATTACATAATAATCACTTGGTTGCTATTGATACACTGCCCCTTTGTACTAGCGCAAAGTCAACATTTGTATCATATGATGGAAGTAGGGAATCATTGATTGACCATATATTGATACTAGTTAGCTGTGTTGATCTTGTCAGTGCATGTCACATTGTTGATGATAATTGTATAATGTATCTTCTCACCATCCTGTTGTTGTGACATTGTCTTTACAAATTATACGTGATTTTCCACTTTCTGCACGTGTTGCACCGATCAAGTGGAGTAAAATTAAACCCGATGAGTTGTTACAATATCAACAAACATTATCGTCTCGGCTCAGCACGCGTCTTGGTAATACTTTTACTGTTAATTCGTGTCTCGATATAGATCATCTTTACACAGGAATAGTTGATTCCATTGAATATTCATCAGGTTCATGTCTTCCGCGGTCACAATTTAGTCATATCTTAAACCATATTGGAATCAGAGTTTAAAAGATCTCCATGCGTAGATGCGTCATAAGCGCAATGAGTGGATAGCGGCTGGTAGACCACGTGACAGGTCAAACATAATTTTCAAATTGTATAAAGAGGCCAAAGCTACCTTTAGACACTGTCAGCGCAGTGCAGCTCATGATTACATCTCAAAAGCATATTATGACATTGATACGGCGGCGGCCGTTGATTGTGGTTTATTTTGGAGGTTATTTAATATCGGAAAAAAGGGCAATTCGTTGTCAGAGATTAGTGAACTCAACTTTAATGGTAGAGTAGTACGTGATGCTGTATTATGCAGACATGGGGGTCCTACTTTGCTGATCTATATAGTGACATTGATCACGAGTCATATGATCATGTTTTCAGACAGGAAGTTATTGCAGCGGTTGAGCAGTGGAAACTTGAAACTAATGTAAACCTTGATCAACCTGTATTTTCACATTGCGATTTGACGCAATGCGTTAAGAGTCTTAAATCTGGAAAAAATGGGCGGCTTAGACGCCATTTATAACGAACACATTAGTAATGGATGTTCCAATTTTTATGCACACATTTTGCTATTGTTCAATAAGATGTATGAATACTCATATGTGCCTCCTCAATTAAAAGAAGGCTGTATTGTGACTTTATTTAAGGGGGTCAATAAGCGTAGAGATGACCCCAATAATAACCGGGCTATTACTCTTTCTTCTTGTTTATTAAAGCTGTATAAATGTTCCTATTTATCCTCTACAGGGAGGGTTTCAAGGGGGTATGGAATGTAATATGACTAGTTAGTTTTCTTGTACAAGAATGTGTACACTATTGTAGGGAAAATAACAGCAACTTATATGCATGTTTCTCGATGCTCGTCAAGCCTTTGATAGGGTCTGGCACAATGGGTTGTTTTATAAGCTCTGCCATACGGGTATAAAGGGCCTTCTGTGGCACGTAGTTGTTAGTATGCACAGTGATATGTCTAGTTGTGTATTATACAGAGGACGTAAGTCAGAATGGTTCCCTATATTACGAAGTACGAGACAAGGCTCGAGATGGTCACCATTTTTATACTTGTGTTTCATTAATGACCTAATACAACAACTTATTGATATGAGGGTTGGATTCTCTATGAACGGTTACAGTCTTTGTGCACCGACCGTAGCAGAAGACATGCTTTTATTGTCGTCAATGCGGGGTTTACAAACCCTTTTGGACACTTGTTACCGTCATGCGTGCAAGTGGAGGTTTCAATATAATCCTTCGAAATGCGCCGTCATGGTCTTTAAGAATATTGTCGCTGGGAGTGAATACGGTCTCCGAAGTAACCTCCTACTTACATCTTGGTGTCATGTGTTATACTGATTACAAGTCAAACCAAAGAGTGAAAGTTACGGAAGTCCTTCTTCTTTGGCATTCTAGATTTTGAATCTCTACGTCAATTAAATCCAATCACATGTAAACGGATTTATAATCACATTGTCTTGCAAAAGCTCTGTATGGCTCAGAGTTTCTTTACAGGTTATCATCTCATGAGATTATCTCCCTTGAGAGAACGCACCGTACGTGCATCAAGGCTATGCGGGGATTAGCTTGGAGATCTCGTACTGACGTAGTGCTCAGTATGATTGATTTTCTACCCCTTGAGTGTCTTTTTGACCAAAGAAAACTTATATTTCTTGGACAACTCGATCGTCTTAATTGTAGTAACGCAATCAGAGGTATATTTCTTGTCCGTTCAACATATAGCAAGCTCAACCCGCCTGCGATGTCCGGTTTCTTTCCAGACATATGTGAAATTCTTCACAATTACGGACTTTCAAATTATTTGAATGCGTTTATAAGTGTTGGTAATTTTCCAAATAAATACTTTTGGAAACGCCTGGTTAAACGTAAGATTCGCTCAAAAGTAATTGGGGACTGGGCTGTTCGATAAAGTGCAGCAGAATTTGATCGTATCTGACCTGTACATATATTGTATCAGACGTGCGTGATTTGTCAGTAGTGTCAAAAGTATCCACGTCAACTTACGTATTGTAGGACAATATGTAAGTTGATAGCATATCATTCATGGTACGATTGCTTATGTCGTAGATGCCGTGCTGAGTTTCACGATACTTGCTTCACTGACCATTTTCTTACTGAATGTCCTTTCCTGGGGATGCATCGTCTGAAGTTGTTGGACAAATTACAAAACTGTTTGGGAGTTCACGTGCTATTAACCCTTCTCTCATTGGACAAAAATAATGTAAAAACTCTCCTCGATATTCGATGCCCAGTGTTATCTGGTTGCCTAAGGGAACAATATAGTATTTTTATAAATATTGTATTTCGCCAGGTTCATTTCATGTGGCAGTCTTATAATTAAAAAAAAACCATACCGATATACTTATTTATGTAACTTTTGCTATATATAATTCCAGTAATGTTTATGTTTATATAAACTTTAAATATTACTTGATATGTGTAATTCCACATACACGCGCATGCTTCTGTACACTCATACGCAATCATGCACGCACTTACGCGTGCATTAGCGAACTTTAATGTGTACATTTTAATACACCTTCATGCACGCCTGCACTATTTCTTTGTATACTTATATTGTTCTTGACCATATAGAAACTCTTACCTTTCGTTTAGGTAAGTGGTTTCGCGTTTATATGGTTGTAAACCTTATTATACATGTATATATGGCTTACCCTTTCATCATAACCTTGTATTCTGTTTGGACAAGTTTTTTTTTTTTTTTTTTCAGTAAGGGTGCTGTGATATAGTATGTTATAAGCAAACTATGTTTAAATCGTTGTTTTGTTTGGTTGTCATATGCATGTCTCTAATGTAAAATATTTGCATTTTGTATGTTCTTTGTCATTTTGTCTTTATATGTAATCTTCAATATTGGAGGAAATGAAGATATAATAACAATAGCCGACAAACGTAAATGTTCAACAATAGTTTCTGTTAATAATCTGCACCTATGACAAACCTTAATGAATATCTTTTAGAGGCACATACCTATAATTGTGGGCAACCTTCCATAATGATTGTTCTTTTTTCACATGCCTTCCATTTTGATATGCGTTGACATTGTGTAGTATAATGTCGGGTCTAGGTGTGACCGTATGAAATCCCTATTAGTTAACTTCAAGGACGTGTATGATATTGAATTGTTGTCTCTTTATGGTGTCGTAAATCATGCGCAATTAGTTGCTTCAGATAGTAGGTCAATGATAAGTATAATCAGATTAGATTGGCTTTTTCTGAAAAGGATGACCGTATAAAGTATAAATTGTGTTCTATGTTTAGAGCAATGCTAGCGTATTTACCTTTTATGTATTCCGGTCAATTTTTATTTTATTTAACGTTCCACTGACAGTATTTTAGTTATTTACGAAAGACATATATGGTGCTGACTATACCAGGACTCGGGCCATCAGAGGTGCGGGAAAACGTCTTTGGCTATAACCAGTTGGCAACTTTTCAATCTTAAATCTGTTTAGGACAGACATTTTTGTGGGGTCCTTTTGTCTGTACTGACATTGATATGCGTTTCCGAATCATGATATTTTTTCTTTCTTTTTGTTTTTTACACAATCTATTTCACGGAAAAAGTCTTAAGATATCTAAACAATAGAGTCATTTGGTTTCCCACCATACACGTACACTTTAGCCGTTTCACGCATGATACATCTGAATGATTTCTTATTCGGTCTAAATGTTTGCTATCAAAGGCATATACTCACTTGATTTAAACGAGTCGTATTGTCGTATACCTGACGTACTGAATTTAGTTTTTTAATTAAGACACCTTTAGTTTTGAGGTTCACGGTTAAAAAGGCATACTACTTTACAAGCAAAATATACACAGATAAGTATGATAAATGTTTATAAAAAAGCTAGATGCGTGTTACAAATCATACAACAACGACCAAATATTGCACATGCCATTGTTTTGTAATCACATTTTGTATGGGAAACTTTTGTATTTATACCACCAATGTATGATAAAGAAATAAAAATGGTAAAGGATATATCGGTTTCAAATGGGAGTTTTCTTACTATTGATACCTTACAAAAAGGTACACGAAAAGTCAATATATGTATTTTATTCATACACATGTATTGTTTATAATCATTATATATTGATTTCTTATTTTTATGCCTTTACTTAGAAAATCATATCATACCGAATTGAATTTTCATCATTAAAAAGAGTTCCTACAAGGTAATATGCATTAGATAATACAGTCAGAAAAAAATATGTATGTACCAAAATAATTTGATATTGTAAGACCATGCTGTACTTATTACGGGGAAAATAAATGGAGTTACCCATAAATACCCCGAGCATTACAAGGTGATGATCTGATTTTTCATGATATTGACCTTAAATCTGGGAGAAAAAATGTGTTAAAACAGCCCATTTAAGTGCTTCTTAAATGTTAGAAATTCAATATTATTTTAGATATACATCCATCTAATAATTTCATGAAATGGTTTATTTTTTGATTTAGAATATATATAATAATTTATTTCTGTGTTTTCTTTTTGTGGAGGGTCATTTTGATTTTCATGTGAGGAAGCCTTCCAGCTGACTTGCGGTAGGTCGGTGGTTCTATCCGGATGCCTCCGTGCATTCGGGGTCTTCCTCCACCTGTAATTAGCTGGACGTCGCTGTATGACTGAAATGCTGTCGAAGCGACGGTTAACTAATATAGTCAAGTCAAGTCAAATCATAGCTTCCGGTAGGTCGGTGTTCTACACGGATGCCTCTGTGAATTCGGGGTCTTCCTCCACCCGTAATTAGCTGGACGTCGCTATATGACTGATATACTGTCGAAGCGACGGTAAACTCAAAAAGTCAAGTCAAGTTTTTCTTTCTTTGTGTTGTGTGTGTTTAAATTTACTATAATATTTTTGTGAATGGCTATAGGCATACTGTATTGTTGTTGTATTGGGGTTTTTCGTCGCTGCGATAGTATTTCAATCATATAGCGACGTACAGCTAATTACAGGTGGAGGAAGACCCCGAATACACAGAGGTTCCCGGGTAGAACCACCGACCTACCGCAAGCCAGCTGGAAGGCTTCCTCACATGGAAAATCCGAAGTCCCTACCGGGATTCGAACCCACAGCGGTGAGGGGCTAAGAGATTTGTAGTCCACGACTGTAACCGCTCGGCCACGGCGGCCCCTAGGCATACTGTAATGCCGATTACAAATTATATCAATACGTATGACATACCTTAACATTTGTCTTGAAAGACATTATACATATTATTTCGGGAAACCTTCCGCAAATGATTATGTTATGTTTCTTGTACAAACCGCTATGTATAATCTTTGTTGACATTGTGTAATGTAATGGCGTGTCCGTATACATATCTATTTCTGTTTTGGAAATGCCATATTGGATTATTTTAATTCAAAATTTGGAGAATGGCAGGCCCACAAACCTCAAGCCGAGGTACACTAATAATAAGTTCACAATACAATAAACCTCCAAATGAGGTACAATCAAGTCACAAAATTCACAATTCAATAGACCTCCAATTGAGGTACAATCAAGTCAAGCAATTCACAATTCAATAAACCTCCAAATGAGGTACAATCAAGTCAAGCAATTCGCAATTCAATAAACCTCCAAATGAGGTGCAATCAAGTCACACAATCAGTTCACCATTCAATAAACCTCCAATTGAGGTACAATCAAGTCACACAATCAATTTATAACTTTTGATTTCACAAGTTAAAACTTTTGCAAGCAAACATTACAACTTAAAGATTCAATTAGTTTTGCAATTTGTAAATGGACCTAACCCTGGGATACAGAAGTCAGGTTAAACTGTCCTTCAAAAACACTGTAATGTTTTTTCGCAACCGCCACATGGTCTGCAAACATTGCCCTGAAAGCCGCGCCGGTGAAGTAAGACCTCCGGTGAAGTAAAACATCTGGTGAAGTAAGACCTCCGAGGAAAACACCCAAAACAGCCTCGGTGACCTGAAAAATATATGACAAACTACGCAGCAATCAATGGACTAAATTAGGAGAGGGAGGGAGGGTT
>CM037783.1:46665713-46715713 GCA_021229015.1 Solen grandis | reverse complement strand
CCACGTCTATTGGTATGTGGTGGCCGTGGCCATCCTCCCTTATACCTTACAATAAATACATATACTATCAAGTATAAATTGTTAAGACAGATTTTCACAATATAATGCACAATTCACTTGTTATTATATAAATCCTTTACAATCTAGATATTTTACATAAAAAAAAACACAACAACAACAACAAAAAATAAATTAGGACGCCTTGACTCAGCATCACCTTCTCATCAGCATCACCAACTCATATGGGACACTCATACAAATTATCATATTTCTAAATACCGGAACGGTAAGGGAAGTTAATCAATGGAACAAAGACTAATTGAACATTGTAATCGAGTAAAACAATTAGATTCACTAAGTAACGTGAGTAACGACTTTTGAACGGAAGTTAAAATGTATAAACAATAGAGAGCTGGTTATAGATATCATAAAGAGACAGCCGGGTTAACAGGAAAAAAGCTGTGATTCTTAAAGCCGCATGACACAAAAACGCCACACACTCGATCTTTCATGCAGTTATAGCCGGTAGTAAGACAATCGAATTCGCGCTCTGTTTGTTACAGAAAAATCCGGAGTAAGGGTCATGGACCTGACTGTATGAACTTCAGAAGTAGGTCATTCCCTAGGACCCGATTTATATACACTATCTATTGTTACTTAAGTGTAGAACTTGACAAGGTACTTGATGTTTTAGATACTTGAATGTTTGTTTCTATTTCAAAGTTAAGAAATGCTCTGGGAGAAACCTAACTCGTTTTCAAGCAAAATTACGCGTGAACTACTTTAGGTTAATTACAGACATTCGAAGCGCTACTTTTTTCTTTTTACAGGAGTAGATCTTCAAGTATGTAAAATGGGTTGCTGTTTTGATTTATAAGTGTCACGGATATATTGTTCACGCTTAAAATGGATGTTTACAGAGCAAAATAACACGTTTACAAACAACAACACATTAATAGCGGTTAGGGTTATGAATAAAAGGTCTGCGTAACATATTCCATTCGTATTCGCAGAATCGCATTGCGTGGATCCGCATTAAGCGCGGAGAGGTACAGTTAAACTTGTCATGGAAAATATGCAAATTAGTAAGGTCAGCGATGCCTGGTAAGCGAGGATATGTATCGATCTACAAACGATGTAACTATTTCTTTTTTATCACTTATAGCCTGCTAATCGGGATTGTGTTTGATATCAAGGATGTCATGTAACTGTCCATACTGTAATTTATAAGCTTAATATTTAATTGATGCTTTTATTTGTAATCCTTGATGACCTGCCCAGCAAGCATGCGTAAATGGGTCCAACTGGGGTTGTATCTGAAAAATTGGTTACATGGGGCCAACATGGGACTGACTAGCCTAAAGACCTCATTCTCACTTATTGATTACTGTGCTCATTTTAATCAAAACGTTTTTTAAGAATGTTTACTTGTAAGTAACTGATGCAAAATAAGACTTATACATAATGTAATATTTATTGTCACCTTTGTACACGTTTTCCCGTGTTTGTTCCGTATGAACACATGCTACGTTTAGCATATGTATGTATCTCGTATTTCATGGTATTTCCACATGTATCACTATCTGAAATACATGTTTGTAGTACAACTACTGTTCCTTGAATATTTGTTTCGTGAAATTCTAACGTTAATCACCTCACTTCAAAAAATATTTCCCGCACCATATAAGTTCTTTTTAGGCTGCTAACAAGGAAATAATTTCCAATTTCAGTCGGATTTGTCAGTAAAACTATAATTACACTCTAAAGGGCAAACAGTTAAATTATGAAACCATTTTATAACGCGTATATTTCTTAAAATATACCCTCCTCGGTGACCGAGTGGTTAGAGCGTCCGCCTCGGGAGCGGGGCGTACTGGGTTCGATCCCCGGCCGCGACATACTAAAGTCGTAGAAATGGTACTGTTATAGCTCCATTGCTTGGCGCTCAGCATACATGTACAAGGGTAGTTGCAGGTGTGGTTGGCCCGGTGTCAGGATAATGTGACTGGGGGTGGTATCATGCCACATGTCAAACAAAATCTTAAAATACTGTTGGAGGAACATTAAACACAAGGAAATAATCGCTTTTTCTAAACCATTGAATGAATACTTTTCTCGTGGATTTATGGTTATATTACTTTGTTAGAAATCGACATTAGTTATTTATTTTTGCGTAAAATAACTGTAAATTATGAATACTTATGCCCATCGTTAGTGTATCAAAACATTCAAAAGGCGCACTCGTATATGACAAATTGGTGACTTCATTTGAAACGGAGACCTATCATAACATGTTAAGCCATACAGATAATTAAAATCACTTAAATATAAGTTTCAATTATCAAATAAATCAATTTTTAGACGTTGGTCAGAAGCACTGAAAACAGCTACATGTACCAAAGTAACTAACCATCGGATCACGGATTCCTCAATTTTTATCAGCAATAGATAGTCGCTTTTGATATGAACCGGAAATTAAGGGGTGTGCAGAATGCTTAACGGATGTACAAACAGTAACATTTTGCTTGATTTTTGCGTAAATGATGTTTTTTTTTTGTTTTGTTTTTTTTTAAGAATTTGTAACAGCATGTGTTCATTTAAGCACCTCGTTCACAGATGGTCATTGGCTTAGAATTTGATTTTAATATTATGTGTATATTACGTCTATCAATACCCATCTACAGAGCATGATCACCCAATGCAACCATCCACGATTGTCGAAAAAAATGGGTGGTTTCCCCATCACAGGCAATAATGTCACGAACGGTACTGAAAGTATATTCAGAAATATAAAACCTATATTTAGATTTTCTATTTTCATTTGCCGTCAATTGATTGATCACAATTCACTCCTCGCGCATGCGCTCACTTCACAGACTGAACTTGCGAATTCGCTACACGGAACTGGTGAACACGCCATATTGCGGAATGTGTCACGTGGTACCGCAAGCACCTGCTTCGGCGATACCGTGTCCTATACTTAACCGCTTTCACCAAAGAGGCATTTACGAAAATATCGTTTTCTTGTGCAACGTGATTTACACTTATAGAAAATATTTAAAGTTTATAATATTAACAGAATAATATCAAAATAGTTTGCGCTAATATTTCGTATTATTCAAATAGATCATTTTTATATTTTCAGAGTATGGATATATTTATCTTCGTGAAGTTATTATTCCTGCCATTCTTGCTTGTTACCTGTGGTCATGTAAGTGTTATTTTTGTAAAGTTTATACCTAAATATTTGCTAAAATGATTTGGACAGAGGTAGCGATCGCCGCCGAAATAGTTTGGCCGGTAATGACCGCCGGTGTAACGAAGTTAAGTGACCCCCATAGAATAATTCTTCAGAAAAAGTGACCCCTTTCTATAAAATACTGACCCCCCCCCCCTTAAAGAATAATGACCCCCTCGATGATATCTGAAGAATATAGACCCCCGGTCATTATTCTTCAGAGAAAATGACCCCCTTTCTATAAAATGATAACTTCCTTTAAAATAAATTACCCTCGATGATATCTATAAGATTGACTCGGGTCATTATTCTTCAGAAAATGTGTCCCCCTCGATTATATGTATAAGGTATTGACCCGGGTCAATATTCTTCAAAAATGTGATCCCCCATCAATATTGTAGAGTCCCGATAAATGAGAAACGTATTCACTGTGAACTGTTTTAACTATGTAACTGTCAACAGAGAACTGTGCTTAACTTCTTACCTTAAGATACTTTACTTGATCTACATGTATTTTCAGTTTAAAAGATTTGTTGCCAGTAACCAGCAATAAAATGCACTATAAGCTGTGTTTCATTTGAAATACGATCCAGAAGCTCATTTATACAGGTTATAAGCTAGTTTTAATCTACTGCACATGATAGAGCCAGTGGCATTCCTAACGGAGTTTAACTTCATGCATGTATATTTTCAACTTCTGTGAACGATCTTTGCACTATAATCCATTTCCATTCACGAAATCCTATTGCAATATCTTGTGCATATATTTGTGCATTATTCTGCCAAGTAACATCATTTAATTCCATGTATTAACGCAGTTATGGACCATTTGTCATGTAATCATGTGTTTACATTTGTCGTGTAGTCAGCCATTTTTCGCAAAGCATTATTGATCTTTTTGCACTGTTGCAATGGTTACAGGTCAGCATTGTTTATAAACAATGATGTAGTCTCTAGACTTTGCATCATTTAAGCAGAAGAAGGTATAAAACTTGTGTAAAAAGCCAGTATATAGTTATTTTTGATAATTAAGATTTTTCATTTGACTTATCTAAGGACTTTGAACAGATTTCGTAATTTAAACCATTTTTGGTAGAGTCAACCAATATTTTATGGTTGAACGATCCGCTTTGGTTACAACCAATGTCAAATGGGATTATCAACCTTTCCAACCAATATTTTTGGGTTGAAATTGTAGACTTCTATAAAAGGGCTCGGATTGTTGGTTTGGGAGCTCAGTTTACATCAGGTGTTCAGACGGACAACTACGTTCAGATACTCTCTCCAATATTTTTAAGACTAAAAGTATGCCGTCTACTATTTAGTTTCACACTACAGTACAATCATATAGAATATTTAGTGTTTAGATCTGTATGAAAGCTTGCGTTAAAAAAATATCGTGTCCGAGCAACTTTCGATACTATTTTATACAATTTAGAGACTTTAAAATCCAGTTTTATTGGTAAGGAAATATCCTTATGTTTAATTGACAACTTGTCACTGTTCACTGGTGCGCCATTTTAGTTTTATAAATAAGGATACTGTAGGAAAGTCGTTTGCGTCACACTCGCGAAGATTAATTTACGGAGCGTTTTTCTTTGTGAAACTGAGTATTTTCAAGTTGGATATTGAAAGTTACAGACCTGTGAACTTGTTATGATAATTATAAGTATCGCTGATTATCATTGAATTTGAGGATAAAGCACATAATTAAATGATATTGGCCAATTTATTTAGAGTAAAAAAAAAAAATTAATGTAATTATCATGAATTTGCTCCAACCATAGGGAACCAGAGTACTACTACTACACCTCTCTATATATACACTCAACTGCACACGTCCAGCACTTGACAATATGTATAAGGTATTGACCTCGGTCATTATTCTTCAGAAATTGTGACCACCCCCACTTCCCCGATGAAATGTATGTTTCAGATATTGACCCGGTCATTATTCTTCAGAAAATTTGACCCTCCCCCATACTTGATATGTATAAAATATTGACCCGGGTCATTGTTTTTAAGAAAATATTCGGACCTCATACATGATATGTATTAGATATTGACCCCGATCATTATTCTTCAGAAATTCAGAAAGTCTTGTTTCTAAAGTGAACCAAAGGGACAATTTTATGAAATGATGAACTTTAAAGTGGATTCAGTGACTAACCAGAAGAATGCATAGCTGAGAAAAGTCCATGTTATCGTAAATTACCGTCAGCTTCTTTTTCCATAGAATATATAGGAACTACTACTGTTGGGACAGCAGCAGCAGATGCAACAGAACTTAGTATTCGCAGTAATTTTAACTACAGGAAGAAATATAAGGTATAACAATTGAACAGATGTCATCCGAGGGAGGGGTATTATTTTTATAATGAGGACAGTATTTTATAGAAAGGGGTCACTTTTTCTGAAGAATAATAACCGGGTCGTCATTCTATGACAGTCACATTTCTTCGTTCCACCCGTCATAATATAATAACATTATGACCGGGGATCATTTTTTAAGAATAATTACCGGGGGTCATTATTCTATGGGGGTCACTTTACTTAGTTACACCGGCTAGTCATTCATGCGTGAAAGTTTATCCCACCCATTGTAACACTTTGCTTTTCAGCTAAAAATGATATCATATATAATGATATCAACGTTAATTTAATGATTTCTCTAACCATCATCAATAAGCAGTTCGACCAGCTCGGATACAAGACCCACAGATATCTGGAGGGCATGTTGCTAAATGTATGAAAGGGGTCTTAACTGTATTGGTGTACAAACCTTGTACCGAATCTGATATTCCATATTCCTGATGATCTTTGACTTGAAACTGTAGAAACTTAATGCTTGCTTAGATATCTTTATCTGTCAGTTGTAAAATATATACTTAATATGAGCACACCTGAGTATTTACATGAACCTGTTGTTTTCCTATATTTAGAAGTTCATTGATGTGCATTATCGGTAGTTTACTTCAAATGACGTCTTTGACATTACTGGGTAGATGTTTATAGTCCTTCCAAGAATAGTTTAGGAATTCATTTTTTCCGACTGTACGCACAATCTGCCGGTTGTCTGAACAGTATGATGGAAAAACTTTTCCTACAAGGAGAAAAAATCCTGTCTAAAACTTAAAATGCTAAAAAACAAAACAATGTACGTTCAGCTGAGGTTTGCTGCTCATCTTGACAGGGGTTTGGATTGTCCACTCCCAAAAACGTTGGGCATGTCTAGACACTGTAGTGGGTAGGTTCATTTGGAAATACTTGTATGAATTTAATCTATGTAGGACCCTGATATGCCATTCTCCCAGTTTCAGCAACATAACATGAATTTTATCACCATTGTCATTGCCCATGGGCCGTGGCATATATTCTCATTACATTACATTTATTTTCTTTCGTTACTAGGCATCAGAAGAGGATTACAGGCACTGTGTTGGTAACTGGAACTTAGCCAATAAATGTCCACATACAGTGCTTTAGCCAATAAATGTCCACAATACAGTGCTGAAAAAATCACAATGGTAGATATGTGCAGAGCCAGTTCCATTTTATGCGGGTAAATATATTTTCATCCCCCCCCCCCCCCCCCCCCCCCCTGCAAAATGATTTATTTAGGTAAAGAGAAAGACAGCAATATAGTTTTAGAAATATTTGGAGTCATCTATCTATGATCTATTTCTAAACTTGTTCGAGATGTAAATAAACAGGATTGTTAGTTAGTTTTGGGACTGGGATATTTCCTATTTGAAAATAACCAATTTGCTAATTGTAAGCACCTTTAACCAATTGAGGATATATAAAAAGGAGAAGTTCGTGTATTTTATTTGTGTAATTGTACATCTCTTAGTTAAGAATCTATGATTATTCACAGCATTTTCATAGTTATTAAATATACACTTTCGTCCTTATATGTTCAAACAATAATACTTATATACAAACAAATTGACACGAACGTGTATGCAACGTTACATAACGTTAATTGGATTTTTTTTTTTAGAAATTTGTATAATTAACTAAATAATCGACATCATTGGAACATAGGTATAAAAGTAGATCTGGAACTAAGCCTAATGTTGGTTCTAACGCCAGTCTTAGTAAAAGTTTGTATTATCTTTTTTCATCTGCCTATCATGTATGGACATTCATGCAAGGTGAAAGGATAAACACTTCTCTAAGATGGTAATGGAGGCCTGTGTCGGGCCGAATGTATATAAATATCTGCACACTCCATTTACTTTAAATCCGCATCAACGCCGCATATCTTTTTTAAAAATACTTCTTGTTTCACATTAAGCGTACGAAAAATAATAAAATTCTGTACGAGACATGAATCATGCATTCATGGTCATTTCTTATACATGTAGTAGTATAGATGCCTCTTTGGATCCCAAAAACGGACGCCATTTTGTTGACCTAGTTTTCACGTAACATACGATCATTTATTTTCAAGCTCATTCACATATAAATATGTAGGGTAGGGCGAAGAAGCCATGTTGGATACTATTAATAGCATTTTTTAACTATTAGTCTGAGGTGTGACGGTTTATAATAAAATAAAAAAAATAATTCAGTTTTCTCTATGAATGTTTTATGATCAAATAAGGTCAAAAGGTAAATAAAATTTCATTATTGAAAAAAGACAATATTTAAATTATATAAAAAGACTATGGAAAAGGTTATGCTTACATTCTTGGAAATGTTTTTCTCTGTGTGTGTAAAATGCAAATCTTATGACATTTGTAAACAATATTACATGATCACATAATTATATGTTGATTTTGAAATTTCAGTTGCATTATGTACACATATATCTCTCTATGGGTCTCTATGAATAATTTTAAAATGATGTATGACAAATGCATAAGATTGACAAAAAAAAAGGATTTCTCGCGGCTATTAAAATATTATCTTTCTGGTGAGTTTTGTAAAGAGGTCAAAAAAGATATGTTGACATTTGATTGTATTAATCTTATGAAGTACATTTCCATAAAAATCAGGATGGTTTTCATACAACTATTGTATTTGGAAGAAATAAAATCATTTCGGTGAAAAACATGAAAAACGTTTTTCTTAGCTTGTGAAATATAAAGCCATGTTGTTACAATTTTCAATCTTCTACTCTAGTACATATCAGTGGAAACCTAGTAAGTTAGGATATATAATACCTCAGGTTGTTGCACGAGGTGAATGACCATAAAGGTACGGATAATTAACAATATTGGAGTTGAAATCGTCCCTCTTATCAACAATTGATACCAATTGATATTGTGATCACAACATCCAGAAAATCTGCTTTTGAATTTCAACTATTTGCTTTGTTCAAGGTAAGTTCTGGTTGATACATCAAACGGATCATTTGTGAAAGGAAAGGGTTGTCGAGTGTGAGAATATCGTCGAATTGAAACCTTCTATAATATGACTCTGCAAACATAAAGTTTCGTTCAAAGGAATATAAAAACAAATCTACAATTAAAGGTGCACAGTTGGTTCTTACAAAGAAGTAAGAAAGTAATTATATAGAACATTCTTAAAAAGACGATTCTGACTGATTTTGTAAGAGTGTTCTCTAAATCTTATTTCCAATGCGCGTCCAGTTTATCCGATGTGCTGCAATAGACAGTTAGGATAATGTTTGTTTGTTTGTTGGGTTTAACGTCTCACCGACAGTATCTCAGTCATTTGGAGACGATGTCTACTTGAGACAGATATAGTGCTGCCACACTGCAGTATCACGCCGTAGACATGTTGGCATGATACCACACCCAGTCACATTATCTTGACACCGGGCCAACCAGGCATGCAATTACTCTTATATGATGCGCGCCAAGCAAGGGAACTATAACAGTACCATTTCTACGACTTTGGTATGTCGCGGCCGGGGATCGAACCCACGACCCGCACCCGTGGCGGACGCTCTAACCACATGGCCACCGTGGACGGCACAGTTAGGATGATTCCAGGTCATTAAATAAATTCTATGGTTACTTTGTAGATCAATGTCACAAGGTATGAACATGTTAAATGTACGGCCATTAACAGTAGACTTAAATTAAGGAATCTACATGTACTACATCTTTTAAAATAGTAAAGTACATATAATGTCCATTTTGCCTTTGGGTGGGGGTCCTGGGGGAAGGATTAAAACTACTGTGGAAAGAATACTACATTGTCGAAAAAATAATTCACTAAAATTTGAGATAATAAACACCAGAGGAAGGTCGAAATGTTGTTAGTGAGAAAATGTCTTTTTTCCCCTTTATGACAAATGAATAGTGGAAACAGTATGTAATAGAAAGTTGTAATATTTAGTTTGGCTTGTGCATGTATTAGTTATGCCCTCGGAATATCAGAAAATAAGGCAATTTTGCATGTTTACACTAGCCTTTTCATATCTTAAGAAATCTACTCTGAACTTTGTGAACATGTTTATTTATAATTACGTTGTATCATATGCTGAGGCTGAGATCGACCTAGTAAATCAAGAGTTATGTTCCTTGAATTATCGAAATATGCCAGATTGTTTATACTTGAGCAGCCACATTTATGAAGCACTCATGATCAAACAAAGTAAGAGTCTTAATGTCATTATTAGTGATACACAGGTGAGCGATAAAATGCCATCATCTCCCTCTTACTTTTACAGCTCTTATTAAATTTCCTACCTTAGTTATGTTTTTTTTTTTTGTTTTTTTTTTGTTTTTTTTTCATTTTTATCGTTGCAGGACAGGAACCAAGAATTAATGAGAACAGAGTGTATTGTATTTACTGTTTCGACAATGAAAGATACGGCCACAGTTATGAAAGACAGTCCAACACTCTTTCACAATGTGAATTTGAGAAGTTTCGACCATATCATTCTGTTGTATATGAGGAGTTCAACGATATCAGGCGATATTTGCAGAATTATGACTACAGGTGTAGATATGAGGACGGTTACATTTTGGAACATTTCCAGTACTATCCAAGTTTCCATACAAACGATACGCACGGCAGATGTATTGAAGGTGATCCTTGCCCATTTGATCAGGAACGAATCATGAGTAAGTCTTCATCATTTCATTATAAATCTAATTACCATCTTCGAGCACCTACACTTAATTCGTTTCATTATCTCCAGCAGAATCAAAGGTTCGGGAGGAGCTATTTTGTTTTGGCAATGCCATTCTGTCCGCCTGTCACCTTTTCCATCTAGAGCTATATCTCAAAAACTATTTGAACAAGAGTCATAATACTTTCCAGGAATGTTCATCAGCAAGCAATGGTGCACATACAGGGTTTTGTTTTATCTTCGTTAAATATGTGCTGGGTTATGATCCTTGAATAAATTAAGAAATAACTGTATACATCCAAACCTGTATGGGCAATGGTCGCAATTCTTACAGGAATGCTCATCAGCATATTTTTTTTTGCTGTTTCGCCCATTATGTGCAGTGTTATGGCCCTCGACTAACATGAAAAATAGCTGTATCCCACAAAACTCATATTTTTTTATAAGCACGAATCCCATGTTCAACAGTTTGCAAAGTTGGACACCTGAAGTTTTGATTGTTATTCACCTAAGATGTGTAGAGTTATGGCCCTTAAAAAACAACATAACAAAAATAGCTGTGTCGCGCATATCTGTAAATCTTTCTGAACAAGAGTTAAATTATTTAAAGGGTTGATCACCAGCACACAAAGGTATACACCTGTGGTTGTCTATTCTGTTTCTCCTAATACGTGTAGGATTATATCCCTTGATTTAAAAAAAACAAAAAAAAAACAGCTTTGTCGCGCATATCTCCAAAACTGTATAACCCGTCACAAGATCTTACAGGAATGTTCATGAAGTTGTGTAACTTAAGGATGCTTGTTGTTTCACCCAATAGTACAGAGTAAAAAGTAGCTGTGTCGCATATATCTCCAAAACTTTATATATGATATAGTCCTTGCTTTTGTTACAAATGCTAATACTCGTAAAGGGGGCATCTGTGTCTTTTATACATATTTATAGTGTTGAAGCATGAATGCATATCTTGCCATATCTACACCTTTGGAATCGGAAGGTCGTGGGTTCGATCCCCGGCCGCGACATACCAAAGTCGTTAAAAATGGTACTGGTATAGCTCCCTCGCTTGGCATTCAACATATAAGGGTAGTTCCAGGACTAGTTGGCGTGACTATGACATGGTACTCTTGGTCATTTTTATTAGAATTACCCGATTTGTGCAGGTTTACATATATACCAGCACCCAGTCTTAATCTTTTGTGTACGGTATATATCCTTGTTTTGATTTTTAATGTTGCAGATTATTCCTGTGTTTCTAAATGTGGGGAGGGCATGGCTCGAGATCCCAATTTTCGGTGCATTCCAGTGTAAGTGAAAACATGGTTTTACTGTCATAAAATAAAGAATCGATAATTTAGAAGATAATTATACCGGAGTCCATTGTTTGTGTCCGTTTCTGTTTCATACTGTAAATATGGCAAAGACAAACAAGAGATTAAACAGTAAATTATCAATAACTCTTAAAACTGCATATACCTAGCTTACCTCTGAGGTCCAACACTGTTCATTTACTAGCAGGTTCACAATTTATTTATCACTTTAACGTAGTGAAGGGGGTTATTTAGGAATCACGCCATGTCACGAATGTCATGTCCCGTCCAGTTTACACTCACATGACACGAATTATGTTTGGTAACTATTGTTGACAATGCCTTCGAACTAGGAAAAATGATTTATCATTATAAGACCAATCTATAGACATGTGTAGATATGTGTAGATAACTGACTGTGTCTAGGACTTTGTGAGAATGATAGCCTTTTTCTTTGTCGGAGCGGTATAGGTGTGTTTTTTACTTGCCTAAAGGGATTAATGCTGGACATATCTATCTACCAGCTGTTTTTGTGTCGGATTCTGTGCCGGAAACAACATTGTGAATATAGAGTATCATTGTTCTTCAGTTCAATAGTTGTGATGTTTGGGTATAAGAAAAGTTGTGAGAATTTATGATGAATCCACTGAAATTGGATCAATAAAAATAGTAACAATTCTGGGGAGCACCGTGTGGTGTGACATATAAATCTTATGAAGGGATCAAGGAGTCTATTAAAACATATATACTATGAACATAGAACCTCCGCACCTTGGGTATCAACTTAAAAGATTGCTCTTTCTGAACAAAATGTCTTTTCCATATCTCAAATCATTATAGACATTTACACACAATAAAGTGCATATCTTTATGATTTGTTAATATATGGGTGCAATGCGTGTACATTAACTGGACTGAGACCACAAATGTATACATTGTTTAAACTATTTTGCACATTAAAAATATATAAAAAAAATAAATAAAAAAACAACATTATAATCTTTAAGCTGCACGTGCCAATGTTCGTGTATAATTTTGTTACAAGAACATTCCCTCGGCCACCAGAGATTGTGCCTTCAACACCAAGACCCACATACGCAACTTCTCCAGGTGAGACAAGTAGTTTAGTTCATGGTTGCTATTGACAACACGGTAGAATTTTATATATAATATGTAAAATATGAACGAAAGCAATTCGAATGACAACTATTGGTCGTTCACCTTTCACACTTTTGATGAAGACATATTTATCTCCCAGTTTTTCTAACTCACGAGTAATCATGTGACTTCATATATATTCGGCGAACAGCGTACCATTTCAGCGTTTTCGGATATCGATAAGAAAGAAGTGTGAAAAATGGCGGAGTCTGAAACTGGAGCGGACTAGCGTCTAGCAAATGTAAGTTACTTGCTACATAAAGATCTGATTACATGTGAACTGCAGTACTCTTAACTCAGCCGATAAGTTTGCATTCGTCACCGCGATTGTTTATTTTCTTAATGTTACCATTATACATTGTTACCATATGAAGGATGCGAGATGAACAGATTTTCTTCCGTATACTGTCAACATTCAGCATAATGATCGCAATAAGAATTTGATTTGCGAGGGGTGTCAGCTGAGTTTTTGATATTTCAAGTGACTCTGATGAGACTACGAGGGCGGGTCAATAATTAGTGTCGTCCCTCAGTTTATTTCACGAATACTGCATGGAGCACGTGCACAGTTATACTATGATACGCATGAACTCTTTAGCTTTCCAACGGTGTATCATATATGTATATCTATACACAGGGACAGTGAGAAAATAAGTACTGAAAGAGGTACTTACGATCAATTGCGTATAAAAATGCCTGCCAAACGTTCAGTGAACTCTTTAAAAATACGGTCTTATATTAAAACACGTATGGCTTTAGGATTAAGCGCAACAGTAATTCACAATGAACTCTGTACTGTTTTGGGGTCTTCTGTTGTTAGTTTAAGAACAGTTCAAAGATGGATTGTTATGTTTAAGAACGGCAGAGAGAGGTTGGAGGATGCCAGTGGTAGAGGCAGGAAACCGTCAGTTATCACCAGAAACAACATTAAAAAAGTAAACGATCTCATTAGTAAAGAAGCAGGATATACGATTTCTGAGATAGCTAGGTATGCTGGCATGTCAAAAGGGTCAGCTTTTACCATTCTGAAGAAGCATCTTCGAGTTAGGAAGATCGCTGCTAGGTGGATACCACATTTGTTAAGTCCTGAACAAAAGCAAGAGCGTGTGAAATGTGCCAGAAAATCATTAAAGATGTTTCCAAAATATGACAGTAGGAAGTTTTCTAACATTGTTACTGGTGATGAAAGCTGGTTCCACTTTTTTAAGCCGACTCGCAAAATAAATAATAAAATATGGGCAACGAAACATGCCCGTGGGCCTTGTATAGCCAAAAGAGTCCACGGATTAGTTGCACAAGTTGCTGTTCCAAAGAAATGCTCTGTCAATGCGAAGTTTTACAGAAGGAAAGTGCTAACAAAAGTTCACAAATATTGTTGTAAGCTTCGTCCTAGTACCGGAATGAGGGGCATGTACCTTTTGCATGATAACGCTACACAACACAAAGCGGAAATTGTGAAGAAATTTGTCGAAAGTAAACATGTGACTATTCTAAACCACCCACCATACTCGCCAGATTTGGCACTCTGTGACTTTTTTCTGTTCCCAAAGTTAAAGAAACACCTTTAGAGTCGCCGCTACAGAAGCCGGAATGGACTTGGATTCGCATTGTATCAATTATGTAAAGGTATACCTAAAGAAGACTATAGAAAGGCATTTGAAAATTGGATTAAACGACTGAAACTCTGTGTATTACATAAAGGTGATTACTTTGAAGGAATGACATAAAGAAATTGATATTTGCGTCAGTGGTTTTCATTTTACTATGGTAACGACACTAATTATTGACCCGACCCCGTATTTCCCTAATTGTGTTTACGAAAAATACAATTTTCTATTTTCATTCGTGGAAGTAACTGGAACAAATGCATAGTTATCAGTAAGTCTTGATTGTCCTTTTTAGCTTTTGAATACATTTTAATCATATTATTAACAAATTTATAAAGAATGAGATAAGTATAGCTATGAAAACATAAATAATAGTCTCATGCATTGCCACTTGAAAAGTGTTTATGAAGTTATAAAATAAACGTATATTTTACTTATAAATACGACTAACATACCTGTGTTACTTGCAATATTGTTATTCATAATTTCATATTCCATTAGGTAATTGTCCTAAACAGTTTGACAGTGATTTATGGATCAAATATAACCAAACAATAATATGCATTTAGTAACTCTTTATCTATATCATAAACATCATTTTATGTAATTTTACTGTTAATTGTTACAGGGAAGGAAATGAGATAGCAGGGAGAGAGGGTATTCCATCTGAAGGAATCAGTGTTGAGCAATAGAAGATTATTGAGAGGAGCACCAGAGGGATGTACAGGACTCATTTGCTGGGAAGGATTTAATTGTACTCGGTAAATCATTGCATGATTAATATTCTGTGTAAATCTTGTCAATTATGAATCATTCAGTTACAGTAAAATCTGTGGACAAATGCCACTCAAGGGACTTTATCTGAAAATGGATGTTACCCGGTATTCTGTGGTTCACTTCTATAATGTCTCATGTTATGTAATGTGACACAAAAGATCAACATGTCCAGATGTTATGCAGATCACATTCATCAGCAACTCAATCTGTTGGTAAATTTAAAAAGGATGAAATTTGTTTTCTTCATGAAAATATTTTTCTTGTTCATTGTGCAGGGGAAGGAAGAAATGATTCTCCGGGTCACTCTTTCCAGTACTGTTCCTATACTGATGGAATAGAAAACAAAGAATATTTTATTCCCGTAGAATGACTGGAAGAACATCAGTGAGGATGGAGAAGATTGGCTTTCAAACAGCCATTGATTAGTTGAGGAAGTAGCAGATTACTATGACTGAAGTGGTGACTGGTTTTCATTGGGAATAGGAGCTTCGATGAGTAAGCCATTTATTTAGCATAATTATCCATTTTGAGTATAACTGATTCATTAAAGACTCCGCCAAATTAATAAATAATTTAAAATTATGTAGTGGATTTATGGTTTAAATTGTCAGTGTTTCTTAATAGGTTGGTCAGAAGAAAGGAAATGTGGTCCTTTTCAACTGGTCATGGAACATCGTTATCCATTTCTGGTTTGATTGCAACGGAAGTAAGATAACTACAGCCATAAATACAGCCAATTTGTGTTAGGCATTTTAACCTGTTACGAATAAGGCTGTTTTTTATGTTGTTGTTTTTTTGTCATTTTTTAACTGTTTTTATCTCCCTTGGGCACATTGTCACATTGTACTGCTTTAGTACAAGATAAATCCATCAGATGCAAACACAAAGACATATATTAAGATCTGGTTCCAGTTAAGGTGATAAATGCAGTATTTAAGAAAAGCCTCAACATACTTGTCCATATTTTTTATTCACCATATTTGTCCCAAAAGATTTGTATTTGATCAGTGAAGTCTTACTTCTCCATGATTCTCAAAGTTTCATAAATACCTTGTTTTATTAATGAGAAAAATATTTCAATGTTTGTTTTTCCTACAGGGCATATGGAGGAGAGTTTTGAACTACATCGTCCTTGAGTGCATAATACTTCATGACAACGTCAGCCATTGTCTGCACGGGCCTATAAATGACTGTGAGCATGACAAGCCATGACTGGATGCCTCCAAAGACACATGTTTTACTAACACTCCAGCATACTGAAATAAGCAATAGAAATAACATTTAGTTGAATTTAATGCAAATCATGGGCTTTTTTTAAGAAACTTTGGTTAGTTCCATTTGTTGGCTAAAGCTTGGCATGTAATTTACTATGATTCATATATCTTTGTTAAGAGCTATGATGATGATTTAATCCTTAAACTAATAAGTGCCAGAATAGTAGAGCGCGCTGTTTTATGGGCAGCTCTTTTTTTTAAAATATACATACACATGAATGCTGAAACTTTTGTCGAACCTTTATTAACTGTCATCTCTGAAAATCTGTCAACCTGTGAATGATAGCTAGCACTAAATTCAGAAAGGATTTATCCTCTGAAAAACAGCAACCTCCAGATTCCAGGTATAGGCTAGATTTCAATTTTTCTTGAGTGGCCTTTGTTCACAGGTTTGACTTTACTTTTTGTGTCACCTGCTGTAAAAGGAGGAGTCGCGTAGGGGTTACTTCTCCATCGTCTGTCTGTCACACATCTTCTGTCACGCTCCTTTCAGCAGGTGACACACTCTTCTTGTTTATGGTCAGATTTGGCACTGTTATGATTGTCGATGCCTTGTGAGCAGAGGGTGCAGCTTAGTTCCCCGATCACAACATATATAGTACATTGTTGGTAACTCACTGCTTAGAGCTAGACAGTTGAAAAAAAGACTTATTTGCCAGGACAATGTTACTGGGTGTGGTGTCATACCACATGTCGAAGGTGTGATACTGTGTATATAATTTAAAGAAGACCATGTCTCCAAATGACTGAAATAGTGTTGGTTGAATATAAAATCCAACAAACAAAATGATGAATTTTATTAGCTCACCTGAGCACAACGTGCTCAAGGTGAGCTTTTGTGATCACCCTGCGTCCGTCGCGCATCGTCAACAATTTGCTGGACAGAATTTGATTAAACTTGGAGGAGATGATCCTTTGGTGAACCTTCACAAAAATTGCTAAAATAAACTTGATCCAGGTAGAACTCCGGTTTTCATGGCAACGGAAAGAAAAAAAAAGAAAACTTCAAAAATCATCTCCTTCAAAACTACTGGCCAGATTTCAAAATGTTTTAGTAGAGACGTTCCATAGGTAACCCTCTACCAAGCCTGCTAAAGTTGTTCCGATACGTAAAAAACATTGCCGACAGTGGCGGGGCTAATTTGCCTGATATGTATATAGAGAAAACTTTGAACAACATCTCCTCCCCTGAAACCGCTGGACAGAATCTGATTTAACTTGGCAGGGATGATCCTGGGGTGAATCTTCACAAAAGTTGCTAAAAATAAACTTGATCCATATAGAATTCTGGTTGCCATGGCAACAGAAAAAAAATCCTTCAAAATTACTGGCCAGATTTCAAAATGTTTTAGTACAGATGTTCCTTGGTTAACTCTCTACCAAGACTACTAAAATTATCCCTATCCGTAAAAAACATGGCTGCCATGGGCAGGGATAATTTGCCTTATATGTATATAGTGAAATTTGAGACATTTCTCCATGTAGAACTTTGGTTGCCATGGGCCAAATGAATTTCCCCCCCCCCTTTTTTTTTTTTTGCTAAATATATTGGTAAGATTTTAATTTCATTTAACAAAAATGATCACATCATTACCCTCAACCAAAACTGCTCAAACAAAACTGGGCTCTGGAAATTTCAGATTCCAAGGGATTATTTAGAAAGTAATCTTACACAAACCTGATGACTGTTATCTTGCGATCAAGGCTGACTTGGAATTGGACTACTATCTCCAATTATGGCGCTTTAAGTAAAAAAAATGTCATATGTAACTTTTTTCACATTCTAGCACCCAAATTTATAAATCAATCTTGATCAGATGTATACATAATGTTAATAAACCAATGATTATTTTGTCTTGTATGGAAGTTATGGTCCATTATACTTAAAGTTGCCTTTAGAGCAGTGGTACTCGGGTAAGCGATATAGGACCATCATGGCCGTCATGTTTTCTTATAGGAAGAAAAATAATCTATGTCTGGTTGATGGTTAAGGATATATAACTGACAGAAAAGAATATATAGCCAAACCTAACGCAAGTGGTCAGTCAAGGGAACAAGAGAATGTGACCGTATAACAGGTGAGGGCTAAATGAAGGTAAACATATAACAAAGTGCAGGTTGACTGCTTAATACAGATTCAACTGTATTATTTACATACATATATACAGATTAATTATGAAATGGCCAACTAAATTCAAAGAATAAAAAAAAAAAATCCTGACGAAGACAAAAGCTATTAAGGAGTTTTATAGTCACACTTTAATTTTGATAATTAAAAAAAGATGTTTCAGAATTTGATTTTTGTGACAGGTTTGACTGATATAGAAGGTTGACATGAAACACTGCAACTTCAGACACTGTCTGTAGGGGGGAATAATTTTGGTGATTAGGTCAAGAACACGCGTGCAGATTTCATGGTTTTAGCACAACGTGCTAATGGTGAGCTATTAGGATCACCCTGCGTCCGTCGTGCGTCGTCAACAATTTGCTTTAAACATCTACTCTGAATCCGCTGGACAGAATTTAATCAAACTTGGCAGGGATGATCCTTGGGTGAATCGTCACAAAAGTTGCTAAAATTAACTTGATACATGCAGAACTCTGGTTGCCATGGCAACGGATAGAAAAAAAAACCTTAAAAAATCATCTTCAAAACTACTTGCCAGATTTCAGAATGTTTTAGTACAGATTTTCTTTGGGTAACCCTCTACCAAGATTGCTAAAATTATTCCTATCTATAAAAACATGGCTTCCAGGGGTGGGGCTAATTTGCCTTATATGTATATAGTGAAAACTTTAAAGGACATCTCCTCTGAAACCGCCAGACCGAATTTGATTAAATTTGGCAGGGATGATCGTTGGGAGTTGCTGAATAAACTTATCTATGTAAACATCTGGTTGCTATGGCAATGGAAAGAAATGAATTATGAAAAATCATCTCCTTCAAAATTACTGGCCAGATTTCAAAATGTTTTAGTATATAATTATGTTCCTTGGGTAACCCTCATAAGTATAAAAAAATGTCATATTTAACTTTTTTCACATTCTAGCACCCACATTTATAGTTACGATGTCGAAACGTCTTGTGGGGAATCCTTCGGGCCACCGACGTTACGATTCCATGTTCATAATTTATTGGAGCAAAATTGATTTTCGTAAATACGGCTTGACAGCGGATTTTGCAACTATAAATCGGTGTATCTTATGAAAGTGTTACCGATTTTGGTCGTATTTTCAAAAGAAAACCTTTGCAACCCTTCATACACAAACATTTTCAAAATCATCGGATTTTGTTTCCGAGTTGAATGATACCGGAAGATCGATTAGAACACAATAACACACGTCGTTTCGAAAAGTGCTTAAAACTTCGAAAATGACATTGACGATACTTTTCTCGCTTGGGTAGGAGATTAATGTCAATAGATAGCCAATGTGTTTTTGTTGCATATTTTTGCTTCATCTCTGAAAAATCAGCGGTTGTGAATCACGACCGCTCTGCTCCATAGAGTGTATAGGGACGGATTTACTACCGTGTCGAGCGCTAGCGAGACACAAGGTAGTAACATTACTTCTACCACATTTATAAAGCAATCTTGATCAGATGTATACATAATGTTAATAAATCAATGATTATTTTGTCTTGTATGGAAGTTATGGTCCATAATACTTAAAGTTGCCTTTAGAGCAGTGGTACTTAAGTGAGCGATCCAGGGCCTCTATGATCCTCTTTTTTATAATTGTACCAGCATCTTCAATTCTGCAACTGCAATGACATATTACGTGGAATTAAGTTATAGCCAACTGACAACTCTTATCATTACAGTTAACTTATTTTATCTGCACTGAAGTAGACAACTTAGACAATAAAGCAATTCGTTTATTATTATTCTCCCGGGCGTACAGCAGACTTAAAGGGATTTTATCAGCATATTCTTGTAAGAGAGCTGACAACTTGAGTGGACGCCGCCTGCCCGCCCGCAGGTGAATCAACAATATGTCCCGTCATTCGACGGACGTATAAAAAAAGGTCAGAAATAACTATGGGTACATTCAAGACCTGGTTGGGTGCAGAGGAGAAGAGAGCTTGCCTCAGACGATCCTAAAGGATTTCAAGGCATTTGGCTCCTGTCCTGTAAAACCTACAGGAACCAATGAACTTGCAAAGAAGCAAGGGGTACTAAGTAGTGCTACAGAGTAAAACATAGATATGTTTGAATACAAAAGGAAACATTACAAGATTAAGTTCTAATTATAGTATAGAAACAAGTCAACTGAATGCTGACTTAATATATGTTTTCTGCTTTTATTAAGATATACCAACAAGCTATTCAAAGATCTATATTAACAGTAAACCCTTTGTATATGGTGGCTAAGTTCTGACACTTTGATCTGGCATGCTGGCAGGGATCCCATTACAACAATGGAACTTTATTTGTTGTGATATCAGGGGTGCTACATATAGAAAGACAATAACTGTGTGTCCTTCGGGCACACACACACCCTTGCGACAAATAAGGTACTCGTCTTTCTTTGCCATTACGGTTCATCTGAACAAGATGTGTATATGGAGAGCTGAAATTACAAGCAACTAAAGCGCATTTAGTAATTCATAGTTTATGTCAAAACATATAAGATGGTTACAGAAAACATGTTGTTTGTAAAACATATATTATCAATGAAGGGGGTATACTTAGGTCTAGTCATCACTCAGGTCTGATCAGAATTAAAATATGTCCTTTGGGATACAGACTCTAAAATAAATAGAAGTCTTTTACTACCCATTTTTAATTGGGAACTTCCAACTAGTCATGAGCAACTATTGTACACAGTTTAAAGATCAAACTGTTCATTAGATCTTAAGTTATCACTCGAACAAAGCTACCTTAACATAGTGTTTATGAGAGTTAAACTCATGACCTTCTGGCCTTGAACTTTAATCAAAATGCTGATTATATCTTCAGTTATTAGTCGGACAAGACTTGCTTTACACAGTGTTGTCAGAATTTATCATATGACCATGTGACATTGACTTTTGAGGTAAGTTTGAGACTTAAGGGTCAAATAGAACTAATTATCAGTTGTGCAAGGTTTAGTCGTATGCACAAAGCTATATAAATATTCTATGTTGAAACTAATCGGTGTCAAATGATCAGAAAAATGTAAGATTATCAGAACAAAAAAGAGGAAGAAGAAAAAAACTTTGTCCGCTCAGAAGTTGACTTTATGTGCTTTTCCCTTTAGTAGTGGATTGATAAGCAGAATTTGGTTCTATTTCCATCATTAATGATTATGTTTATATGTTGTATAAAATTTGTGCTGTTTCAAGGGGAAATATTTTTTTCTAAAATACATGTACCATTCCAAAAAATAAATATATTTAGAATTCTGTTAAATTTCTGCCCTATTTTATTTTTTATTCCCATGCATGCACAAAATACAAATAATGAGTTTTTTTCTTTTATCCTAACTAGAAATACCACTGAAGGTGATTAATATACCCCCATAGCGCTTTTGACACAGAATATGAAGCCAATTCTAAGTCATAACTGTGTTAAAAATGTAACTTTACCCAAATTCGAACTTGGACATCATTTTTTTTTTTAAATTATTTAGATATACATGTATCAATATGTTTATGCATTACTGACCATGTACTAATCTGACCAACAGAACTACCAGCAGAAGAAGCTCACTTCTATGTACCCCTAAATGTTTTGTGAAGGTATAACAACTTGTACTAATCTATCTGCACACTCTGGGTCTGAAAGGGTCTCTTGTAAGGGTTATAAAGTCGCTGACAACATTATTCAGCCCCTCACCGCTGTGAGTTTCAATCCTTGGAGGGTCACTCGGATTTTTCTTAAGAGAAAGTCTTTCAGCTTGCATGCGGTAGGTTGGTGATTCACCCGGATGTCTCTTGACAAAAGAATTCATTTCCATCAATCATTTTTGAACATTTGAAAGGAATATAAGGAGATGTCGTTTAAAGCAAATTGTTGACGACGGACGCGAGGTGATCCTAATAGCTCTCCTTGAGTGCGTTGTGTTCTGGAGAGCTAAAATTAACTGCTTTACCACTTTGTACACGTTAAGTAAGCGTTAAAAATCAACACTCTGGGTTTTAATTCATGGGTCTTTAGAAGACCCATTTTAAGTGTAAAAGTTTTTTGATATTACAGAATGTCCTGACGGAACATATGGAAACAACTGTGAAGCCACCTGCAGTAAGAACTGCAATGGCACCTGTGACAAGGTCACCGGCCGGTGTAAACATGGTTGTAATGCTGGCTGGTATGGGGACTTTTGTGATCGAGGTTAGTGAACTGTTAAAACATGTATTTTCGATTCTAGTCTCTGTTGCTGTCCAAATGAATAAACTGTTAAAAACTCTACGTTTAAAGAACGCTTGTACTGACAACGAAAAGCAATGGAGTCAATCTTTCTTGATAGTTCAATATGTATCATGAAAGATGTCATCACAACAAAGTGCCATCCAGTCCGTCATGTTTCAGTGCCTAAAATAATGCCCCTTGAAAGCTAAACTAATGAGGGAGGTAAGAGATCTGATTTTAAAACACAAACATATAGCCTTTAAAGGATAGGATTAAAATATATATAATATAAAATTACAGAATGTCCTGACGGATCCTATGGAAACAACTGTGTAGGCACCTGTGATAGGAACTGCAAAGGCAGCTGTGACAAGCTCACCGGCCAGTGTAAACATGGTTGTGATGCTGGCTGGTATGGGAACTTTTGTGACCTAGGTTGGTGAACTGTTATGGACATACATACTTACTTTCCCTGCCATGTATTTTTCGATTCTAGTCCCGGTCGCTGTACAAATGATTAAACTCATAAAACTTACATTTAAAGAAACGCTTGTTTTGCAAAAAAAAACAGCACTGAAGTAATTCTTTCTTGATATATCTAGATGTTACATAGCAGATGTTATCACATTTTAGTCTTGACCTGTTTCAGTGCCTCGGTGTAAGCAACATGAAAACTACAACGCTGAGTTTCATAATCTGATAATCAAGCATAAGGATATTACTTTTAAGGATGAATCAAACATTATATTACAGATTGTCCAGACGGCAATCATGGGAGCAACTGTGAAGGTACCTGCAGTAGAAACTGCAATGGCACCTGTGACAAGGTCACCGGCCATTGTAAACATGGCTGTAATACTGGATGGTATGGAAACTTTTGTGACCGAGGTTGGTGAAATGTTCAGGACTTACATATTTACTTTCTAATACCTTGTATTTTCAATGCTAGTCACTGTCCAAATGAATCTGATTACATTTAAAGAGCACTTGTATTGAAAATGAAATGTAATGGAGTCAGTCTTTCTTGATAGTTTAAGATGTTTGGTGGCAAATGTCATCACATCAAAAGTGCCGTTCAGTCCGTCATGTTTCAGCTCCTCAGATTAAACCTCTTGAAGGTTATTTGAGAGATTTGGTATAAAAGTCCATAGTAAGAACAGCAATGACAGCTGTGACTTGGTCAGTGGTCAGTATCGTGCCATGGGTGAGTCAAAATTATTGAGACACATGATCTTTGGTCAGTGTACTCTTGGATGTAATGCTGGCTGGCAGGGGCATCATTATGCTAAAGGTATGTTTAATTGAGCGTTAGCAAGATACATCATAATGTCACTGTCAGTGAACTGTCTTTACTGCTGACTTACAGGGCGGGCACCATTGTGTCAGAAGCTCAATGAGCTTTAGCGGTCACTGTCCAGTTTACACATGGGTTTAATGATGACTAAAGGGTGATCAATTTGCCAGAACTTCACAGGCTGTTCCAATGTTGATACAGTCGCCATAACATTTTACTAGACGTTCTTCATAAACGTATGGTGTATCTGACACTGCGTTGAACTGGATAGAGTCGTATCTGAGACCAAGGAGTTGTAGAGTTATTGTAAACTCATCTCGATCCTCACCTGTCCACTAGAATGTAGTGTGCACCAGGGCATTTGCTTGGGTCCCTGGCTCTACTTGAACTATGCTAGTACACTATTTTATGTCATCCCACCATCAGTTTCATTAAATGGGTTCGCTGATGACCATATCGCTCATAAACGCTTCAGTCCTCTCATATACATGAACAACAAAATATTCAACAACTAGAAGCATGTGCTGTCAATATCAACTGCTGGATGAACGAAAACAAATTAAACATGAACACTTCTAAAACAGAAATTATATTGTTTGGTAGTCGAGCTCAGTTGAACAAGTGTATTACTACACATATTGATATTGCTGGTGACTTCATAAACCGTGAAAGTTGCATTAGATACCTAGGTGCCTACCTTGGCGAAACCTTGTCCTTTAAGGAACATATAAAGCGTAAATGCCACTCTGCAATGTTGAATTTTTTCAGAGTAACGTGTATTAGAAAATATCTGACTAGAGCTGCAACTGAAACCCTATTACTTTCACTGGTTATCTCTCATCTGGACTACTGTAATGTTATATTGTATGGTATTTCTGAGACAGAGTTGCGCAAAATGCAACGCATTCAGAATATGTGCGCTAAATTAGTTCTTAACAGAGGCAAATATGAAAGTGCCAAGAAAGCCTTGCATGATTAACATTGGCTCCCAATAAAGACGAGAATCAGTTTCAAAATATTGACAATCATGATCAACTGGTCGGGCTCCTGTATATTTGACACAATTATTAACTAAACATGTAAATCGTAGACCAGGATTAAGATCAGCCAGTGATTCCAGCATTAGATATGATGTGCCGTTTAACAGGAAAACTAGGTTTAATGATAGAAGTTTCTGCACTATAGGGCCGAAATTATGGAACAATCTGCCTCCGTATATTAAGCAAACCGAGTCAATAGACGAGTTTAAGAAAAAACTAAAAACGCATTATTTCACAGTTTTACGACTTGTTTTAAAACTGATATTGATTTGAATTATCGGTTTTTTTTTTTTACCTTAAATCTGTATTTTAATTTCATATTTTTATGCTTTTTCGCTATATTTAATATGTATTTGTTAACAATTTTTGGTGAGAATATATGTCTGTTTATTGTACAACGCCAATGAATATCATGAAAAGAAATAGACGTTTCATCAAATAAAGACGTTTAACGTTTTTTTAACGTTTGACTACAACGTGGCGGAGTGGTGAACATTCAAGCCAACAGGATGGCATTTAAGATAACACATATAATATATAGTCCCTCATGAGACAATAATGGTTGAGGGTCTCTAAACCGACCAAAAAATATAAGGTCATCTGTCAGCGTATATATGGGTGTAATAGTGTCTGGCAGGTGAACTTTTTTGTATCATTTCGGGCTTAATAACTACTTTGTAAATTCCATAAATAGGCGTAATTGTAAAACGTCATTTTAACAATGTCGTGTTTTGAAAAAAAGTCAAAGCAGTTGAGTACCTATTTTGTGATATCTCAAAAATAAAACAATTGGTAGCTGGCAGATAATGGAATATCAAAAGTTCCTTTCGGTCAGTCATGTTACTGTACCTCAAAGTAATTTAGACTGATGTTGTCCAATTGGTTAAACAGTTAAAAAGATATTTAACAATAACACTTGTATTGAAGAATATGAAAATAATGGAGTCCAACGTTTTAATATCTTAAGATTGAAAACAGTGAGTTGATATACGTTGTAAGAACAAAAATACCCCTCTGTTTGTCTTTTCAGTGTCTCAAAGTAATGTCCCCTGAAGCCTACAAAGATTCAGTGTACATACAAGATATTACTTTTGAAAGATGAAGTTTATTTTTTATACTACAGAATGTCCAGACGGTACCTATGGAAAAAGTTGTGAAAAAACCTGTAGTAGGAACTGCATTGATGCTTGTGACATGGTCAGCGGTCAGTGTTCTTATGGATGTAATGCTGGTTGGCAGGGGGACTTTTGTACAACAGGTAAGTCAAGATTAACGTTAGCGAGGTACATCACAGGGTAGCGGTCAGTGTACACCTGGTCGTTATGTTGACTTGCATGCGAACATCTGTGACCTACATTTGTCAATATCATAAAATCTATTAAAAGTTTGTACTCAAAAAGTTGATGCTGTTTTGGTAGTATGGCCTCTGTTTCTAAACGTACTTCGTCCGCCTTTTTCAATTCTAGATACTGCCGTTATATAATTATCTAAAAAGTTAAAATGATATTTTAAAACACATACATTGAAGAAAGTCAAAACATTTGAATCCCTCTATTTTATATCTTAAGACTGAAAACATATGTAGCTGACCGAAGATTTACCACAAAAGTGATTTTCAGTTTATGATAAGTGAAGGCTACAAAGATCAGTTAAGAGATATTGCGGCAAATGGACACTACTTTATATTATTCTATAATACAGAATGTCCAGACGGATCCTATGGAAACAACTGTGAAGGCACCTGCAGTAGGAACTGTAATGGCAGCTGTGATAGGGTCAGTGGTCAGTGCACACATGGGTGTAATGCTGGCTGGCAGGGGTACACTTGTGCCAGAGGTATGCGTAAATTAATGTTTTCGAGATACTTCACATGGTCATCTGTTAATATACTCAACGGCGTAATGATTGCTTGCAGATGAACTTTTGAAACCTAAGTTTGTTAAATTTCTTACTGACGACACAGTAAAGTCCATACATTTGTTGCAATCGCAACATTATACGTATTTTCTTTTCAACGTAGAGCCACAATTTATATATTTTATTAATTCATGTCCAATTTGATTGCTTTCAGCTTCAGACCAAGTAAATAAGTTTTCACCCATCCAATAAGGTGTTAAGCAATTTATTCAATATGGGATTTATATCAACCATAAAAACTATGAAAATAAACCTCATTGTGGGAACAAATATAACTGAAACTCTTTAATTATTTTATTCTTAAATATTACCATACTTAAGAAGTCTAAAACTGACACAAAGACCGTTGCTATGGTGACTTATTGTCTTAAACCGCGTGTTATGTGACCGTATGAAAGAGGAGCTAGCTGTTGTTTTATGACCCGGTTGTGCAATATTATTTAATCAAGAGTCATTAAATGAAGATGAAAGGTGAGAAATATGTTTATGTCCTGCACTGTGTGAACAGTTTGGATAATGCTTAGTACAGCTTTAGAAACAATTCATAAATATTGCGTAACATTTCGATTATTAAATAACCTGGATCTTCTTATTAATTGTTAGACAAGTATTATAGGCCATTTCAATTTCAAGACAAATTTAGCGCAGTTAATTTCACAATGATACTTGATATGGGAAGTCAACTTTGAATAGTATATATGATATATTGATAAAACAGAATGTCCGGACGGAACTTATGGAAACAACTGTGAAGACACCTGCAGTAGGAACTGCAATGGAGTCTGTGACAAGGCTAGCGGTCAATGTACAAATAGGTGTATTGCTGGCTGGCAGGGGGAATATTGTGCCAAAGGTATGTCTAAATGGGCGTTAGCAAGATACTTTACAAGTCTACCGGTCAGTGTTCACATGAGTGATTACATGGTAGAAAGTTACTACTAGATGGAAGGAAAGCTACTGTGACAGAGGTTTGTGACATATTCGGAACCTACTACATCGTACATTTCATGAATGTGCTTCAATCGCAACATCATGGTGTTGATATTGCTTCCGACGCAAGACCAGTATCGTTGAGGGCATGATTCACCATATTATGTTTTCGATTCTAGACTCTGTTGTCAATTTGGTTAAATTGTTAAATTACCAGTTTACAATGCTTTTTAAATAGCAAGATACATTTCAAAGGCACTTTGCCAGTGTACACATGAATGTTGTGCTGGCTAGAAGGCAAAGTATTGTGGCCGAGATTTGTGAAATATTGAAATACTAACTCCACATTAATTCTGTAAATGTGCTGCAAATGCAATAGCATAATGATGTTTTCAACGTTGAGCGCATTTAAATTACAATAGTTAACTCTAATATTTTTTACTTTAGAAGAAAACTTTTACTGAAGATAGTGAACAAAATGGAAGCCCTCTTTTTTATAAATCCATACTGAAAAAAGATATTATAACAGAAAAGCGCCTGTCCGTGTGTTATTCCTCGTATTTAGTGCTCTTCAGATATTTGACTATTACAGAATGCATAGACGGAACCTATGGAAACAACTGTGAAGGCACTTGCAGTAGGACCTGTAATGGTAGCTGTGACAAGGTTAGCGGTCATTGTATACATGGCTGTAATGCTGGCTGGCAGGGGGACTATTGTACAATAGGTAAGTCAAAATAGGCATTTTGTGTATCAGAAGATCAACGGTCTGTTTATGTTGGCTGACAGTGTGGCCATTAAATCAGCGTTAGCTAGGTAATCCATGGGTCAAAGGTCAGTGAAGAGAAAGATGTAATGCTGGATGGCATGGGCATCTGTTCAAACCCACAGATATGTTATCCGAGCTTTCACACCAATCGTGAACCAAGAACAGACCCAAGATACTCGGGCGAGAATAAAAGAACCAAATTCATCAATATGTTACAGTAAAATGTAATGTTAATGTATGCGACGTATTTCCTAACACCGAGGACAGTCATGAGATGTGTTTAACATAAAATCGTAGAATGACAACGGCCAAGCACGACAAATATTTGACCAGGAAAGTCAAAATATATGGACGTCGTTGGGAAAAAAACAACATGGTGTCAAGCGGACTAAATTATGTAGTAATTTGTTAATACTTCATGAAAATGTATCCCTTCATAAAACTCAAATGTTTTAAACTCTAGAGATTTCGATTTTCTTGAAGAACTAAATTCTGCCATAGAAAAAATCAGAACCGTTTAGAAAGTGTTTGCTGTAGGGAAATTTAATAATAGAATTTAAACTTTCATTCTTTGAGCCTCAAATTAATTAAACGTTAATCATTTAAAACAGCCATATGTTGTGATAATCACTTTTAAATTGGCCTTGTATTTATTTCATAGCTTAAATTATATTCTTCTAATCAGTCGGCTAAGAAAGTCATGAAAGACAATTTAGTGTTATATATGTTATAAAGCAGACCGTTCGGACATGTAAAATAGTATATAAGACACACAGAAAAGATACAATAAATGTACATGTATTTTTTTAGACGCATACATTTCTAGAGCCACAATTTACGAGTGGTATTAAAACAATTTGATAGAGGAAATACCCTGATGGTCGCCGGTCCGACAGGGTCCTAATTAGCCGTCCAGGAAAACGAGATTAATTACATCACAGAAGAAACTCGATATACATTGGAAGAATAAGCTTGTATTGTAAACATCTCAACCGCAGCTGTTCATGAGATTCCGACTTCATTGCAGTATTTCATTATTACTTTATTAACATTGTTTCGTAGTTGTTGTTGTTGTTTTGCAATTGATGTAATGTCTGTTGTGGTAATTTCAGCAACATCGGACCTATTTCCAGTATTTGACGAAGATGATACAATTTATTTTGCATCCGTTATACCTGTGGCTGTGTTTGTAGGCATCTGTGTTGTTGTGGTTATGTGCGTTTTGAAAACAAGAACTCGTTGGATCAGGTAAGAACCAACTTTTATAAAGTTCTTTGAATATGCAATAATGTCAAAAGATAAAAACATATTTGTTAAGTCACTTAATTGCTAATTGGATTGCCAGACTTTGTATTTTAGTTCATCGTTCCATATTTACAGTAAAGTTAATAGGCAAGGGGCAGTATATATCTTAGAAATCTGCTGAGTTCCCGTATAGTTATATTTTGAGGTGATATTATTTATTTCTAATGTAATGAATGACTTTCACCAGAACTACAGAAAACACGGGGAATCCAGCAGCAAATGACGTAAGTGAAATGAATGAGGTGGTCGCAAGTGATCGAGATTTATCTGTCTCTTCCGAGGTGGGTATAAGACAGGGAGTAAACGTAGAAGAAATGGCGTCGTCTGATCCTGTTTTAGAATATGAATATTTGACGATGATATCGTCTTCTGATCCTGTTTTAGAACGAGAATATTTGACGATGATATCGTCTTCTGATTCGGTTTAAGAGCGTGGATAAATGGCAAACACGGCGTCTTCTGATCCTGATTTAGAAAGTGTATAAATAAATGGCAAGCATGGCGTCTTCTGATCCTGATTTAGAGAGTGGATTAATGAAAAGAAACGGCGCCTTCTGATCCTGATTTAGGTGAATAAATAGAAAACACAGCGTCTTTTCATCCTGAGTTAAAGAGTGGATAAATGGCAAATACGGCGTATTCTGATCCTGATTGCGTGCGTGAATAAATGGCAAACACGGCGTCTTTTGATCCTGATTCAGAGAGTGGATATATGGCGTCTTATGATCCTGTTTTATAGCGTGAATATACAACAAACACTGTGCCTCTCTTGCTCCCGATTTAGAGTGTGAATAAATATATTTAGGAAATTGAGCCACTTCCTCCGGTCCCATTTTAGAGAGTGACTCTATATTACAAATATATAATGGAAAATTTAAGAAACAATAAAAAGAAGCTTGATTGTTGGCCAGGTCAAAAAAGCATAAATTGTACCTGGAACCAAATTAGATTTGATATGTTAAGTGTTGTTTTTTATGCAGACTTGAATCAATACATCCTTTAATGACGATAACATGATTTTAGACTCATATTGAATGGGAATTGTCCACTTTCTTGACGATAACATGATTTTAGACTCGTATTGAATGGGAATTGTCCACTTTCTTGACGATAACATGATTTTAGACTCGTATTGAATTGGAATTGTCCACTTTCTTGACGATAACATGATTATAGACTCGTATTGAATGGGAATTGTCCACTTTCTTGACGATAACATGATTATAGACTTGTATTGAATGGGAATTGTCCACTTTCTTGACGATAACATGATTATAGACTTGTATTGAATGGGAATTGTCCACTTTCTTGACGATAACATGATTTTAGACTCGTATTGAATGGGAATTGTCCACTTTCTTGACGATAACATGATTTTAGACTCGTATTGAATTGAAATTGTCCACTTTCTTTCCGACTACGTGTTAATGATAAGTGTAATCAAAGAATCTAGTATTGGAATGCACGGCTGCTTAATTTAAAGGTAATTAACACATTTAGTATGAATTGAAGGGAGAAAGTAATACAAGGATAACTTATGAGTATGTTTTGAAGAATGTATAAGACGTCATTTGATTTACATATATGCTGATATAGATACATGGATATTAAAACACGAGACATATTTTAGGAAGTACCTCTTTAAAATATAGGTTGGTCTGGTCAATGTGGTTAATATTGATATCAGAAGCTATTTCCAGTTTACTCTGTAATGCAAATAGTTTGAATATCCCTATTGATATTGTAATAGATGTTTGTTTGTTTGTCTTTTTCAATATACATATAATATGAATCAGAGATTTGGTTTTAATCAAGATCTTATCAAAAGCGTACTTTTAACTATATTTATCAAGTTGGTCCTAAACATGATCAAATCAACTCCTACTACACTAAGTATAGTTAGTCAGACATGTATCCATTAGCAACCGATAATGACGTTAAATTGGTTCATATTTGCCAAATATTAGCAATATCTTTAATAATTTAAATGCACTTAACAATAATAATACACTGTTGAAAACTATCTAAATATGTAGCTGTATTTTAAAAAATCCTTTATTAAATGGGATTTTGGGAAGTCAGAATTTGAAAAAAAAATCAGCAAAATATTAAAGACCTCTTCCTACAAGAATGGTTTTTGCGCGTAATTAACTCGAGCAGTAATTAATTCTATAAATTGTTTAAACCACATCTGTATGTGAACATTATCTACATCATGAACTCCAAAATAGCTTTTACGATACATCATAAAGTTCAGAACTAAAAATATCAAACAACCAGTTAAAACGAAACAATGGAACGGAATACCAATAAATGAAAGGAAATGTCACACGTCATAAAATAGGCGGCGGATTTCATTTTCTGTTAGCATAGCATATAATAATTTCCAGTAATATAGAAAACATTTCATTTGAAATTAGAAAAAAATAATGAAAGTAGAAAATAAAAGTGACTATATAAAACTATGTAAAATTGTTAAAGTTATTCTGAAACAACACCATTATTTACTAACAACTCTCTCTCTCTCTCTCTCTCTCTCTCTCTCTCCCTTTACAGCATATGGAAGATGAAAAACATTTTCCCACATATATGTTGTTTACTGTATACGTGACTTTAAAATGATATGCATTTGTGTAAGATATTTTTATATGTTTTAAATATTTGTTATTTAGATTTTTTTCATTAATTTGATATTTATGTTTTTGTATGCGAAATAAAATTATGCAAGAATCAATATTTAGCTGTCTATTGTATACCGGAATTGGCGCTTCGTCTTTCATATACAATGTATTAGATCTAAATAGCAGTTCATTTTAAATAATTTGACTATAAGCTCACTTACTTATGAACTTATGAATGAAAGGATTTCAAGTGGTAATTGTGTAATGCTGCTTAATCCCTCTCCCGGACCAACGGTCCAGGCACTACCCATATATACGGCGCCTCAAAGAATTTCAATGATTGTATCTACCTACTATCATACTTGTAAAGATGAATATAAGTTGTTTATATCATTTCATGATAGAGAAAAGACTTAAGTTTCCTAAATTAGGTGTTGTTTCAAGAATGCAAACGGGATCTAAATATTGTCATATCTTCAAATATTATTTTGCCTAATTAATGCTGGAGAAGGTTTTCATGAGATTCGTTTGAATATTTTATATTACTTATTTATCAATACGTATATAAAACAATCCAAGCGATGGCAGAAGCGTCGACATTGCTTGCGGAACATGTTTTCTGAATATTGTAGCTTAACATGGTTGTAATAAGACAAAACTTAAACAATTTATATTCGAAATACATTAAAATGCAATTCTATTTATTAAACAATTTATATTCGAAATACATTAAAATGCAATTCTATTTATTAAACAATTTATATTCGAAATACATTAAAATGCAATTCTATTTATTAAAACTAAAATAAGTATAATTTCAGATTGTAAAACAATGCCAGAAGTTCGGAAAATATTCTTAGATGTCCAAATTCCGTAAGGGCAGCGCATCACTTGGTAAAGTCTAAACGATTAAATTGTACATTTAAAATACATTTCATTTTAAAAATTATAATCCTAATACATTGTAAACCACTTTGAACATGTTACCTCAAAGAGCCTATTCCAAGCGGTTAGAGCATCTGTCCTTATTCTCGAGTTATTGGTTTGTACCTCGGTCGCGACAAATCTATCTGTATCGTATGCCTAGAGTGATTGAAATATTGTCACGGCTATTGGATAGGCTCGTGAGACCTTCATAGTTTCGGTTTTAATTATGGTCATTTTTAGCTCACCTGAGCACAACGTCCCCATGGTGAGCTATTGTGATCGCCCTTTGTTTGGCCGTGCGTGCGTCCGGCGTCAACAATTTTATTTAAACGACATCCTTCTCCTGGACCAATTTTGATGAAACTTTACAGGAATGTTTCTTGGGTAAAGCTCTACAAAAGTTGTTCAAATGGTTCTAATCCATTGCATATCTGGGTCACAGGAGCTACAAATAGATTTTTAAAGTGAAATCAAATGAGTCAAAATTGGCCCCGTCCTAGTGGTCACTTTATTTTACATAGACTTGTATAAGAAACCCCTCAGACGATCTTCTCAGAAACAACAAGGCCTGAAGTTAAAATGTTTACTAGTGGACCTCAACCATGTCCAAATCATGCCCTGGTGTCTAAACTGACTTATTAGAGCTTTGATCTTTAAAATTTGGATGGCAGGTACAGTTTTTGGGTGGAATTTAGATGATCTTGCTGTAATTCTACCTGGATTATGTGTTCAGTATGACTCATAATACTATACTATGCAATGAAGGCAATGTTTCCCAGGTGAGCGGTTCAGGGCCATCTTGGCCCTCTTGTGGCAGTTTTAATGTAGGCACCTGTAGTAAGAACTTTGTAGCACGCAAATTCACATGATTGATATTTCCGACCCTTAAGGACTGCAATAGCAAAAGAAGACCTAAGTCCCCTTTTTTGTGGGAAGGTATCCTTATGATACCGTAGGTATTACTATGCACATTCTCCGTGTGCATAGTGGCGAAGGAAAGCAACCAAAATCATATCGGGCTGAAAATTAGAATATTTTCTTTGTAAAACATTTTAGTTTAAATGTTAAGTTTAAATTCAACAAAAAAAAATTTCTTAAATGTTTGATACATTTTATTTTTACTCGTTAAATTTTTCAACAACATGTTTTCCATTCAAATTCTATAGCTAGATCTACATTCCTAGGAGAATCGGAAATAATGAAAACGCTTATTTTCATCAGTACATACACAAATACACATACAAACCGCCCCCGTTAGCCTCGGGAGCGGGAGGTCGTGGGTTAGATCCCCGGTCGCGATATATTCCACACTTAAAAAAAAAAGGCACTGGTATAGCTCCCTTGCTTGGAGCTCAGAATGTAAGGATAGTTTTAGGTTAGTTGTTGGCCCGGTGTCAGGGAAATGTGACTGGGTGTGGTATCATGCCACATTTCTACGGCGTGATACTGCAGTGTGACAGCACTATATATCTCAGGAAGACATAGTCTCCAAATGACTGAAATATTGTCGCGCCAAACAAACACACATACAAACGTCCCTTTTCTGTTATCGAAACGAAAATTAAGGGTAACGGTTGGATGACAAAAATAAGAGAGAAAAGAAGGAGAGAGATGCAAAGAGGGTGTCAGAGCATAGAACATAATGCGCCAACCTGAAGCACCCCACAATATTTCTGACAATCGCGGTATTGTAAAACCTATCAATTTTTGGAATGTTCTACACTATCTGGTCTCTACAGACATGTATAGTGCTTTATTCAAACAGTATCGACTCCGTTCAAAATGCACGAGTTCCACGTGCAAAAACTGGGATTTTATGCTTAGCTGCATTTCACTGATACCCTTCGGGCAAGAAAATAAACGTGAATTGTGTATCGATAATACATTGAAATGCGATATACATGTTAGACCTAAACCAACAGATTTGCTACTCAAGCAAGCATGTGAAGGAAATCTCGTCTTCTTCCGGCGCGACCGCGATTTTGTGAGACGGCGCACTTGCACTTTCGAATAAGGAAAGTACATGTAACTACTGTATTAAGTTGTCAAACTAAATTGGAAAGGTGATTGGAGGTAAACTATTCCACGTGATATATACGTAAAGTATTTTCAAAAAGTTTAAAAATTATATATACTCTATCTTTTTTCCAATACTTATTCACTTCTAATATAATAGTCTCTACCTGTCAAAAGTCTCTACCCGGATGCCTCCGTGCATTTGGGGTCTTCCTCCACTTGTAATTAGCTGGATGTTGCTATATGACTGACTTGACTTGACTATTTGAGTTAACCGTCGCTTCGACAGTATTTCAGACATATAGCGACGTCCAGCTAATTACAGAACAGATTACAGGTGGAGGAAGACCCCGAATGCACGGAGGCATCCGGTTAGAACCACCGACCTACTGCAAGCTACGCTATATGACTGAAACACTGTCGAAGCGACGGTAAATTTAAACAGTTAAGTCAAAAGTCTGCACTTGATAATTGTGTATTGTCAGAGCAAATGCCAACTTCTGAACAGATTGAAAGTTCTTATTTGACATTTACTAATAATTCATTTAAGGCGTTTATAAATGTTTAAACTTTATTTATTTTACATCGATTACGAAACAAGTTTTGACAACTTATATTAATTACTCTCGATGGCTCAGATGGCGGCGTATGTGGGTCATTATTGTGGGAGGAAACCGGACAGCCCGGAGAAAACCCACGTGTCTGGACGGGCGACCACTGTACCTACTCACTTACGTGACCAGGAATCGAACCCGGGACGCATTGGTGAGAAGCGAAGCGCATTACCACTACGCTATCCAGGCACCCAAATAAATGTTTGCTATAAAAGAAAATTGCTTTAATTTTCAGCTTTACTGAATTACTTGATATTTAACAGACCGTCATTTTATTGAATATGGGGAAAGGTAGTTATTAAAACAGTGAAGTGGGTTTAAAAAAATTTACATTGTTTTTACATGAAAAATATATTATTGGAAAGAACCATGTGTTTGAACTTTAACAACTGCATTATAAGTCAATGTTAAACAAGTAACAAAATAATCCAACATGTTTTTCATAATATTTATCCGTATTAAATTTCTGTGGAGGCAGATCCAGACAAACAGACAGACAGGATGTGAAGTAGGGTCGTCATGACTTATATAACTACATTTATATCCAGAATAATACTTTATATTAATGTTATTTGTCATAATATATATTTGAATTAAACAAAGTATTAGATTTACCTGTAACTTCAATCTCCTGTAGTTGTATTCTCCTATTCACTAAAGGGAAGTACACAACTGGCATGTCGCCTGTAATGGCTACAACTTCCCCTCTCAGTTCAATCACTAGTGTTCCCGACATATTCCATAAAAGAATACCAGGGGGCGCCAATCTTCAGCCACAGAATATGTGGTGCAATAGTCTTATTGAAAGATTTTGGATCACCAGAGTTAGTTGGTGCAATTCAAACAGCTGAACATCACTATTTAAAATACTCTGACGATTAAAATCATCAACCTGAAGAGTTTGATACTTATTTTCCCAGTCAGTGGTATATCGAGGTAATCCACAGTGTCTCCACTGAGGTGGCCATTGGCAACATCTCTCACACAATTTGCGAATACTGCATCCTTTTGTCTGATCATTTCATTCAAAACAAATGTATTTGGTATGTATGTCATTAATGGACTCTTAAAAGAAATAGTCCTATTGTCATTATATAGTGGGTTTGGTACAGGAGGGAGCTGTGTAAAGTCTCCAGCTAGGATAATCTGAATCCCACCAAATGGTTGATTAGTGACCTTCAATTTTAGCACCTCATTAAGGCATTCCAAATTGTTTTGACTGAGCATTTATCAATGATGAGGGCATCTGTATGTATTATGTTCTCTTTTACATCTTGGAATGCTGCATTTTTTCGGACAAGGGACTTTATTTTGTCTTTTTCATATTTGCAGTCACTAATTCCAGCCCATTTATTTATTGTCACAGCATTTGAACACAGTGTACAGGCTTCCTGTAGTTGCAATAGTAGCAACATTAATTTTTAGATCAGTTAATTTTTTCATAAAATGTCATCATTTCTATATTCATACGTAAATTCCTTTGCTGTAAACAGTCAGAAAGTCGTCTCATTGTAAATATCAAGATATGTATACAAGTAATATATGAATCTTGGTCATTTATCCTTGAAAGTATTACTCTTGACAAGTTTATTTGTTGCTTTTACAAATAAAACCTTTGTACTACATGTAGTTTAGTTATGAAAATTTATTCCCAAATTAATTTCGAGGTCTTCAGAAAATACATTACAAATGGAAAGTTTCCTTTATGGTTCAGTATATGTATCACGGCTGCCATTCCTTGCACTCCGACAACACATTACATATGACAAACAAGCTAACAACGATACTTTCAACGGACACGTACCTACATTTTCAATGTGCATCAGTTGGAAAATGTAAAGGTATATGCACCCATTACAGAATTTTACTATATAGACAAAGAGGGAAAATTGAAATTAGCCATGAGTAAGTTTAGTTAGCTGCCCTTGGAAATGACAGTAAAGAGCAAAAACCTCACGCTCAGGGGCAGATAACTCATAGCTATACTTAATTTTCCTTCTTTACCAATGTAGTAAAAAACTGTAATGAACGCGTATGCCATTTAAACGTATTATTATATAACCTGAATTACCATTGATTCAGGCGGGCAATTGTATTAACACTTTACCCCATGAATGATTTGACGAATACTAAGTGACTGAACTTATAATAGCCGAATGAACCTATGGACTTCTCTTTGTCGTACAGACTGTTCAAAACCTCAGCAACAATATTGTATGCACAAAAAGAAAATACCTAGATCAGACAGTGTTATATGTCAGGTAAGTCTAGGTAAAGGATAGCCATATTAATTTAACACAAAATACATTTTCAGATTAATTAGATATCGTTATTTCTTGGAAATTAGAAGTTTGATATCGAATTTATCCGAGATTTTGAGATATTCGTAAACGGTAAATCTCGTTAAAATCATTATCCATACATGGGGTAGTTCCAGGACTGTTTGGGTTTTTTTTTTTGTTGTTTTGTTTTTTTGTCAAGCGCTGCCCATTAATGAAATTTAATTTCAATAGCATGAGTAGAGCAGGAGGTTTTGCAGAATAATGAAACGTGGCAGACAAACTGTGAAAGATAGACAGAAAAAAAAGGACTACCTAAAACAAAATGATGCAAAAGTTTTGGACATTGTACATGACAATTCCTCTTGTCAAGCTCTGTCCATTAATGAATTCCATTAGCATGACTAGAGCAGGAGTTATTGCAGAATAAATGTGCGACATGCAGGCGACGGAGAAGTGATTCCTATGTATCACCCCTGCCTACAGCAGGTTACACATACATGTTTAAATATGAAGTTATTTTTTCTTTCCATTTCTATGAAAATGAAGAACATATGGATATTTAAACCATCTACTCCGATAATTTGAACTACCATGGGTTATCTGATAGTATATGTGTCTTTGTTTTATTTTTTATTTTTAACGAGAGATGTATATTTTAGCTATTTGTTAAAAACTGTTACCATGGACTTACGAACGTAGTATAAAATGAAATTGGTAACCTATCAGGTTTCCCATTTTCGTATTTAGCACATTTTTTGTGTGAAATAAGTGAAATTGAAAAAATAAAATACGTACAAACGCCCTTAATTTATTAGGGGCGATAACTATTAATAACCATTATTTCCAATGTAGTATTTATTAACTCCCTTTTCTTGGTGTTACGTTATCTCTCTCTCTCTCACACACACACACACACACACACACACGTTTCATCTGTTTTAACTTTTACAACACGACACGTAGTTCAGTACAAATAATTTTAAACTTTCCACCAATTACTGAGTTTTCAAAAAAAATGAAGAAAAAAAACCTAACCCAACAGACCCTATGTTCTTGTACCGACCCCTATGTTTTTGTACCGACCATAAACGTCTTTTTCCTAGCATTCGGGTTTATCACGGGTGCAAAACGCTGTTTATCGTCACGTCCCTTAAACCCTTAAAAGAATAAGAAAATAAAAAGTTTTGCCGACCTACCTACCTTTTTTGGAGATTATAGAGGAAACAAACAACATTTTTTTTCCTAATCATAAAGAATTTTCAACGAAATGAAAAACCGAATGCGCTAAACGAGCAGTGGCGTAGCTGCAAATACGCCGAATACGCACGTGCGTGCAATTTGTTCTGGTAGTGAGAAAAAAAAATTTAATGCGAAAAATGATATAAAAAGAGGGTTAACCTGGGTAAGGCACACATATGATGCAAAGAAAAAAAGATCGTTTTATTTACAGTGTGTAGATATGTTGAAATGTGAATTTTATTTTTGGTAAGTATACTTATTTATTTAACATGTATTCACTCCCTTAGTTTATTTTAACGGAACTGATTCCCTTGTCAGCGAGTCGTATGTATTATGATCAATACTATTGAGAGCATCCGAAGCTTGTTTACGGCGCGGTTTTCTTTCAAAATGTTACAACATGAATATCGCGTAATTTTTAACCCTTTCCCTCATAGATGACACCATGAAAAGACCTATGCGAACAGCATAAAACCAGATCAGCCTGTTCGCTGCTCCTCAGTGGTCTGGAAATGAGGACTTTATAATTAAATTTGGTAAGGTTTAACTGTGGTTTTCTGCAGATCAGGCTTTATGTGATACCTATTGAGGGCGTCAAAATGAGTCTATATGAGGGAAAGAGTTAAGAATGAAAACCCGCTGTCACATGATTAACGTAGAAGCTTACTCTCCTCACATCTAGCTGGAAACCGGACAATTTCCCCTTTCCTTCAAAGTAGGTCTAAGAAGGGATTTAACATATGATGCTATATTCGATACAGCTAAACTAACTTTTATAAATTACTGTTTATAATGCATGATGTTATGTTGTCACTTGACAATTATTTGGGAATAAAAATTCCCCATTTGTATAAAAGCAAAATCTATACTGATAAATAAATACCCTGCATCGATCTTAAATATTGGCAAAACTGTTATATATTAATATTATATATATTAATAATTATTGTCTTATTGAACTTTTGATTATTGCTGTTTGGATTTCGCATATTTATATAAAATAGTTTTTTTTATTGTCTTAAAATGTCTAATCGATGAAAGGGAATTTAAATTTTGGATTCATCAAATTAACAATGAACATTTATACTGTTGCAATTGTGGAAAGTTTCAACGTGCACAATCTGCTTAATTTAAGAAGTATGTGGTTGCGCAGACGGTGTTTTCTTTGCTCAATGCTTCGTTTATGGTGGGTCCGACAATCTCAGAAAGATCCTCACAGGTTCAAAGCACAGTGTTAGATTCCTGCACAGGTAATGATTTATCCCATACATATGTACTGATTTTATAATTTAAATTTAATAATCAGTCATGATTACATGGTCATAACTTTATTCTATTGTTAGGTTATAAATACACAGAAGTCTATTCAATTCAAACTTTAAGCTACATAAGAAAATGAATATTGTTCGTTATGAGTATTATTTTTATTTTTTAATTTTATGTTACTGTCTGTCAAGTATATAATATCACATACGTACAGGTGAATAGTTTAAGCGAGGAGCGATGCTCATATATCTTCAGAGTTCTCCAGTCTTCTCTCGACGACAATGAAATGACGTTCTTGAGAGAATGTCAGCGGTGGCGAACTTGGTGGGGCGATGCGGCACTTGCAGACGCTCGTCCCGCAGCACCGGAAGACATAGCAGCCACGCTCGTTTTAGCATCAGAAGACCTGATGCTTGATCCTGATGATAATTGTTCCTGTATCAACAGCCACTGCAGAAAGGTCGTTTCCGACTATGCGTCGAGTAAAGACGAACTTTAAAAGTACCATGGCAACCGAACGGATGAGTGGAATGAACTTGATGAACATGTATCGAAATCTTGACATTTTAAAGCACTTTTGCTAACAGGAAACCACGACGTCTTGCTTTTCTGTTTAAGGTGTAAACAATTGATATGACGCCTCCGCCCTTAATATTTCTATTTAGTATAACAACAGAAACTGTTCTGCCAAAGTCCACCTGTATTTGTTTTGTAGGGGTATAATTTGTGATTTTTTATCAGCTCGACTATTCGAAGAATATGGGAGCTATTGTAGTCGCCCTTACGTCGGCGTCGACGTTGGCGTTGCAGCTCTTGGTACAAGTTTTGCATGCAAGTTACTATCAACTTTATATCTCAATAACCATTTATGGTATTGATTTGAAAGTTTATAAATATGTTCAGGGGCGTCAGACAGCCAAGGTAGATAACTCTTGACTGAATTAAATATAAATTGTGTCCCCTTTTTTTACTTAGAAATTTGGTTAAAGTTTTGCATGAAAGGTACTTTCATACATAAATCTCAGAGTCCAGGCATGGAATTGATTTGAAACATCTTTAATATGTTTAGGGGTATCATGCTATCAAGGAAGATAACACTGATGGAACATATTACAAAGTATGGCCCATTTTTAACTTAGAAAGTTTGGTTAAAGTTTTGCATTCGAGCTACTATCCAGCGTATATCTCAGAAATTGTTTATGGTATTGACTAGAAAGTTAAGGAGTGTATTCAGGGGCATCAGAAAACCAAGGAGGATATCTTCTCGACTAAATTGTATACAAATTATGGCCTTTTTCTAACTTTGATACTTGGTTAAAGTTTTGCATGCATAGTGTTATTATGCTGATGTCTCAGTAACTTGGCATTGGATTGATTTTAGACTTCATAAAAATATTAAGGGGTATCAGACTATCAAGGTATATCAGCTTTGAATATTATTAAATACAGGGTATGTGAAGGGCAAGAATTGAAATAGATTACATTTGATTTACCAACAAGCATTTTGAATAGTCGAGCGTGCTGTCCTCTAACAGCTCTTGTTGGCTTAACGGTTTTGCATATTCACATTTGGGCAGTTCGACGTCACGTTTACTGTTATTTAATTGTCAAACTTTGACGAGTGATTTTCTGTAGTTATACAATATTGATTCTTACCGACTTAGCTAATTTCATTTTTGAGACATTTTATTCACATCAGATTGCATAACCTAACCACCATTAAATGACAAAATCCGTAGAGCTTCCGGCTACGCTCCCCCCCCCCCCCCCCCCCCCCCCCCGGTCCCAACCAAGACTGCCCTGGGTCTGCCTAAAGCGGTCCCCTTGGCCCCTTACGTATTTGTGCGTACACTCAGTTTTGGCCTAGCTACGCCCCTGACGAGTATTTCGAAAGTAACACTAACATTTCCAAACAAGATTAGATCCTACTTATATATGAATAATAATATCAATACATGAACGTAAAACATGACGCTTCAACATAGCAAATTACTGAATACAATATATAATGAATGTAGATTCGTTAATAAAGTGTGTCTAACATTAAACACTTCTGATATCTATTTGCTAAACATAAATTGTTCAGATTAGTTTTGGGTATTATAACAAAGTTAAAAGACACAACAAGTATAAGTAATGATGTAAACAATTCTTAAAAGCTATTATCTCTTAAAATGGTGATGAATAAAAAAGTAATCTACCCGATATCACGTGCATGCTTAGTTGCTTACTGCATTCGAATAAGATCAAATGAGATGCATTATTTTATTTTTTAGGCTAAAATACAGAATGATCTTAGTAAGCGATGTTTGCTTTCCCGCCGATAGTATTTCAGTCATCTTAACTAGATTGTGTCGTAAACATGGATGTATTTATCACATGTCAGCTCTTCGTGCAAGTTTGGACAACAACTCAAGTTCCAATGAATCATATTATCTGACGAATTATTTCTAGGAAATCTGCTTAAGGCCCGGAAAGATATTGCATCCCCGGACAATTTTAAATTCCTGTTAGTAACCCAGTCGCCTACGTGTACTTTCGCCTGTTTATTCACTTAAGGTCACACTAATATAACCCAGTGGATCGTATCAGTACTTTCGTAAATGCATTTAGTTTCCCTTTATCTTCATGTCCATGAAATTACCAAAATTTTAACTTCCAGCTCTTGAAACTCATCTCTCTCCAGGGTCTCTGTATATACACGAAGAGACCCTGCTCTCTCTCTCTTCCTCTCTCGTCTGGCTGTATATACCACATACAAAAGTCATGTGTCCATTATCATTGCTTACATCGATTTAAATATAAATAGAACGTGAATTTTCATTGCGACATTTATTCACACGCACGTGTTGCCTCATGAATGATCATTAAAAAAAAGTTTATTTCCATAGATGGTCGTGATTTGTATATGGATCTTACACAATAGCATGCTACTAACTGGACTTTCAGGTTTCGAATTCATTTGACCAACAAGACTAATTTTGATGCAAAGCATCAAAGACGCCGCGCATGTTTTTGAAGCACGACTTAAATAAAGCAAAGTCATACAGAAAAGGTCAAAAAACAACAAAAAACTTATATTATCAATTTATTCAGAAAAATAGAACAAAAAAGCACAGAAATCCTTTAATTATAGTAGACACATTATGTGGATGATGATTTGAGATGCCATAAATTAACTAATTTATAGATCAATGAAGATACATTTTACAACAGGTAATTCATTTCTTATATAATTAATTGAATAGTTACGGTCTGCAAGATGCATGGAATTTCCAGACAGTAAGCTACTACGGCGATATTAATGTCAATTTAAAAAAAATTCATCATCATCAGCAGCAGCAGCAACAACAAGGACAATGATAACGAAACATTCAGCATAGATATTTTTTTTATTTGGTAAGGGATTCAGGTACAAGCCCTGGTATTAACAATCTTCCCGATAGTTATTACATCCCTTGATAACGTACGTAGCGTGACGTAGGAGCATGGCATTCTTTTTGTATTAATGATATGTATTAAAATAAATATATATTGACAAGGTTTTACTACATAAGTCATGTAATGTTCAGTTAGATTTACCCATTTCAAGCACTATACATACTGGGACCGCAGGTTGGGCCTGGAACCGTAAATTAGACATGTCCGCTACGGCCATATGTATAGTATTTGTGTGTTTTTGCAATATGCTGTAATACCTATATTTTAACTGCTTTTTCATTTATTTTTTTTTTTCAAATTGACGGTTTCTATCTAAATTCTGAATATTTTAAGATTTCAAAACATCTCTAAAAAAATTCTGAGCTTTAATAAATCAGGTTACTTGCAAGGTTCGTTAACCAAGTGTTAAAACCCGTTGCCTACAAGTTTAAGGAAAAGTCATCAGATATACATAATATGTGTTCAGTTTCTTTTTAATAAGGACAGAAGACTTGCATATTTTGAATCTTGTAATTTATTTCATCAGTTAATGCAAGTAATTGATTCATAAAGGTTTTTTTTAAACATATTACATATTTTCATTTTACAATAATAACAGTGGTTGCTCCCTGATTTGATTATGCGGCTCCATTAGCAAAAATAAAACCTATTCCATACTGACGCCGCATCGTCAATGATCTGATTGGTCCGGTTCATTCAGGTGAGACTATTTCTTAAAGGGCGTGCCTGGGCTTCCGCACTTACGCACGTGAGTACAACCGATTTGAAAAATCAGTAAATTTGAACACCACACACAAACAAAAATAAAATGCGCATTGTACGTTGTTGAATGCTAACATGTTTGTCTGCAGGAAACAGAGGCGGCCCGGGTTAGTTTTAAATGTGCAGAACAGTTCAGCAATGTTAAAAAAACAAACACATTATTGTTACCGCAAATCTTTCAATAATATTGTTACGCTCCTCTTGAGCTGCTACCTTAGACGTCACACTCCTCTAGAGCTACCTTAAACGTCACGCGTCTCTAGAGCTACCTTAGACGTCATGCGTCTCTTGAGCTGTCACCTTTAACATCACTTGTGCACTTCTCTTGGACTCTCACAAGCTACTAATGTTGTTTGTGTGAGTGTGTGGCTGGCTGGGTATGTGTTGGACTCCATTAAATGACTAATACCAAAATTAGGGATCAACAAATTAAGTGAGACAGTATAAATTAAATGAATTAAAATTTAATGAACTAGTATCTTAAAACTATATCCACTCTAATTCACAGGCTAGTACAACCTCAAAGCTTAAAGTAACAACAGATGTACTTATATTTAAGCAAAGTCAACTTATTCTAACAATTCGCAAATCCTAGAATAAAGCTTAATGTTCTCTTAAATAAATGGATAACCCCTAAGTATGTCTCTTATTATGCAATTAAATATAAAGATAGAAAGAACGAATGAAAATAAAGAAAATAGCCAAAAAACCCTAACACCTTACAATTTCTAGAAATTTGGAGTCCTGGAATGAAGGGAGCCTGGGGTTTATATACCCTAGCAGACTTCCACAGTTCCACAGCTGTGGAACTGTGGCCCACAGAAAAATCTGTGGAATCCCACACTTAATCCTGTGGGTCCCACACTTTAACCTGTGGAACTATTCCACCAAAATTGTGGGGTTTTCCCACAAAACCTGTGGGAAGTTATTTAAACAATATAAATAATTATTTTACTGCTTAAAGTGATTGCATTTAATCCTAAAATGTGCAAAATATCATTTTACACAAAATAATATAAATAAATACCTCAAAAGGTCTTTTTCCATTTAAGTTGAACATTGTGGAATGTATCAATCTAAAAATAGATTACTTCAGCATCCCTGGAGTCGCCAATAGCAACCCACACTAAAAATCAAGATGGCTGTCAATGTCAATACACATCAATGTAGATATTTAAACTTTGCTAAAGTTTACACAACAATAAGGAGGATTTAGGATAACAAATTTGGCAGAACTATGAAGAATCCTGAACATTAACAGGAAAAGTAGGACCTGTGCCTCTACAAAGATGTATTTGCATATAATTAATGAAAATAGAACTCATGGAAACTTTGGATATATACTGGTCAGACGGGTATCCGCGAATCTAACATTTTGATTTTCATATTCATTATAGCATTTGTTATAAGCTGGCCATCAGTGATGTTTTTCTCTTTATTAATCTTTTAAATAGCTTTTTCACATTAATTAAACCTTTAAATTACCTGAATATTGACGCTTCTAACTTTTTATATCATGTGGTCGGCCATTTTGAAATTCTCAGGTATGCATGTATGTTCGCGAATTGACTAATCAGAGCGCTTGAAAATACGGCATCAGGGGAATGGAAAAATACTTGGCAAAATTTCCAACCAAAACAAATAGGCATTTCAGGAACAACGAAAATTAACAGTAAAACTCAATCTTTATTGAGGATTTTTTGCTTAAAGTGGATTACAGTTTTTATTTATTTCTTGCATCACACAAAGGGCAGAGGAATGTTGAGCCTCTCCTTAGAACTCTCACTGGGGTGCAATACTTCAGATGAACCCAACCATTACAATTGTCACATTGCCCCCAGGTAAGAAACTCAACGGTGTATGCTGATGAGAAGTTTTCTGGTGAGCTTCTTTTGCATACAATGCATTTGTCAAGTTCTGATACTTCCTCATCAGAGCTTAATTCAATGTCTGTGTCAATTTCAGGTACAGAAACTTTGGGAATTTTCACACCTGATGTTCCTGATTTGGGTGGAGACTGCAGTGATTTCTTACTCATTTTCATTGTTTTGGTTTGTTTTGAGATGTTCTCCTTGAGTGCTGATTGACTAAGTAGGTGCAGATTTGATGGCGACATCATGTTACCTTGCAAAGATGGTTGATGTTTCCTTTTCTTTGGGAGAGAAGAGATTTTTGTGATTTTTTTTGTTTCAAAAAAATCCTCAGTAGATTTTTCATTTGAAGATGACTCATCATTGGCCTCATAGATTATAGAGGGCATAGTTTTTATAGAACTTATTTTATTTCTTTGCAGTGGAAATACTCCTGCTTTCCTGAAGGAAGACACAAGATTTGCGGGAGTCATTCCTTTATTGTAGGCCACACTTGAAATAGATGCTACATTATAGCGATTCACATGCACCCCAGGTGTCTTTCTCATAAATGATTGGCATTCTTTGTAATATATTCGCTTAAGGGGTCCAAAATATCCCACATCAAGGGGCTGTGTAATGTGTGATGTGTGTGGAGGTAAGACAAAGAATATTAAGTTGTGTTCCTGCCCCCACTCTTTAAGAGTCAAACTGATATGGGATCTGTGCCCATCAAATAACAGGAGATGTGGTGATCCATTGTTTGGGATATGTTTGATAAAGTGTTTTTCTAAATAGTCACGGAAAACAATAGAATTGGACCATCCTTTTTCAGTAACTGTGTAATTAGCACCTGGACATGCACCATCCAAAAGACTGTCATTCTTACGTTTCCCTGGGAAAACAAAAAAATGGAGGAATGCATGTTCCCACTGCATTACCTCCAGCAATAATGGTAACATTTTGACCTCTATTTGATGTGACTGCTTGAGGAACTGTGCCCTTACTACAGACAATATTGGAAGGGCTATGCTCCATCGAAAGGCCAGTTTCATCTATATTCCAAATATTTTGGGGTTTGTCTAAAATCTCATGGTCATTCATAACATTTTCCAATTCAGAAAAATACTTGTCGAGAACTTCCTCAGAGGAACATCTGGCGCGTATCAAAGCCAACTTTTGTGGTTTTGACAAAGTTATCTCTGATTCAGATGGAGTTCTGACATAGAAAGCATAGGAAGACAGAAGAACAAATAGAGCTAAACACTGGCAAGAATACTAAATGAGGATTTGTTGTTCTGTGTTTTTAATCAGAACAATGATCTAAATCATGTCTTAGTGCCAGTAAAATCATCATTTAATGAAACTATGAAGTGGCTAGCCAAAAGCACATGGTAAGACAAATTTTGACAAACCCTGATCATAACAATATTGTGCTATCCTAATGCATTATCAGCCATGAATAGGCTAGATCACAGGACACCAATATTCAGTAAAATAAAAAAAAAATCGACCTCTCTATATTTAAATAAACACCAGGAATGCAATGCCTTCCATACCCCAACCCACCTCTCCAATACAGGAATAATTGTTGGGACAGTTTTACAAAGGATTTTTCTGGTCTGGACAATTAAAGGGGTTAATTATCTCTCAAAATATATCCTTACCAGTAATGTTTCGTGTTTTATACTACTGAAAAACACAACCCTACAGCTAATTTCTCATGTCGTAGTAGCCATGACGTGACGTTACAGTTTTACACCCAGCAGTGAAGGTAGAATTAAATATTATTATTTTATAAATTTGTTTTCTCTATTTATTTTTCCAAATTGAAATTTAGAAGATCTATCTGAATTTATATGAATGTTGATTTTATAATTACAAAAACAGAGGGGAAAAACCCAACAAGCGAGGTAACTCTTTCAAACTGTCCGTAAACGAGTAAACTTACCTTCACTGCGGGTGTAAAACTGTGACGTCACGTCATGGCTACTACGACATGAGAAATTAGCTGTAGAGTTGTGTTTTTCAGTAGTATAAAACACGAAACATTACTGGTAAGGATATACTTTTTTCTTCTTTTTTTTTGATTGAATATCAGGTTCTTGTGGCTAGTATTACTGTCAACTGCATTGAAACTGGAGGTTGTGGGTTCAAATCCCGGTAGCATTTTTTTTTCTATTTCCCCCTTTGAACATTATTTATGTATTTCTTAGATAACGATATTTTGTATTTGCAGCCTTAGCAGAAAATGGTAAAACCAGTCGTTAAAATGGTCTGGGTATGGTAACAATAGATCACATATTTCAAATATTTTGAATCAAAACAATTATTTAACATGTTTGGCTTGTTAACCAAATGCTATTATTTCTTTTTTAATGAGTATCAGTAGCAAAACATTTTCATTAAAAGGATATGACTTAATATTTAGTGTGTTCTTATTTCTGAAAATGTCCGAGCTTTAGATAAGAGATGTTTTGTTAAATTTCTTTATACAGGTGTCCTTTTAGCATACAACTAAATTGTTTATTTTTCAGGTTTTTTCCACTACCTTAACACATTTGTTATAATTACATGACAACTTCTTACTTATTTGACATTTACTGTTTGCTTACAGTACAGCACAGTTATGTAAATCTTCCTGAATTACAGCGTTACATTTTAGTATAAATCACACATTTTAATTTACGCAACATATTCTACATGATACGTAGCGTATGTAATGTTGCAAAGATATATACCGGTAAAAGTATGTCTACTGGTATTGATGTGCTCCATACTGATAGGGTAACAAATAATTTATCTGTGTGAAGAAGTTTTTATCTTTATTGTGCATTATTGATATTATGGTCAGTTATGTCCGTAATGTATCTATAGAAAAATAACTCTGCAACGGTGCAACAGTCCATGCACCTTTGGCATGTGATATGTCTTTGGTTAATCTATTAGGTATATGGCAAATAAAATTATGTCGTTC
>CM037783.1:46615613-46665613 GCA_021229015.1 Solen grandis | reverse complement strand
TCAAGAATGTGAATTTGGCAGTATAATGTATTTGTCGGTGCTATAAGCTTGTGGTATATTTGGTGCATACGATTACTTTGAAAGTTTGGGCATCTGTTGGTTACATATGGTTGTAAAATAGTAAATGAATAAGAAACTATACTTAAAAATTAAATTTAAAGTACAGGAATTACTTGTTTAATATATTTTGTTGTACAGTAAAACCTGTGAACAAAGGCCACTCAAGGGAGACTGAAAATAACCTTTAACTGGAGGTGCAGGGAGTTAAGTCCCTAGCCTTTGTTCATAGATTGGATGTTATTCAGCGGTTATCACTAATACAGATTTAACTGTATATACAAATATCATTTTTTTATATTGATATGAATGTCATACTTTTTGGTTAGTAAATACACCTAAACTAACATATCATTGCTTCATATGTTTGTGAAACAAAATAAGCTATTAAAAGATGTGTCATGCATTTGCTTGTTAAAGTTATGTACAAATTTTAATTGAATAAATCATTGATCCCAAGCTTATCTTAGAGTCCTGATATGTATTTGATCTTCTGAGCGTGAAACTTCTTAAACAGTTTGATGGATTTCAAGGAAATTTTATACAAAGGTAATAGAACATACGGAGATGTGCATAAAGCTAGATTATTCTGCCTGTTTTCTTTTCCCGTAACAAAGGGCTTTGTGGTCGTATTCATCACCTTTAGTGATAGGTTTGGTTGTTTCATGGAGAGAAAAGAGATTCAAAATTGTTTTATTGATCTAAATGAGATTGTGTGCATGGCTTTGCTTGAATGAAATTACATCATTGTGATAGTATGTAATTGTGATAGTATGAGAGACAGCAGCTAAAATCATACTACAATGTGTATGTGTTGACTCAAAAATGGCACTATACAATGACAGTCTGGGGACTGATAATCCAAAAACCAAGTCAGAGATATATACTTGTCCCGACACAGGTTCAGATACTTTCCTTACCTCATATAGACAATTTTGATGCATTGGCAAACAGAGTAGACCCAGATCAGACAGCTCCTGTGATGAGTGTCTTCTCTTTTTGCTCATTAAATATTTGGCTCAGATTCTACACTGTCTGCATGTTAAAGAAAAACCCATGGTTCCATAATATCAATTGAAATTAAGTAAATTTATATTCATGAAGTAATACATTTGAACTTGAATATTCATGAGGTAAAGGGTTATCAATCATTTTGTTTTGATTTCATATTTCACTTCAGTCCCTGAGTTATTGCAATTTTACTGTATGTATATGTCATCATATTATCATGATGTAAGTTATATGTATGATATTGTGCTTAGGAACTGAGGGAAGATTTGTGAGGTAATTGGGTCATTCTAGTGTATACAGAATGTATGCAAATTAAAGTGTTGGATTAAACAATAGCTGCCCTGGAATATCGATAAGTGTTTGACCTAGTTTACAGAAAAGAGAACATGGGTCTGTGATATTGTTTGAAAGCATATGACCTTGTCTTGATTGGAAAATATTCAATATTCGAAAAAATGTCATAAATAGTAAATGTTTGTTTGTATCATAGGTTGCTTTGTCATTGATAAATCATTTCATTATTATTTTGATCTAGAAATGCACAAATTATGTTTAAGAATTGTACATGGTTACCAATCTATACATTACAATATATGGTCACAGAAAAACAAGGCTGTAATTTGCTGTAACACTTATTGTGTGAAAGATTTCCTGTTTGTTTGTTGTTGTTGATTTACAAGTATTTTTTATGCTCACCGAAGGTGACGCATATAGTCGCCGCTTCGTCCGTCCGTCCGTCCGTCACACTTTCCTTGTCCGGACTATTTCTCAGGAACTAACGGCTTGAATTCAACGAAACTTTATGGGAAGCTTTATTACCAAGAGGAGATGCGCATATCCTCAGCATGACCCGGTTCCTAAATTTTTCAAAGAGTTTTGGCCCATTGACTTTTCGGCCTATAGTACATATTGCATGATTCTTGTCCAGGCTATTTCTCAGGAACTAATGGCTTGAATTCAACGAAACTTTATGGGAAGCTTTATTACCAAGAGGAGATGCGCATATCATCAGCATGACCCGGTTCCTAAATTTTTTAAAGAGTAATGGCTCCTTGACTTTTCGGCCTATAGTTCATGTTGCATGATTATTGACCGGGCTATTTCTCAGGAAATAAAAGCCTTAATTCAAAGAAACTTTATGGGAAGCAAACATTTTGCATGAATTGGGCTATTTCTCAGAAAATAATGGCTTGAATTCAACGAAACTTTATGGAAAGCTTTATTCCCAAGAGAAGATTTGCATATCATGGGGGTAACTTTGTACCTCAATTTTTCACAGAGTTATGGCCCTTTGACTTTTATGCAAACAGTATATCTAGTATGATTCTTGTCCGGGCTATTTCTCAGGAACTAATAGCTTGATTTCAACAAAACTTTATGTGAAGCTTTATTACAAAGAGGAGATGCGCATATCTTCAGCTTGATCCAGTTCCTACATCCTCCCACCCATTGACCAAGGTCTTATTTGTAACAATGACGTTCTTCGGGGAGCATCTGTCAGTTCTACTGACTTTCTTGTCCTTAATTGCTTAATGAGTAAAACTAAGAAGTAGTCATGTAGTAAACCCTGCATGAAACACGATTCTGATGACTTTTTTTTTTTCTCATACGGGCAGGTGGCTCACTTTTGTTTCCACTCAGTTACTTTAGTATGGAATATGGTACTGATACTTTGTATGTAGGTATTTTGTATAGAGAGGACATTAATATTGCTTTTGGGGTTTGCTGTGTCAAGGTCACTGTTATTAAGATTTGTTTCTTCACAACTTTTGTAAGGAATGAGATAATGTGACCAAACATGGTACAGAAGTAGCTTGTAAAAGAAGGTGTGTATCACTTTTAGCATCATTAAGGTCAAGGTTGTTCTTACTTAAACTAGGAAAATGTTTTCAACTCATTTACTTTGGTGAAGATTGAGATATTGAGACAATAATCTGGTACATAGGTAGCGTTCATTAACCCTTACCCTGCTGGAACCGTAAATGCTAACCTTTGCCTCCAGTAAAGAGCCAGGCCAGGCAGGTTTGGCTCTTAACTGTTGGCTGACCAACTACAAGTTTTCATCTTGTTATCCCTAAAATTGATAATGGACAGTTCCAAAAAAGATGCAGGCTAAGTCCATTTGAGAAATTCAGCAGGTTAAGGGTTAAGAGGAAGATTGAGTCCGCTTCTGAGTTAAATCCAGTCAAGGTCAAAGTCAGTTACTAAATATAGATAAATGATTCCCTTTTAATAACTCTTGCTCAGATGAGATGTTGTGCATGTATAAAATAATTGGTGCCATGTCTTTTGCTTCTTGTATAGGCTTTGGAATAAAAGTAAATATTTATTTCTTGTGAAAAAACATCCTCAAGCCTTTTCATTTGGTGTTTTACCATTTGATTTGAAAGTCCATGGCTTATTTAAGTTTCAGAGGAAGAATATTATTTTTTTTGATTTGTGAAAAAAAATGCTGCAGTATAGATTTGTTATAAAGAATGTTTGATTTGTGGTGAATCATGTTATATTATGCTATTATGCTTTTACTTATTTTGCCCATTTCTAAGTTGCTGACTTATATGACAAATATTTGTGCATGTTGATGTGAGGTTAAATATTGTTATTAAAACAGGCAATTTACTGATGTAGTTGGTTTCCTATATTTTTTATTGTGAACATGCCGTTACAGGTGTGTGTATATGTGTGTGTGTGTGCACAAGAAAGGGGAAGGGGGAGAAGGAGAGGAGAAAAAAAGAGGGGGAAAAAAGAAAGAGAGGAAGCGGGAGAGAGAGAGAAAATTTGAGAGAGATAGAGGTATAATTAGAGGGAATTGTGACTACAATCTTACATTTGGTGACTTGGCTACCCTCACATGTCACATCCTTTCCCATTCTTTTCCCATAGTTTTCCTCAAAAACTTTGACATGCCAAGTGCTGTTAATCTTGGATCAGTATTGTCCTCAGTATCACAAAGGGAAGCTAGGGAAATTGTATTGAAGACAAATGGAGTCAACGTCACTGTTACTAAAACTATAAATCAAAGTGCTGATAGCACTGAGAGAACAGGGATTTTAATATGATGATATCACATTACTTATGTTTATCAAAGTAAATTTAATATTCCCAAGTGATGCCATTGAACCAAATGTTATAAACCCACTTTTACCATGCCTGAAAACGGTCGTTTAAAACGATAAACCCATCATTTATCTCAATGGATTGCTAATAATAAACATATCGCCACTTCCTCTCCCCATTTCAATGGCCTACAATTTATAAGATAATATAAGTATGTAATCTAAAACAACAAACTTTCTATTTGATATTTGAATTATACTTTTATTATATATATATACACATGTACTTAATGATTTTCATTAGGACAGAAATATGTATGTCTTATATTGCAGAAGAAATTTAAAAAAAATGAATAAAAATGTTGGAAAAAAATTACTCCCCTGGGACTCGAACCTACAACCTTTAGAATGCTAATCAGATGCTGCACCACTGCGGTGTTTTATTATGATTTTTTAATATATGTATTGTTGGCTTTCGCTGGAAATTCCAGCCAGTCATAGTTCGAAATATCTCCACATGAGATTGCAAATTGTTTCCTGTGTATAATCTTCTTTCATTACAGTTTATTAAATACAGTATCACCGGCATCGATTTTCAACACATCTTTTTTCAATTTCGACTATCATAACGCTATTGTACTGAAATAAACATGAAAATTGTCACTATTTAGTGTCAAGAGAAGAAACAAATTTGGACTTTTTTAGTGTGGTAAATAAGAGGGAAATCTATAATTACTAAATATAGCCCCGAATTGTTGTCCGATCCAAAATGTGTGCTTCCTGAAAGCAACCCTGTTCCAAAAATGAATCTGAAGGCTTGAAAGGAGTTTATGATTTAAGCTTATTTATATCAGTTGGGAAACGGGTTCTTACAATATACATGTATGCTGAACTATCATTACGGTTCCTGGGTCAGACCTGTACTTTTCACTGTAGAAAGCCATTTTAGTCCAATTTTATAAGAGATACTGCCCTTTGATATATTTTGCTTCATACCCTTTAAATATAAAAATAGAAATAAGTTTGCTCAGTTTTTCGCCTGAAATGTGTGTGAATACTGTGAGTGACAATTCCCTGACTGGTGATGTATTCCTACCTCCTTAGGCTGAAGAGCAGCAGCGCAGGCGGCAACGGATGGAGAGTGAACAGAATTTCCGTCTGATGCAGCAGACGGATGCACAAGATATCATCCCCAACAATGAGGAGTTCACTTGTCCAATATGCTTTGAGGACATCCCACCAGGAGAGGGGGTTGTACTACGGGAATGTTTACATGCCTTCTGCAGGTATGTTGTTTACCTCATGAATATTCATGTACAAATATAGCACTTGATGAATATTAATTTAATGAGTTTTGAATGGTATATGAACAATGGAATATTCATTGATGAGCAGACTATGTAGAATCTGAGCTTCAATGTTGTAGGAGTAAACAGAGGGGCTGTCTGATCTGGGTCTGCCAATGCGTCAAAATAGGTCTACATAATATTGTGAGGCAAAGGGTCAGTCTAAAATACTTTTTACAATGACTGAAAATACAGCATCTTTGATGATAAAAGTCTTCTCTTTGGTACTGATAGTGACATTAGTGTAGTCGTAGCAGAGTACCTGGAGAAAAGCCCAATTGTCTGAATAAAAATTGTATTTTGTGATTGACCCTTATGAAGTAAAAAATAAAAAGAGAAATGAGAACTCAACATGTTTGGGGTGTCACAGTATGAAAATACCAAACCACTTAATATAAAGAGCATGCTGGTATTTGACAGTATTTAAACATCATATTTTCAGTTACTTTATCCATGTTGTTTTTGTTCAGTTTAAAGTGTTTGTAATCTAGTCACTGGTTTTCTGGTACAATTGTTTGTACTTGTTACACTCATTTTATACACTGTATACAATGGTTTGTACTTGTTACACTCATTTTATACACTATACAACGGTTTGTACTTGTTACAATCATTTTATACACTGTATACAACGGTTTGTACTTGTTACAATCATTTTATACACTGTATACAACGGTTTGTACTTGTTACAATCATTTTATACACTGTATACAACGGTTTGTACTTGTTACAATCATTTTATACACTGTATACAACGGTTTGTACTTGTTACAATCATTTTATACACTGTATACAACGGTTTGTACTTGTTACAATCATTTTATACACTGTATACAACGGTTTGTACTTGTTACAATCATTTTATACACTGTATACAATGGTTTGTACTTGTTTACAGTAACATATTGAAAATTTTATGTGCTTGTCATATTTTACAGGGAGTGTCTGCGTGACTCAGTGATCCACAACGAGGAGCCGGTCTTGCGTTGTCCATACCAGGATGACAATTACAGCTGTGATGGCACCGTGACAGACAGAGAGATAAAGGCTGTATGTAACCTAGCAACTGTTTTAACCCCACCTCTCTTTGTGAAGCAGGGGCTATATTAGAATCATGCTTGTTGTCATGTTTAATTTTTATTATCTATATATAATATGGACTATGAGTCAATTCCATGTGCCATAGTGTTGTTTCTGGATTTATAAAAGTTTAAATATCTTTTCATATTATTGAGTCAAGATAGTGAAATGGGAGTATTCATCACATTTAGGCTGAATGTAGATTTATTACTCCGCTCTGCATTGCGAGTTCAATGCCAGTAAAAGAGGAGAAGGATTCCTCATTGAACAAAGTACTGAAGATGAAGCATCTGCAAGCAACATTACAAACTTTCTGTCTTAACCAGACATGACCAATTTTGAATAAATCGCTGAGGTAGCAACCAGTTTTGCAGGGACTTTCTGTGACATTGTGGGTTCAAGCCATGAAATCTGCTATCTGGCCATATTTAGCTCACCTTAGGATGAGTTATTTGGATTGTTGGGTGTCGCTTGTCTCTTCATTCTTCACACTCAGTTAACCCTTTCCCTCATATAGACTCATTTTGACGCACTCAATTGTCCCCATAAGGCCTATCTCAAAACCACAGTTAAACCTACCAATTATTACAAAATCTCATTTCCAGACACGAGCGCGAACAGCATAAAACCTGATCAGCCTGCGAGTTACTCGCAGGCTGATCTGGTTTTATGCTGTTCGCATAGGTCTTTTCATGGTGTCTCTATGAGGGAAAGGGTTAACACTCTAGGGTCTTCATTTCTTGTACAATCTTTATCAAACTTAAAAAAATATATTAATAAGCATAATACATGTATATTGGCAGAGTTTGATTTTGGTGTATATCCAACAAATATATGTGGAGTAAAGACCCCTTGATATATCAGAAAATGCCATTTTTAGCTCATCTGTTTCGAAGAAAAAGTCGAGCTATTATGAAACCATGAAAGATATAACAACGAACTCGGAATACTTGATAATCATGACAAGGTGCGGTTGTAAGACAAGGGCATTATTCTGAAAGGAATGTAATGCCCCTTTTTAACTTAATTGTTTTTATTCAAAGGAATATTTTTTTTTACATTTACCATTACATTTCTTCTACACAATGTAAGATCTTATTTTTTCTTTTTCGTATTTACTTAACAGTTACTCTTTATACCTTACGGTGTTCAAACTTTAAATCTCAAATGTGGCACCTTGTTGTTGACATGTAAAACAGATTAGCATTGGCATCGCTCTGTGGCGCTCTAGTTCAATTCTAGCAACTTAGTTATGAAGCTATTTTAATCAAACTGTTGACCATGTAGCCATGATCTATTGACTAAGTTCAATTATGATGATATCGGACAGGAAGGTAGGACTCTTGTATTATAAAAATATATTTTACATTTAAATTTTGAAAGCAATCTTGAACAAACTTAGAGATACTATTTATGGCCTTAATCTCTCAACGAAGTTTAACCCTTTCCCTCATAGAGGACACCATGAAAAGACCTATGCGAACAGCATAAAACCAGATCAGCCTGGGAGTAACTCACAGGCTGATCAGGTTTTATGCTGTTCGCTGCTCCTCAGTGGTCTGGTAATGAGGATTTTACAATTAAATTTGGTAAGGATTGAGTTTGACTTTCTGCAAATCAGGCTTTATGTGGTACCTATTGAGTGTGTCAAAATGAGTCTATATAAGGGAAAGGGTTAACATTTAGCCTGAACAAGCATAGTGGTATGCAGTTTGCTGCTGGCCAATGTGTCGTAGGTTTGATACCTCAGATTTTTATGTGAAAGTGTACTGTGGTCATCTGTCGAGACATGCAGATTTTCTCTGGTTACTTTGGTTTCCTCTCCCAAACATTTACCATATCTGTGCCAACACCAAGCAGCTTATGGATAAGGATCCTTGGGCAAGGATGACGTCCTCGGTACAAGGGTTATTTTTGTGTGTTTTATTACTATTTTTATGCCCCACCAACTCCGTTGGGGGCATATAGATTTTCAGTCTGTGCGTCCATCCGTCCCATCTCAGATTCACTGTTGCATTTAAGCTTTTTTTCTAAGAAGATGACTTCATATCTTTATGAAACTAGGTACATATGTGCATCATGATATGATCTATTTAATATTTATGCAGATTTATGGCTGTGACCTATATTTTACGTTGGATGAACATGGTAAAATTAGTTGTTCTGCATTTGCTTTAAAGCTTTTTTTTTCCTATAAAGATGACTTTACATCTTCCTGAATCTTGACATACATGTACATCATGATATGGATTATCGACCAGTAGTATTTATTTAATTTTATGCTGGGACTTAGTAAAACTTGTTATTCAGCCCCAGGTTAGCTTCTTTTTCTTTAAAGGTAGTTACACATCATTATGAAACTTTGTACAAATGTTCATCATTACATAATCTTTTTTTCCAGCTGGCTTGCGGTTGGTAGGTGGTTCTACCCGGGTACCTCTGTGTACTTGGTGTCTTCCTCCACCTGTAATTAGCTGGACATCGCTATATGATTGAAATACTATCGCAGCGACGGTAAACTCCAATACAACAACATAATCTTTTTAAAATATAAGCATATATTCGGTTTTGACTATATTCTGGCAGGGCATTAGTGTCTCATAGCACATTTTCTTGTTACACTCTGTTTTAATTGACTGTTGGGAGCAAAAAAAGAAAAAAAAATCAGTGTTACATACACCTTTACTAGTTACCTGGTAAATGTTAAACACATATTTTAAAACTTAAACTCAACATTCTGTCTTGTATCATTCTAAAATTACTTTTCTTGTTTGCTCAAATTACTACCACTTAAATTTAGAAATGATGTGATTATTTACACTTGAGTAATGTACCATACATTTGACGTAATACTTTTAAACATGGCCTTGGAAGTTTTCTGTAGAAAAGTACCATTTTCAAACCGGATACCATACACTTTATAGGGGATGAGGGGTGGGGGGCAGATTTTTCCACACCCATGCAATAACTGATACAAAACCATGCAGTTATCCAGATAACTGCGGACACTCAGTTGATCAAATATCTGCACAGTGAGTAATGGCGGCACTACTTTTCTTGTGACAACCCAAAATAATAGTATTCCCCACACAATTCCTTCAGGTGTTCCTCAGTATTCATCCCTACAGAGTTTGCAAATCAATCCTTTCCCCCACTTTTTTCAGATTATTACATAATTTTATATATTTAGACCAAAAAAAAATGATGTAGAAATTGGCAGTGTGGCCATACAACGTGGTATGTAACGTCATTTTAAGCTATCACACATAGCATATTTTGCTTCGACTCACTTACGCTATTTTTTTTCTTCATCATTCTTAATGGGATATAGCATATTTGATGCGGAAAATTGTGCCTTGTACATAGGCTCTTATGATTCTTTTGTCAGATGAACAGGATTTCCAAACATTTGGGAAACCCTTCAGAGTCCGAGAGCATTTGTTTGCTGTCACGAAAGGTACATCTGCATAAAAAGTCACATGACTGTAGTACCGCCTCTATCACCCTTAAGTATTTAAGTTTTACTTAGCATTAAGAATTGTTGGTGGAATTCAACCCTGTAAACAAAAACTGATTTATGGTATCAGGGTACATCAGAATTCCTTTGGCATTACTACTGGATCAGATATTTTCAAATCCATTGATAAAAACTGAAAATGATATAGGACTCACTAAACAACCTTGTCACTTTGTCCAGCGTTTCATCTTATACATACTTTAACTGAACAATATATATTGAAACCTTCCTCCAATTTGTTCCATTTGATCTTAAGATTTGTAATAAACTGATATATTTCTTAAGTTGAGACATTTCTGAAAATCTACAAATGTTACATACAATTTACACAGCTTTGTTAAGCATTTTAGTTGCCACACTCTACATAGATTTCAGGTTTGATTTTTACAAATCTTAATTAATACCTGTGAAATGTCAAGAAGTAAAAACTCTTAACAATGGTAGATTTAATCTATATATTAGTACTAGTTTTGATCTACAGGTAAACAAGATTTTCATCAAATTAATATTTATTGAAATTTACACCCCTGAAGTACTAAAAATTACTTTATGTCGTGTGCCATCTCTTAATAAAAGTAATACAAGCCCTCAAAATGTCAATGCTTTTAATGTAAGTCTTTGGGTTGGGGTAAAACAACATTTCAGAATAAGATAGCTCAATAATTTCCAAATGCAGTTGATATGCTCCTAGAGCACAATTTGCATAAATTTGATTTTTACTACACTGTGGTTAAAAGTTTGTGTGCAAGTAGTTATCATGTTTATATATCAGTAACCACTTATGACGTTGATTTACAGGTAAATCGAGTAGATAGCTCTTGCTGATTAATGCAAATAATAACTCTCTTATACATGCTAGGTGCCAATATACTTACATCTGAGTGCTGATGGGGAAAGCAAAAGACGAAATCTGTGTGGAATGCTTTATACCATTTCTTGTTTCCTTTTTGTTATCAAGATAGACCCAATTTAACTTCATAAGTATTATACATGCTTCTATCCTATTCTTAATGGGGTACAAAATTTTGTATTTAGACTGTCTACATAATTGCCATAGTTTGTCTTTATTTTAGTTCAATCGCTGTCACTTTATCTGAATATCCTGCCACAAACAGTCTCCTGTTGCTGCAGTCAAAACTCAGGGTCCTAATTTTCTGTACACCAGAAGACTGTGGTACCACCTCCCCCAGGGGCTGTCCCCTCTCTGTCACCTGGACCACATTTCCAGATTTATACCCCCCTACAAACACACTGCCACAGCTGTCCACACATACTGACCTACAATCATCAGACCCAGACCTTTGTACCTGAATATCTCCGCCTGACATCTACACCTACCCCATGTTACGTGTGGTTGACAGTCTAAGACTTCCTGATTTAATCAGTGAACCTGACAGTGTGTAGAAAAGTACATCATCTGTATAGTTGGACACACAGAGCTTGTTGTCCCAGTAGGAGATACCATAGCAGTTATGATTCAGCTGGATGGATCTAGTGAGGGTCATTTTGTGAGGACCAAGGGATACAAACTGTATTGTATTGTTCAGACATACTGCTGCCTCCTGCTGACTGATACAGCACACACCATAAGGGTAGGTAGGTAGATCACAGTGGTCTGTGACTGTGAAGGTGGTGGTGTTCAGGCGCTTCAGCTTCTGGTTGATGTGATCTGACAGTAGGAGGGAGCCATCAGGCAGGAGACAGGAACTCATAATACTACATTTAATTCTGTCCTCCTTGATCCGATATTGATGTCCTGTTTCTGTCCAGTCTTGTACAGTGTTGGTGACTGAGTTGAAGTAATCACAGACTGATGTTTAATGTTTTGCCTTTTCTCTACCAGTAATGGATTGCCAATCTCAGACCCAAGGGTCTGAAGACCAGCTAGGTACTCTTCAATCTTTCTGTTAGATTTAAACTGAGGAAACTGTTGCTTGGTGATTTCTTGTACTTTTTCAACAAGATGTTCAGCAACAGTTATGATTTTCTGGCCTTTTTTGATGTTGACAAATAGCTGAGCTGTGTTTTCATCATGGCTGTCAAGTTGACAGCAACATTTCTGGGCATCTGTCATCACCTCCTGACAGTTGTTGGTGTTCTTTTGAAGTTTTTCCTCCTCTTTCTTAAATTTATTTAACAACATTTTCTTTTCTGCCTTCCCCAGATTTCTAATAATGGCCACCAGTGTCTCTACATATGAGTCTACAGCTGCCAACTGTTTCTCCCTCTCTGTCTGCAATATTTCTGTCTGTCTGTCCCTCAGCCTCCCTCCCTCTGTAAGCCTGTCCCTTACTTTGTCTAGCCCTGCCCTTGCTTGCTGTAACTCCATCGTCTTGAAAAGTTGCCCCACTTCATTTGGAATATACAGAACTGTCTTACACAACCTGTTTGAAATAAGAAATAAATCATATGAGCTTGCTGGAGAATATTCATGTTATTAAATCCAAAATTACAAGTATTCATGAAAATTGTCTAAAATAATAACATTATCATTTACATAATATAGGAGAGAATAATATAAACGTACATGACTATATTTATCTCTAAATCATAAAATGCCAAGAAAGGGATTAGCCAGAATTTACTTTTATGCAATGCAGTGATTATTTACTGTATCCAGTAGTGATAATTGTAAATCCAGCATTGATTAATCTTTATTGGAAAACTGAGTATTACCATTTGCTTTCAATAATATATGTGTAGATGATAGCAATTACGAGATTAAAAATATTCTATAAGAAATGACACCCATCTTGAGACCAAACTCCCAAATACTAAAACCACCTCTACTATACTGTGACAATGAAAATCTTTCCATCTGAAGTTCAGAAAGTAACCATCTAATTTATCTAACCGAACAACATTACAAAAGCATTGAATTGCTATATACTCTTTCTCTCTCTCTCCTAATGTAAAGTCAGTGTTGGACATTCAATTTTGTAACAATTCAGTTATTGAGATTGGTGTACGTACCTACATCTTTAAATTTTTTATTGAGTTTTTGTAAAAATATTGTAAAAATAACTGAGTATTTAAGACTATCCTTTAACATCAGTGGGTCATATCAAATTTAAGAATGAGAAGTAATGATTTGTGCAGAATTCATTGAATTTCCCAAATTTTAATTGAGTTATATTACCCATCAGTTTGAAAATAATTGGATATTTGCTGATTTTAAATCTGAGTTATTGGAAAAAGCAGCATATCTGTTCCTCTGTGATGGTTGCTATAGAGATAAGGATAGGTGGACACAAAATAGGGCATGCTGAGGTGTTGCATGTGATCAAAACTGTGTTTCTGTTAGAGGTGTTCTTAATTGAAAATTTTGTGGACTTTAAGTCTAATGAATGCAAAGTTTTAAGGTTTTTTTAAATAATTTTATTCTTAGACTCAAAGTATTTATAACTGTTTTAAATTTGAAGGTCAGTCAAATGAAATTAATTTTACCTGTGGTCATCAAAAGCGCAGGTGTTACAAACCACATCATCGTGATCCTTGCAATATGTGTCAATCAACTTGGTTGGGTGTTTTGGACACCTGTCAGTTGGCAGCACTTGACCAGTGGCCTGGGATGGCTCCTGAAGAGTGTGGTCATCATGGATTAAGTTATGTGCCTCCAGACAAATTGTGCAGAAATGATTCTGACATTCTACACAAAACTTCTCGGATTTCCTCGCCCTTTTCTTCTTATAACAAGTTGAACATTTATAGTCTATCAATTCATCTTGAGCATTCTTGTATAAAGAAGCCATGTTTGTCCTCTGTCTGAATGTCACTACATGTTCTAGTTTCCTTCTAAGAAGAAAAGAGGTATTTACTTCCTGTTTCTTTTTCAAAAAAATATCGAGGGAAGCAAATGTTGTTTATATTTTACCAATCTCAAACACAGTGATCTCCCCTTATTAGTAAAACATTTTATATCTAATGATTCATCAAACTTTTACTCATTGCCAATACTTGGTCTTGTTTTACAAACACTTGGTAAGGTGTGCAAACAGAACAGACCCAGATCAGACCCCTGGAGCTGTCTGTAAAGGATCTTCTATGGTTGCTTATACAGAATTATAAATTTGATTCTTCACTGTCAGCATGTAAAAGAAAAATCCATTACCGGTATTATGAAGCCATGTTTGTCCTTCAGTTCATAATCACCCCAATGTTTAAATAATGTTCTAGTTTCATTCTAAGAAGTAAAGTGATCCTTAGGACAAGACGAATGTTGTTTGTGAGTAAATACCTGGTTGCTAGCTTTGAAGGTCAAGGTCACAGCAGTATTGACCTTTAAATTGTGTCCTAGCTGTACTTTGTTTTGTATATGATCGTGTTTTGAAATAACTTATAGCACAAATGATCCCTAGGACAAGACAATGTGACAAGGTCTTTAGCTTCAATGTCAAGGTCACAGCAGTTAGATAACCTTAGATAACCTTAAAGTCTTTGCAAGCAATTGTGTACAGGCTTTTACTTTGTTGTGTATACTCGTGTTTGAAATAACTTGACACAAGTGAAGCCTAGGACAAGACGATGTGTTGTGTACATGAACCAGGTCATTAGCTTGAAGGTCAAGGTCACATCACATGGTTGAGGACAGGGTCACAACATTCACTTGACATTAAAATCATCTGCTTTTATATTTCCAGTTGTTCATCATTTTCACTGACAAATATATCAATCTAATAAAACAAATGGAGGGGTCATCAGTGTGTCCTATATTTTTTGTCCATTCTGTAACTCAAAAAGTATAAAAGGTATCAAGATGAAACTTCATATGTGGATAGATCTAATTGATGGGGAGTGCAGTAACCAAGAACCATAACTCTCCGTTGCGTAATTTTGGAGTCATTGCGCTTTGTAAATTTTCATGTTTAATTTTTGTTCTTACTAAACTCATTTTACAGACTGGTTAAACATTTTTTTTTGTGTTTTTTGTTTGTTTTGTTTTTTATTTTCAAAACAGGCCCACTCACTAGAATATACATAACTGATAGACATATTTTAAAGTTTACCCGAATTTTCTACGAAGTAGATCTATTTCAGTTGATCTTTCCAATTTAAAAAGAACGTATACCTTGTGGTTTTGATTTCTTTAATCCTTAAATATACCAGGTACCATATTTGTTATTAAATTTAGCATAATTTATGCAATAAAAACCTATACTATTATAATAATTAATAAAAAAATCTTTCTAGAGCTGATCTGAGTGATACAGATAAAATGACCAACAAGAAGAATAGAAAGAAAAAATCTGACAACTACGGGGATTCGATTCCACAACCCCAAGTTTCAAGGCATTTAGTTGTAATTTTTGCCTATCCTTCAGAATGCATCTCCATCACACTAGAAACAACTTTTTTTTTTCTGGGGGAGCATGCCCCGGACCCCCTAGTACTGACATATCACAATCAAATTGTTCGACCCCCATCCATCCCCAGTTGAAAATTTCTGGATCTGGCCCATTGCTGTAGAAAAACTGAAAGAGAGAGAGAGATATATGTACCTGTTGCTGCAGTTTCTACTGTATTGAGCCAGATTAAAACAGATCTGCTTGAATAACAAATTTCTGTAAGTTAGATCTCTGAAACCAGAAATTCACGAAACTTGGCATAAATGTTCCTTAAGTGGTTATACACAAAAGTTGGTAAAATGAAGATGATCCATGCAGGTCTGAGATTGCTATGGCAGTCAAAAGAATGCATTAAAGATGCACTTCTCTGAAACAAGTGGACATAATTTGAAATTCATTTGCTGAAATATCAGGATGATACCCTAAAGAATTAAGCTTTGAAGATGGGTCATTTATGTGGGACTGGCCATTTATGTGTAATATCAGGTCAGATGGCCAAACCTTAAATTTAGTGTGCTTAGCAATAGAGTTAAATCTTATGTTAATCATAGTATTGTTAAGGCTGCTCAGCTGAGCAATGTAGGGCAACTATGGCCCTCTTGTCTTTATTATGGCTTCCATACATCCATACATAAAAGATTCTTAATTAGGAAATAGTCTTGTTTTGAAAATACTGCATGGTGTAAAGTTCAGATGCGCAGTACAAAGCATCTGAATGCAATACCATGTATTAATCTGCAATATAGCACTCAAAATTATACTCTCTTTCCATTCTAACACATTTTATAGACTGTGAAGTTTTAAAAGTGATGCAAATGTGTCGTTTTATTTCATTACACTTTACTTTAGGACACATCTGACATCATATAATATACAATATGTTTTTAGTTTTTGAACCCTGCATATATCAGAAAATAGCACATGCTACAAGCCTTTTATGTAAATATAACATATTTTTATTGTGTTGGAATGGTCATTAAAGCATAAAATCAGGTTTATAAAAGTAAGAAAAATATTCTTGATTAAGTATTGTGCCAAAGAAAAAAAAATATGTATACATGCCTTTAGTTAAGTTAGATTTATATAATGTGAAAATCTCAGATGCATTGTTCCAGAAGGATTATGGGTAATGTTTCAGGTGGTTACCAAGGAGATATATGACAAGTACCTGTCACGCAGTCTAACAACTGCAGAGAGTCAGGCTCGGAACAGTTTCCATTGTAAGACAGCGGACTGTCCCGGCTGGTGTCTGTACGAGGACCAGGTCAATTTTTTCGTCTGCCCTGTTTGTCGAAAAGAGAACTGCCTCACTTGTAAAGCCATTCATGAGGGTAAGTTATCTAGATCTATATTCATGTAATTTCTTTAAGATGGTTCTTGATTTTAATAAAATTTTATAAATCCTGTAGTTTTTGATAATTTCAATTCTCAAACCGAACCAAATTGTTAAATCCATCATTATAGATTTTAGGATTAAAATTTAGGGATAGTAAAGTACAGTATGAACCTCTTTTGGCTGTGGGTAGATTGATATTGAATCATTGAGTTGCAAAGTGGGAGATTCTATTTTGTATGAAGCTTATTTTGTTTAAATTATTTCTTTTTATGAAGGATGGGAAGCAACTGCTACTAATCTTTCTCAATGGTTTCTGGGTTGGACTAGTACTTTACATGGAAAAGTCATGAACGATTTCCCAAATAGGGTTTTAATCCACACACTTCTATTTTGCAGTCATCTACATTACCTCTGTACCAAAAGAGAATGTTTTCAAATTTAATGGCCATTAAAGTGGACAAGAGAGAAGTTTTTTACCCATTGTCCCTGACACTTTAAAGTATTATATTTTCTATGTTTGATAAGGTATGAATTGCAAACAGTATCAAGAGGACCTGAAAATCCGGGCTATCAATGATGGAGCGGCAAAACAAACCCAGATCATGATCAGACGGATGCTTGATGAAGGGGATGCCATGTCATGTCCACAGTGCCAGGTATTACACTTACCTGCCTTCAAAGGATCAATTTTCTCTGACATGTTCATTAAATTAACAATCTCTTCTTTCCTTCTGTCTTTCTTTTCCTCATTTCTTTTTTCAGTTGTGATTTATATTAAATAATGCATTGGGGTGGTATGTTGTCTATATAACATAAAAGCCACATATTCAAGGCTGAGTTCATATTGTTTTGTATCTTGGTATTAAGAGTGCATGAAATAAATATTTTGCAGTTATTTTGATTAAGCTTTCTCACAGGCATTGTGAAAAAAAATAATAAAAAATAACAGGCTTTAAGAGTAAAATAAGTGGAGGATGATATAACAAAATCTTTAATACAGTGTAAAATGATGATTTATTTCACTGCTGTCATATATAACAAATCTGTTCTACCTACTTCTGTTTCTTTATGCACCTTGAATAGTTTTGCTGTGGTCAGTCATCAATATATAATTGATATTTTCACTTGGAAATAAGTTTCTATGAACAGTGACATCTCTTCACAAAAAGTCTTGTGTGGAAACATTGGGAACTGGTTCTTTATAATAACTATTTTTTGTTGGCATTAAATCCAAATGGGTCTGTATGTTAGTGGGAATATTGTATTTATGGGAAGATGTTTTAGAAAAGTTTGGTTTCCTCTAAGGGTCAGACACACCAGAGTTAATATTCATGGATAATGATATTAAGGAAATGAACAAAAATAATTGTTTGACGGTACTTTATTTCTACAAATCAGTAAAATTATCAATTTTTGAGGATGACAACCAGTATGTTCATTGATTTAGTGGACGGTTGTATCAACACACATTAACCTTAGGAATATAATGCATTTAGTAGACCTATATTTTTATTCTAGATCAGGATTTACTAATACATGTGTACCCACAAAATTGCTTTTATTTAAGATTCAACAAAATAAATGTCATTGAAAAATAATCATTTTACAGTAACTGGTAAAGGATAAAATTGATTGATATCAAATACAGTGAAGTCTCATTCATCCGCGCTCCGGTAATCTGGTTTTTTCACGATCCGGTCAATTTTTGTAGGGAACGGAATTTTTAAGCACAAATTGTTAAGGTTAGTCCGGAATTTTGCAGTCCGCATCCGGAAATACATTTTCAGGGACGCATCTATATTTTACCTGTGTTTTTGACACCTTAATCCGGTCTTTGCTCCATGCCCCAGGAGATTCGCGCCTTCGACAATAGCGCCCGATAGAGGTGTGAATCGTTCTTTGTTATAAGCGGAAGTGAAAACACGTGTGAAACGTGTGGGCTAAAACACTAACCAATTATGTACAAGCACTTCAACTGTCGTCAACTTATTACCAATGATGGGATAATTACTATTGCCATGAACCAGCTTCAGGATCGTTGCAGTCAAGCGTCTCGCCAGTTAAAACTGACTGAATTTTTTAAGAGGTGAACTTTTTAGTGCGTGTGTTCTGTTATACTGAAATGTACATCGAGTATAAATGTTTGTGCTATGTCTGTGCTACACTTTTGGCATTGAAATAAAGAGTAAACAGTTTATTTGCTCGTGTTTTTTTTAATTTCTTTTTTACATTTTCATGCATACATTAAAAACATACACAATAACATACACATTTCATAAGCATATTTTTGAACAAAAAAAATCGTTTTCGGGTTATTTTCAGTGTAAATATGTGTATATACATCTGTATGATATTGTCATATATGGTTGAATTTTTAATCGGAAAATTCGTTTATCCGGAAATTTCGCTGGGAACGGACGTTTCCGGATAAACGAATCTTCACTGTATTATGTAGTAGGATAATATCAGTTTTCTATAGTATCTTTTCATTTTCCAGTGAAAAAAATCTGGTAATCAGTTTTGCAAATATAGGTGTTAAGGACATATTAGATAATTGGAACAAATGGCTGCTAACACAGGTTTACGGCCGCAGACTTAATTTACACTTATAGGTATTTGATAAAAATTCAAGCGGGTTACACAGCTGTATGATGTACATGATGTTTGTCTGGCAGGTTGTGGTGATGAAGAAGGAAGGCTGTGACTGGATCCAGTGTTCCATCTGTAAGACGGAGATCTGCTGGGTCACCAAGGGGCCACGCTGGGGACCGGACGTAAGTCTAATGTTTACAGAGAGAGAGAGAGAAAAAGAGATGCATTAAGAGATTCATGCTCTTAACCCTTTCCCTCATAGAGGACACCATGAAAAGACCTATGCGAACAGCATAAAACCAGATCAGCCTGCGAGTAACTCGCAGGCTGATCAGGTTTTATGCTGTTCGCTGCTCCTGAGTGGTCTGGAAATGAGGATTTTGTAATTATATTTGGTATGGTTTAACTGTGGTTTTCTGCAGATCAGGCTTTGAGTGCGTCAAAATGAGTCTATATGAGGGAAAGGGTTAAAGAAAATAAGAGAGATTCATTTGCTAAGAAAAAGGAAGACATGTGTGCTGAGAGAATAAAACAAGAGGGACATGTGTATGTTAATAAGTAGAGATAGAGACTTTAATATGGAGACTAAGGTACTGACGGGTTATCATTTTTGTTCTTACATTAACTGTAACATATAAGCATCATAACAAAATAATTAGTCTTTACTTCTTTCTTATGTCCTGTTTGAGATGCACTTGTATATGTTTATTCCAAATGAGATATGAACTTTCCTGAGCAGTTTACCAGTATTTTTGATATTTTTCTTGCATGACAGGGTCCTGGAGATATCAGCGGAGGGTGTCGATGTCGAGTGAACGGACAGATGTGCCACCCTGATTGTAACAACTGCCATTAGACACAAGATGTTGCTTTAAAATGGGGTACCAGTATCCTGTATCAATTGACTGTTTATTTATTAACCTTTATGATCCAGAATTGAATAAACTTTTTTTGACATTTGGCATTTTTCACAATCACAATAGGTTAAAAGGTAGGCAGTTATAACACTCAAGCATATGTGAATAGTATACAATCAGACCAGCCTCTGAGTAATTTTTAAGCTGATCAGATTTAATAGTGTTTCCTGCTGATCATTTTATTTGAGAAGAGAATAAATCCCAGTAAATGTTGCTCAGATTCAGGTAATTGTGCCTATGTCGCGGAATACCAGCAGGTGATTGTGCTTGTTTTATGGAAAGCCAGTAGATGATTGTGCCTATGTCATGGAAAACCAGTAGGTGATTGTGCCAGTGTCACAGAAAACCAGCAGGTGACTGTGCCTATGTCACAGAAAACCAGCAGGTGATAGTGCCTGTGTCACAGAAAACCAGCAGGTGATAGTGCCTGTGTCACAGAAAACCAGCAGGTGATAGTGCCTGTGTCACAGAAAACCAGCAGGTGATAGTGCCTGTGTCACAGAAAACCAGCAGGTGATAGTGCCTGTGTCACAGAAAACCTGCAGGTGATAGTGCCTGTGTCACAGAAAACCAGCAGGTGATAGTGCCTGTGTCACAGAGAACCAGCAGGTGATAGTGCCTGTGTCACAGAGAACCTGCAGGTGATAGTGCCTGTGTCACAGAGAACCTGCAGGTGATAGTGCCTGTGTCACAGAGAACCTGCAGGTGATAGTGCCTGTGTCACAGAGAACCAGCAGGTGATAGTGCCTGTGTCACAGAGAACCTGCAGGTGATAGTGCCTGTGTCACAGAGAACCTGCAGGTGATAGTGCCTGTGTCACAGAGAACCTGCAGGTGATAGTGCCTGTGTCACAGAAAACCAGCAGGTGATAGTGCCTGTGTCACAGAGAACCTGCAGGTGATAGTGCCTGTGCTGCAGAGTCTTCATCATGAGGCCAGGACATTGTCAGCATGTTTATGTGATGTTCATTATTTAAAATGGCGAAGTATTACAGCATTATGCACTCAATACAGTACAGTGGTTTAATATAAACAAATGCACTTCAATTATTATGTTTATTATTTTTTTAAATCAATTCTTTAATGATGGTGTGTGATAAAGTGATGCATATTTTGGTTTTGTTGATGTTATGTAAAACTTTTCTCACATTTTCTATGTTAGTGTGTAGACTTAAAATTTCCCTGGTTGAATGCTGAAAATAATTTTCATTAACCTTTGCAACACAAATTGTCCCGTCCCTTTGTATCCTGTTCCATTTTACACAAATGTTAAATTGCTTCAGAAACATTTGAGGAACATCAATTAATTTGCACACATAACATTTGGTAAAATCAGTTGTAAAATTCAAATCTCTCTCACTTTGAAATTTGTAAAGAATTATAGTCCTTTTTCATAATGGAGTTTTAGTTTTATGTTCAGTATTTTAAGAACCAGTGTAAGGGACACAACCTTCTTCCAGAAAACCCAGCATATACTGAAAGTGAAGGGAGATAACTCTTTGTAACTCTTTATAAATTCATTCCTCAAGTCAGTGTATCAGGGGCATTTATCCTCTTCATTGATAGTTTGAGTTTAACATTCCATTCTTTAGCTCGTCTGTTTTGAAGAAAAAGTCAAGCTGTTATGATCAGTGCGTCGTCGTCATTGGTGTCGTGCAAAAAATTTAACCCTTTCCCTCATAGAGGAAACCATGAAAAGACCTATGCGAACAGCATAAAACCAGATCAGCCTGCGAGTAACTCGCAGGCTGATCAGGTTTTATGCTGTTCGCTGCTCCTCAGTGGTCTGGAAATGAGGATTTTGTAATTAAATTTGGTAAGGTTTAACTGTGGTTTTCTGCAGATCAGGCTTTATGTGATACCTTTTGAGGGCGTCAAAATGAGTATATATGAGGGAAAGGGTTAAACTGAGTACATATATATCTGTATGTTTGGAACAAAGCACTGAAAGTACTGATGTTCTTGATTTTGAAATACTTTCTTCAGTGATGCAAAACTTTCTTATGTATTGTTACTAGTCACAGAAACTTGTCACAAAAATTGTTCAGAGAACAAAAATGCATAGAGTTTTGTTTTGTCTTATGAACAGCTATATTAGAAGTAGTTTAAAAAACACTTAAATTCCTTTTGTGTTGGCTTGGGAATCAGTTGGTATTGCTACATGGTTCCTTACTTACATCATTACTTTGTGCCTGAAAAGCTTATGAAAGATACTTGTCGTGGTCTTGTGAACCTTTTTTTGTTGGCAAGAACGAGGCCAACTGCTGCTCCCTTTCTAAATGCCAAAATAGTGTTCCCCCAAATGTGCTGAAAGTTAAATTAAGAGAAAATACAAAACTGACCTTTTATTGTGCCTTTTTAACAACTGTAACTGGAAAAAAATTTGAATGCATGAATTTGATATCCTAAAATATGCTGATATTGATAAAATCTATTTAAATTATAGGTATGTTGTTATTAATCCAATAATGCCCCCGGGATCTTTAGTGTGTGATTTGTAAAGTTGATTTCCGATGCATTTACACGTCTGAGTTACAGTGCAGTTTAATTTATACTATTGAATGCATGCTCCAGTGTACCAGCAGAACATGATTGTAATCATGGATCCTAAATTATTGTTTATTATCAACATATTATTAGAATGTTGTCCAATATGCCATGGTGCAGTACAAATCCATTAATATAATGGGCTCCATAAGGTGTAATTCAGTCCAAGCCTTGTAGCCAAAATCTTTAATGTGTAAATTGTTGTCATGTTGTTTCAGTGTTTTCAGATTTAGAACAGTACAGTGTAGATTCATTGTTTTCTCTCAGTTATGATGAGGATGATTTAAATAGTTGACCTGAGGTGCATTTACACATTTAATCATGATGTTATTCAGTATTATTCAATATCTAAACATGGACCTGCAAATATAGTGTTATAGTGGAGCTACACCATATCAAGATTTAAACCCAGGAAACAACATTTCAATGAAATTGTTCTGAAAGTCACTATAACTGACAGTTAAAATTATCTTAAATTTATGGCTAAAAATGTGAAAGTATAGATTATATACATTAAAGTAGAATTAGCTAAATTATTACTTATGATAAACATATATGTTGATTTAAATTATCCAAATTTTTTTATTCTTTCCTTCCTTTAGTCATGCTGCTGAATATAGGGGATATAACTTTTAATGAATATTAAGAAATTCCATTTTTTTCTGTAAATTAAGATGTTTATTCTGAATACATGAATGTATGTATATGTATGACTTAATGTTATTGTATATATGTTTATCATATTTCTTCCTTTTATAACACAGTGCATATAATGTACAACAACTGAAACCTGAAATGTGCCCCATTGCAAAAGCAGCTTCAGAAACTCAATACTTTTTAGCTCACCTGAGCACGTGTGCTCAGGATGAGCTTTTAGGATCGATGAATGTCCGTCGTCCGTCCGTCCATCGTCCACAATTTGTTCATTTGCACTCTAGCATCTTCATTTTATGAGCAATCATCTTCAAACTTTAAAACAATGTTTATAACCATAAAATCTCAGCCAAGTTCGATTATGGCTGATATCGGAACATTAGGTCAGGAGTTATGCCCCTTTTAAAATTAAAAAAAGCCAGATTTCACATTGTTTGCACTCTAGCATCTTCATTTCATGAGCAATTATCTTCAAACTTTATATCAATGTTTATAACATAAAATCCGGCCAAGTTCGATTATGCTGATATCTACCATTACTCAGGTCTTCAAACTTGATAACAATGTTTATAACCATAAAATCTCGGCCAAGTTCGATTATGGCTGATATCATACCATTAGGTCAGGAGTTACACCCCTTATATTATTTAAAAAAGTCAGATTGCACTTTGTTTGCACTCTAGCATCTTTATTTTTTAGGTCATTGTCTTTAAATTTTATAACAATGTTTATAACCATCAAATTTTGGCTAAGTTGGATTATGGCTGAAATTGGACCCTTAGGTCAGGAGTTACGCCCCTTTTAAAATTGAAAAAAGCCAGATTTCACTTTGTTTGCCCTCTAGGTCACCAGGTCAAATCTTAGAAAAACCTTGTGAACACTCTAGAGGCCACAGTTTTGGCCCAATCTTCATGAAACTTGGTCAGGTTATTTGTCTACATGATATCTTGGATGGGTTTGAAAATGGGTCATGTGGGGTCAAAATCTAGGTCACCAGGTCAAATCTTAGAAAAACCTTATGAACACTCTAGAGGCCACAGTTTTGGACCAATCTTCATGAAACTTGGTCAGGATGTTTGTCTACATGATATCTCGGATGATTCGAAATTGGGTCATGTCGGGTCAAAAACTAGGTCACCAGGTCAGATCTTAGAAAAACCTTGTGAACACTCTAGAGGCCACAGTTTTAGCCCAATCTTCATGAAACTTGGTCAGGATGTTTGTCTACATGATATCTTGAATGGGTTTGAAAATGGGATATGTTGGGTCAAAAACTAGGTCACCAGGTAAATTCAGGTAGGATCAAAATGTAGGCCACTTAGTCAAATGTTAGAAAAACACTTTAGATGCCAGATTTTTTTGTCATTTTGCCTAACACAGTCATCTTAATCAGGTGAGCGACACAGGGCCATCTTGGCCCTCTTGTTTCTATTTAACTTGATATAAGCAGGTCTCTAATTTTAACATTGTTTCACAAAAGAAAAGGTGTGTAAATGATCATATATGTAACTGAAGGGAGACATATGCAGTTAACCCTTTCCCTCATAGAGGAAACCATGAAAAGACTTATGCGAACAACATAAAACCAGATCAGCCTGCGAGTAACTCGCAGGCTGATCAGGTTTTATGCTGTTCGCTGCTCCTCAGGGTCTGTAAAGGCTTTATGTGGTACCTACTGAGTGCGTCAAAATGAGTCTATATGAGGGAAAGGATTAATGTAGGAAGTGGGTAGATGGTGTTGCAATGTGATAGTGATAATACGAATGAATATGCTACATACATGTATACATTTTAATATTGTTTGTGTAATACAGTACATGTAAATATACATACACTGTACATTGTGTATTGTTAGAAAGATATTCTCACACAACATTAAATCAAAAGGACATGTCCTTGAAATTATTTATTTTTGTTTACAATACATAATGAATATATAAAATTCCCCGTTTTTTTTTTTAATACCATGTACATGTGTCCTGATAGAGTTAGATATTTTTTTATTATCGTAGTAAATTCTCCCCAGTAGCTTGACTATGGAAGAGATGTACAAGCAGTGTAGGTACACTCCTGAAAATGGCATAAAACCACTTGGCTTGGCATCACATCAACCATCGACAGATACCCACGCCCAATTGATCAATATCATCTGTCGGCCGTAGGATATCACACCTGTATTTTGTCATTTTAGGGTGTTTAAAATTACACCATTTCATTGGTTGCATCATGATTTTTTAACCAATCACAGAGGTCATGTTATAAAGCTGTTCACAGCAATGTTTAATTCATTTTTATTTACATGACTTACAAGCCTCCATGCTGAAGATAAGTATTTCATATATAAGGTGCATTTTCATTGGTAGATATTTTAGTCAACGGCTGATGTAAAATTACATTTTTCTTGCCTATTTCCCCACAGCATGATGTCATAAAGTGAAATGGAATAAGTGAATCGCAGGTTTCCAATGATGCACATGGACAAAGACCACATTTACCTGCCCTAGGTTACCCTGCAACCGGATGTACCTACACAGGAAATAGTGACCCTAATCAATGCTGAATTATGGTGAATTTTTGACTGAAAGACATACAAAATAGGATTAAATCCTATAGAACACAATTAAAACAGTCATAAAATGCCCAATTTAGAGGCCTTATTGCACAACAACCTTAAAAGTTGAGCATTGCTGAGAGGGGAATTTTTGAGAAAATTGGTGTGAAATGGCCGACCCGTGCTCTAAATTCTTAAAAAGTAGTTGGGTTATCCTATGTTTAAAATGCACAGAATTATTTCTATTGAATAATGAGGGTAAGCTTGGATGTCAATTTTCCTTACAGAAATTGTCATTTGTATATATGCTTATATAAAACATATAGTAAAATTAATTGTGGTCTTAGTCCATATCAATAGACACCACTGTGTAATCTGACACCAAGCTAGCAAACCAGTCCTGAAAATGAACTTGATCAAGATGGTCCTCAAGATGCTCACCTGAAAAAGATCGCCTTCATTGCCAATACAAGCCACTATATTATAGCATATTCCTACTAAATACATAATCCATGCAGAGATGCAGCAAGATTATTTCTATTCCACACACCAAACAGTATCCGCGGTCCTAATTTGGAGGTCCTAGCTTAAAAATTCAAAATAGGTCACTGTGTCATATATGAAGGTCATTAAAGGTCAAAGTTTATTTCCACACACTAAAAGGTACCTGTGGTCCATATTTGAGGGCCAAAGCTTAAAAATTCAAAAGAAGGTCACTGGGTCATGATCCAATAATCCAAGATCAATATTCAACTCACACACAAAACTGTACATATGGTCCAAAACTGAAGGTCATAGCTCCCTTAATTATAAGTCTCTGTAACTAGAGTGTACACACAGTGAAATCTAAACTTCTAACATTAAAAAGCCTTTTTCAGACCTAATGGGCGATATCGGCCTGAAAATCGTTTTAATCACACTTGGTTAAGAGATTATGACTTTAAACTTTGTCATGAAGTTTGTAGAAAATTGCTTAAGAAACGAAGATACTAAAAAAGTGAAATTTGGCATTTTTTGTCATTCGAGGGTTATAACTCCAGACCTAATGGGCAGATATCCGCCATAACCCCTAATGAGCAGATATCCACCATAACCGAACTTAGCATTAGACATTGTCATAAAGTTTGAAAAAGATTGCTGAAGAAATAAAGATGCTAGATTGTTCACAAAAAAAAGGTTGACGGACGGACAGACGTATGACAGACATTGACTGACTGCAATAGTTCGCCTTGAACATTTTAAAAACGAGTCTCAAACAAAGATGACATACTTGTGCCAGTGTAATTTATCCAGGGATTTAACCTTGCACCACATGCTCCTTTTCCAATACAATGTACGGGGTGTTCCCACTTTGCCAACTTTATATATTTTGCTACCAAAAACAGAGTTGGCAAAGTGGGAATTTGACCAGGTAAGGTAAAGGTGTTAATCCCCGATAAATGCTTGCGGTGCAACAATAAAAAAATACCATTGCGTTTTATCTCGGCAAATATGTATAGTACTTCATACTATAACTCACCGATTTTAATGTGACTGTTAAATAAGCATAGTTGAATTACCGATTTTTGGTAAAATATGTATAGTACTTCATACTAAAACTCACCGATTTTAATGTGGCTGTTAAATAAGGTATTTCACACTTACCTACTCAGCCTGTTTTTATATATATGTTTGAAGTCGGTCGTTCATAAACGTCGTTAATTAGCCCTATTAAATGCAAACAGTATTTCACACTTACCAACCGACTTGTCTGTTTTTTTGTCGGTCTTTAAATTAAAATAAACTTATAATTAAGTATTGTACAAATCATGTAACATGTTATTCACAATTATAACAGTTGTTTGTAAATACTTTAATAATACAATCGCAGGATGACAAAATAAACGATACCGTAATCTTTTTAAGTCGTCGCTATTGCGTTTGATGATCTTTAATTATTTATGATGTTTGAGTTAAAACAATTTTAGTATGTCCACATATGCATATATACTTGGATTGTAGTTTCTAAATCTTATTATTATACGACTGAGCATGGCGAACGCGTTAGTTGCAGTGGAATTCATAGAGAACAAGAGGGGAGGGAGAACCCTAGTACACAACCAGTCCAGGCATCATGTCCAGCCCGAATCAATACCTTCAATGACCAACTGACGAAAATGGCCGGCGAACATAACCATGATAGAGATGCTGCAGGAACCACAGCTGTGAAGGTGATGGCAAAGATTCGAGAGAAATGTCGGCAGTCGGCTCATCCCATTCCTGCAATATTTGACGAATCTCTAGCATGTTTGAGAACCGCAGAATGGGACGACTACACGGAAGAAGTGGTCCAAAAACAGCCAACATTCTACGAGGCTAAGTCGTCGCTGTATCGACAACGGGCCAGCTTCATCCGAAGCTTCCGAAATCTCTCGCAGACGTGGAACTGCAGGGTCAGTGGACAGAGTCTACTACTGGAGACCGCTTCCTACTGGCTGACGATGGAACAGAAGACAGGATCCTTATCTTCGCCACTGACGGAAACTTGAGGATACTGGAAGAAGCAACTGAGTGGTTTATGGATGGAACCTTCTATTCATGCCCCAGCCATTTCTACCAGATATACACAGTGCACTGCATGATCGATGGTACCATGATGCCGCTGGTGTACGGACTGCTCCCCAACAAGACAGAAGCCACGTATTACCGGTTCTTCAGTCTGCTCATGCGAAAGGCCGGAGAGCGAGCTATACATCTGCACCCAAACAGAGTGATGCTGGACTTTGAGGTGGCACCGAGGAATGCGCTGATTTCTCTGTTTCCGCGTGTGTATGTTAAGGGATGTTACTTTCATTTTACACAGGCTATTTGGAGGAGGGTACAATCATGTGGACTGGCTGGGAAGTACCGTGAGGATGGCTCTCTCACAACTTTAGTTCGTCGAGCAGCTGTGTTGCCACTGGTTCCTTTGGAAAGGATTGAGGATGTATGGTTCTTCGCCCTCGAGGACAACGAAGATGAAGGGGATGCTGTGGAGAAGTTTAAAGACTATGTAACTGAGACTTGGGTGGAGAGCGATCGCACCATATGGAACCATTTCACCACAGAGGGACCAAGAACTACAAACCACCTGGAGGGATGGCACAACAAGATAAAAAAACAGCTGACTCATCCACATCCCAACATATACGTCCTGCTGCAACTCATCTTGAAGGAACAAGCTGCAAATGAAGTTAAACTGATTCAACACAATGCTGGCGGGAAGAAACGGCCAAGGAAGATGACTTACAGAGAACTTGACCAGAGGTTGGAACGCCTGAAGTTGCGGTTGGCAGAAGGAGAAATAGACATATATAGATACGCTGACGCAGCATCCTATTTGATTAAGTTGGCTTGAGATATACTGTGATGTGACAAAGTGTGCGTTGAGAAATAATAAGTGAAGTTTATGAAAATGTGTGTCTTGATGACTGACGTATTGTTTTCATTTATCCATATGAAATTCGTTTATTGACATCATTGTTGTTACTTTGCATTTATGTGACATAATAAAATATGAACAAGAAAACATTGTTTTTATTTAAAAATGAGACAAAAATGCGACAGCGCGCACAAGAGTGAGAGAGACAGAAAACGAGAGACGGAGAAAGTGAGAGGGGATATACATGTATATAGAGGAAATCCTTATTTTAATTACACACATTGCATTAGCTCAACGCAAAACATAAACATTACAAATAATACACATCATACTGCAAAGAGAAGAAATAAAATACACCATTTTAATATATATATTTTAATATATCTATTAACCTAGGCACAGCATAAACCATCTGGGCTTATTGTACATTATCACCGTTATACCTGACTGCGTACAGGTAACCTTCACTCAAGAACTGGAAAGTTGGCATAGTGGGAATACTAAAAGGTGTGAAGTTGGCAAAGTGGGAACAAACCCAATGTACTATGTTTGCAGTATGAACAGAGTCATCTGTACCTGCTAACGGCTTGGCTTGACTTGACTATTTGAATTTACCGTCACTTCGACAGTATTTCAGTCATATAGCGACGTCCAGCTAATTACAGGTGGAGGAAGACCCCGAATGCACGGAGGCATCCGGGTAGAACCACCGACATACCGCACGCCAGCGAGAAGGCTTCCTCACACGAAAATCCGAATGACCCTGCCAGGATTCGAACCCACGCGGTGAGGGGCTGAGTTAGTGTTTAAGTCAGCGACTTTACCCTCTCGGCCACGGAGGCCCCGCTAACGGCTTGAAACGAGGTCTTGCAAATGTAAATGCATGATTTATATATTTCTTGCTAATATTCATTTTTTAAAATGCATATACATATATCATATACGTGCAGAAAAACTTTTTGTTTAAATAATAGATCAGAAATTCCTGACAAATTTTTCTAGCTTTTTTCCCCGAGAAAGTTATGATGTCATATCACATTGACATGTGCTAGAAGAGTTGTAGCATGGTTAAAATCACAGGGAAAAAATTCTGTCTGCAAGAAATAGCAGTATAAGGTCTCGATAAGAATTTGGTTATGTTGGGGCAGTAAATAAAACTTTAAAGCTGATTCACCCGAGAGTTTTACACTCTTTTAATTTGATTGAGTAATAAGCATATATCGGGGCTTAAACATATTAATGACACAGGGAGTATCTATATCTGCTGGTTTTATACTCAGTCACTCATTTAAAAAAAGTTAAGAAATTCTCTATTATGAGTGGATCATAACAAATTTCAGCAGGATTAGTGCAGATTGAGTCAGTTATGCCATCCATACTGTAGCATACATAACTAATTGAGTCTCCCAGACTTAAGATGAGTTTTTTTATGGACAGCATTAATTTAGAAATGATATGGTATTTGTCAATTTCTAATTGAGTGCATCGTAATACGAATACGTAGCCTTTGTGTTTCTTTGTGATGTTTTCTAGATTCAAGACCAGGTTAACACAAAATAAGGCATTATTATACGCTGTAATCAGTGGTTACATGTGCTGGCATTGTTAATTTGCATAATTACCACAGCTATATTAGACAAGCAGAGGTGTCCTTCACTTAAGGATTTAAAGTCACATCTAAATATTCTTTTCGAAGCAAAGCATTTTTTTTATTATTCTAGACGCAAAGTATTAAAAATGTTTTAAAGTTGGTATTTTTCTTCCTGTAACAAATTGAACATTTTTAGCCCAACACTTCCTTTAAAGCTTTCTTGTATAAAGATGAAGCCTTGTTTGTCCTCTGTCTCAATGTCCCAACAAGTGGTTCATTAATGAACTAGTTTCATTTTAAGAAGAAAAGAAGTATTTATCGTCTGTTTAAGGTTTCCAAAAATAAATCAAGGGATGTAACTGTTGTGTGTTATACTCTATAGATCAGAAAGAGTGTTTAAGTCTCCCTATACTTGGGTTTCTTACAATTATGAACAATTTTCATGAAAAATTTAAAATCTCTATAATTCGGATATTTGGGGTGTGTATTCCTGCAAAGAAATAGACACTCTTCATCTTCATTTTGTAAGTCCTTGCTTGGAGTTGAGAAACAAATAAATAATAACGTTACTGCTATATAAATATGATGAATTGGAGTCTTATCTTGAAAGAGAGAACAGTCAAATTTGGCTTACATTACTGAATAGCGAACACGTACAATATTTTATCCTCTATATTCATGTTATGTGGACCAATGTCAATCTATTAAAGGTACCTACTAGTCTTCCAAGATGCACTCGATCATAGGTCACCTTAGTTATTCCTATCTTAGGAGTGCTGCTTCCGCTCCTTCCTCCTTGCAAATGAAGAACGCACAACGTGACCAATATATCCAGGAATGGAGAGTTTCCCTTCTAAACAGCCCAAGATGCATATATTATTCTCTCTCTCATATATATATATATATTAAAGATTTTGGTTTTGAGAAATAATGGCAATTGAAGAAAACAACAATGCAATTTTAGACTTAGTTCACACTTACTAGGAAATGAATCTGGTAGATTTATTAACGTTCCTCGCGAACAAAAAATATACAAATTATGTAATATGAAACAAGTTGAATCAGAATATCAATTTCTGTTGTGCTGTTCCAGATATGAATATATTAGAAGAACATCTTGGTTATATAACATGGCCTAACATCAATAAATTTTGTACCATTGTGTCAAGCATAAATAAATGAAAATATGTTAAATCTGTTGAGATTCCTGTCACATGCATTTAAAATTAGAAAAAAGGTTGTCACCGAGATTCCTAATCGTTTAAACAAAACAGCCTTTATATTAATTCCTTTGAATATGTATACAATAGATGTTTGTAAGTCTATAACAAAATACCATGTCATTTTTACTGTTTCTGGTCTGGTACTTTGCTTTTTTTATCTGTGCTTTATAATTGTGTCTTTGCCATATTTCTTTATTTTGTAAATGGCCATAGACGGACATGTCGATATGCCAGTAAAAGATATATGTATGAATGGTGTTTATCTAACACCAATAACGGCATGAGGCACTCTACTTGTCAATCTTTTTTTTAACCATTTACCTTGTTTAAAAAAGTATAATGTTCTTGTTTAACAGTTATAATGCCAAACTGAAAATTCGTACATGAATGAAACTACAGTCGAATCTCGGTTACTTAAAGTGGTCGGGACCGACGCTTCACTTCAAATAAAGCATCTGCTGTTTGAATAATCCATTACGAGCAAATGTAACTGCTTGTATGCATCCTTTGATGTTGTTTATCAAATAGATTTTTAACAAATACACGTTTGTTGTTATTATGATTACATGTCGGCCATTTTGTTTTCCGTTTTTCTGCACCGATCGCTGTGATAAAAATCCAGGTAATATGAAACAAGTTATTATTAACACGTGTAGTAGAAGTAATACTAACAGTCGTAGAATTCATCCTTGAAGTGAGATGACTGCGATAAGTTCAGGACATATTTATACCTATCCTCCTGCAAGTTTGCTTTACGGTTTTGAAAATTATTTGATAGAAACTCCAGCTAGATATTTAAAGTGTTTAATTAAATTTAAAACGCGTGATCATAGAATGCAAGTAGAAATAGGCAAATGGAGTCGAATTCAATTATTTAAACGATTTGTCCACATTGCGTCAATAAATTAGGGAACGAATTCCGTTATCTTTTGGAATGAATATATTAACAGAAGAAAGAAAGAAATTTGTAAAACACTTTTTTTTTATAGAAACCCCAATGTTTTTAAATTAGAAAAATAATGAACTCCAAAAACAGAAGACGGAATATAAATTCACCCAAGTTTATACAATCAATTATGACCAAGGTAAGGTAATGTTATATTCCGAAATTTGCTTTATAAGACAGCATGTTTAAATTGATCACTTTCAAATGTCAAATATGAAACAGTGGCTCTCCGTCTATACAACTATTGATTTGTTTCAAGAATTTGTATTAATATGTGTTATTCACCATCCCATTTTTATTTTATTTTAATAAGCGTGTTCTTTCATTAATTAAGATTGCTAACCAGTCGTAATTCATGTATGGGGCCCTTTTACTGATTAGCAATCAAAATCATATTCCAAACAATGTGTGCTATACAAAAAAAAAATACATATATAAAATACAATATACTGGTAAATATGCTGAAATGTCCCGATATAAATATGTACATAAATCAGATAGATAGATAGATAGATAGATAGATAGATAGATACTCTCTTCATGAAAAGATAGATTGTATTCTACTACATTATAAAGGACATGTACCTGGTGCTTCTGGGTATATGTGTGTGACATATATACATTAGCAGTTACCAAGAAACGCGTGCTATTTGACATGTGTCGTTAAGTGTGGCTAATATAAACACCAGATAAATAATAGGTATGAGGTATGAAGGAAAACTGAAATATAAATATGTGTTTTATATTACGAGATACGGAAAAAATATATACCTCTATATTACATAAGACGTCCTAGTGCGAAATTAATTGAAATGTTCAAAACCGAAGAACGTATTTATAGTTAGAAATCTAGGTGTTTTATTCAATGCCTTTAACAGCAGAAGTTACGTTTAACAGTAATCGAAATACTCATGCTTTTCTTACTATATTAGTAATGTTTGATCTTACGTGATCTAACTGTGGTCTGTTGTTTAATACCACGATATCCAGATATTGCAATTATTGAAAAAAAAAAAAAAAAGGATTTTTTCAGTTAACAATGTTACAGTATACTTATCTTTTATGTGTGTGTGTGTGTGTGTGTGTGTGTGTGTGTGTCTCAGTCATATAGTTCAATATAGAAAAGTTCAATTGGAGGTAGACCCTGAGTTAACAGAAGCACTGGTTGAGACCACCAACCTACCGCAAGCCAGCTGGAAGGAAATCCGAGTGACAAATCCTAACTCAGTTATCCTATAAGTAAGGAAGAACCTAAGTACATGTACATAGATTCACAAGGGTAAACAAACCAGCTAGAAGGCATTCTCACCTGGACCAACCCACAGCGGATGATGATGATAGATAGATAGATAGATAGATAGATAGATAGATAGATTTACTTTGTTTCCATTTTAGCCATCGTCGAATACCTACGCTATCTTAGTTTCAATTCCTTTATTTTACATCAATTAGGATACAAGTTCTTATAATTTATCCTAATTCCTCTCGACGGATCCCTGGCTGGACCAGTACTTTGCGCCAGGGAAGGTCATAAAAAACCCTAGTCCCAACGGGGTTCAAACCCACAACCTTTAGATCCGCAGTTGGGAAATGGAAAAGGAATAAATTGGACGTGGATAGACGACGATGCTTTCTGACTGAATAAATCAAATTCAATTATTGTAATTACAATGTGATCCTATGTATACCATGAAATTAAATAAAGAAGACCATTGGTTCGATGTAATTTATTTTTTTAAATTTCTAGCTGGGATCAAACCCACGACCTCTGGCTACGGAACCGACAATCTAACCACTCGACCAACGGGACCAATGGGACTAGTGTTGCCTACGTCTGTAAAACATTACTTCAATATGAATTGATTTATGAAAATGATATAGATTTTTGCATGATCACTAAACAGCTGGAATGCCATGAAAATTTGAGTTAGGATTTTACCACAAATATCCTGGCAACATCGAATTGCATAGCAACCAATTTAGCTCACCTCTTCCTATAATATTCAGGGTGAGTTAAAAAGATTCGTTGGATTTTCGTTGTCTACAATTAATTTGTTTAACATCATTATTTTTAAGCAAACTTTATCAATCATGGCAAAACAATGATACTTCCATAATATGTTTGTCCTGTATGACAAAGTGGTAAGGAGTTATGGGCCTTGAGTTATACAAACTTTATATACCTCAATCAAATGTGAATAAACATTTGGTCAAAATTCACCGGGAAAACCCTTTGGAACTTTAAAATACTCTAGAAGCCATTGAAACTGTTCAGTTCACTTGAGCTTTTTGAATTATTTGGTGCCCGTGGCTCACAATAAAATGATTTAAAACTTTTACATCTTCATTTATTAGGCAATCTTCTTCATGTTGGTGACAATGTTAAGGTCATAATCTCAGCCAATTCCGATTATGACGGATATCGGCCTTGTAGGCCAGCAGTTATCAGGAAATGCCAGGCCGAAATTAGTTTAAATCTAATATTTGTGGAGTTATCTTAATCAAATAAAAATGTTAATTACTATATTTTCTCACATATTGCCCTATTAAAGCTGACATCAGATTAATGGATTTAGAGTTATGAGATATTAGGGGAAAAATCTGCTTTTCTAAAACTATATATATATATATATATATATATATATATATATATATATATTAGCCATTTTTACACTCTACATTCCTTAAGCAATCTTGGTCAAATTGAGATTCATGTAAGAATATGCGTAAGCATAAAATCATTCGTGAGATCAAAAGTGGGTCGTATAGGTCCAATACTGGGACTTTAATTTCAAAAAGAATAAATGTCACATATCATCTAATTTACAAAAAAATATGAATAAACACATTGACGTACATATATTTTTATTAATACAGAAACATAATTATATTGAAACAAAATTCTTATGTGACATTGTGTGGCTCGGCCCCTTTTCCTTTTGCTCACCGTATCTTACTGTCTCTCTTTATCTATCTATATAACTATCTATCTTTCTGTCTATCTGGGAATGTCTTGTAAATTAACTCGAGCCACTCGCTTCTGTGGTGTTTTTAATAAACTCTTATTGCTCACAATGTAGTGTCTACCTTCTATTTACATAAATATATAAACCCTAAATTCCCTCTAAGCCTAAATCTCTTCATGCTTCCACCTCTCCTCAACTTCTCTCAGTTCTACTCTTCTGTTCTTCCATCTAACTCTCTCCTAATCCTCTTCTAGTTCACCCTTTTCTATCCACTCCCGATCTTTAACTTCTGACTCAATCTGTCTCTCATTCCTCTGACAGATGTAAGCCACACCAATTCTTAATCCTTCTTCTACATTTATCCAAGCATTCTGTATCTCCACAACACTTGAACAGAACAGAAAACTTTATTTTCATTCAAGTACAATAATGTAAAATTGTACAGCACAAAACATTTGCTCCGGTTGTGGATAACATGGACATCTTGTTCAATACATTGAGGGAGATATAAAACAACAGCAATAAATCATTGAAGATAAGCAGATAAATCTTTGTAAGAGAACGAGAGAGAAAGACTTAACATATTTAGAGGTGAGCTATAAATCATGCATTGTGATAGACAGCAAAGGGTGCAATTTACTGAGATTATCTAAATATATAACTTCAAAAAGTCCTTGACAATGTTCGAAAGCGAAAGGTGTCAAGTAACATTTTTGAAGTGCAAGTACAATGTATAACTTGCCACTAGCGAAAACGATATGCGGCAATGTGCTAGTAAATATTTTTTAAATAAAGAATCTAATTGTCGTGATAGTTTCTTGTTGATAGATGGACATGAAAAAACAAAACAGGCAGAAGCGAGAGAGAGAGAGAGAGAGAGTAAACAAGTTATAATGCAAACTAATTTGGAGCGGTCTAAACAGCTGACAATATGATCTCCCCTTCATTCTCCAGTTTAGATCTCTGCCACCATGACAAGCATATATCAGGATTTCTGATATACAATATTTCTTGTGTAAAATTGATAAAAATACTGTGTCTTTATATCAGCTTAGTTTTCTCTCATTCATATAATATTTGTGATGAAGAAAAAAAAAAAAAAAAGATACATGAAATATTTTATAAAAAAATATGAGAGTATTTTTTTTCTTTTTCTTTTACTGCGAGTGGCATTTCCTTAAGTATATTTTCTTAAATAAACAACAATTATTGTCTTGTGGTAAAAAAATCATTATAAAAAATATCCATAAATAATAAACCCTTTGCCATTTGTAAGCCTATCATCATCACGTGACATTTGTGTGTGCAAGGGCGATCACTGCGTGGAGATTAATGCAGATTGTATGTCAAGTTGAACGTATAAAATAATGCTAAGTAATGAACGATAGTTAAATAATTTAAAGTGGTCATCCATTCATCATGCTTACTATATACATCATTAATCATACTAATTAATGACTTTCTCTATTTGACACTCCCCAACATCCTAATTTCTTTCAACCCTTTTCATACCTATATGTCACCGTTTGCGTCATACTTAATCCATCCTTATTTACTTATTGTTACGTCATAATTGGACCCATACAGGATATGACTTCAGATTTCCTTCAAATTCTTATTTGCTGATTTTCTCTAATACCTCTAATTAATTTCTGACATTTTGTAGACTAGCTGGTAAAAAAAGATCAAAGTATTCAAACATATTAGTCTGTGGTCAATTTACTTAGATATAATGGCTGTTTTTTTAATATAGAAATATTAATTTGTTACAACATATCTTTAACTCTGTGACAATTGTAAACACGTTAAAATTTAGTATGCATGATGCATCTGAGTAGATGGAATTATGCGTACTTTTTGCATTATATGTATATTCTTTCACTAATGAAATAAAATTTTCCCGAAAATAAGTCAACAAAAACAACAACAACAACAACAACAAAAACATAAAATAAAAAAATAAAATAAAGTAGTAAGCGAAATCAAACGGTAATTTTATAATAATAAACAATAACAATTAACTAAAGCAAGACAAAACAAAATCTATACAATTTTCAACTTTAGTGGACTGACAGACATTGATGTAAAAATAGTTTTATCTATGATTATTAACAGCATGAAAAGATATTTTTAGAACATGAATTCACGAATACATGCATAATTATGTATTACACAAAACATACAGAAAAATAAATAAAATAGATGAATTAGCAAGTTTCTTTTGTAAGTATTTACACATTTTAATAATAAGACACCATTCGGACAACTGTCAACTGGTCTTAATAATGAGGTGTCCTGATAACCGAGTTTCAAGTTACAGGAGATAGGGGAAAAGGAGACCTGAAAATAGTGGTCTTAATTAGTGAGGTGGTCTTTATATTGAAGCTGTCTTTAAATGAGGTTTTACCATGCCTTTTTAAGTGTCAAAATTGTGGCAAATTCGAGGAAAATATATAGATATTTCCACTTAATAGCACATTAATTAACTAAGAGTAAGACCTTGTCTGTGTTCGTTTTTAACTATATAAGTACATGTTGCATATGCATAAGTAGGATAAGCGGAAGCGTATTTTTTATGTGGCTAGTCTACACACTTATTCCAACATTCAATGAAATGCATTTAGACTAGCAGCACTGGAATTAATCCTACTGCTAATCCTAAAATATTTAATTTATCTCACAAGTAGCTAGTCTACCAAAGTGAGGTCGTGTTCACGAAACATCTTAAAATTGGCTCAACTTTGGTAGAGAATTTTAAGTCTTTTATATTCTGAAATATTTAATAAGGTTCAAACAACTATATTTGGTAACGTTAACATTTGTCCGGAGTTCCTTCCCCGTACACTACACGTAATCGTTCAAGTTATATACAGTTTTGTTTTACTTGATCCAATTATATATAGAGAAACTTAACATTTTTATGATTTGTAATAGATATTTACAATAAAGAACAAGAGAAACATAGAGAGTCATACGACATAGAGTGTATGAGAACAAAAATGTGGTAGAGATATCCGTACAGAGAGAGAGAGAGAGAGAGAGAGAGGAGCAGAGAAAAAGAACATATATCATAAAAATATTAATACATTAAAAATAGATTTAGAAATATATAAGGCTGAACAGTGTGTAAAACTACAATTCAACTAAAAAAAAATTTAAGAAATACTCTTATCAGGAATAGCTGAGTTTAAAGGTAAAAACAAATCTTAAACTGCCCCTGCATTCTCAGACTTCAAGGGCGACAACTTTTATCAGGACAAAGTACAATATGTACATACATTTTAATAATTTGTACAAAGTATATTATAGAGATTTTTTTAAAACATTATGTCATGTGATAATTTTCAGATTGATCAATATGTACATATATATATATATTATTAATGAAACTTATGAACACACACACACTTAATCTTGATACAATAAGAATATATACAATATCATTGTATCAGAAAAAAAGAAGGGTGACATTTTTTTATCAAACAAATAATGATTATTTGATATGGTGAACATAATTTATCGGATTTATCAATTGCCCATTCAAGGCCTTCACAAATAACTCCTGAAAATGATTACGCGAAAAATATTTGTTTTAGATTTACCTATTGTTACAATTATTCCTTCACGTATAAGTCATACAAATTATAATGTGCAAATTATCCATTTTAGATTTAACTTGCTCCACTTAGACATTCACACATAACTCATAAAAATGATCATGTGCAAAATATTCATTTTAGATTTATCAATTGTTCAACACTAAGTCCTTCACGTATTATTCATAATTAAAGCGCTCAGTGCGCTGAGAGACGGCGCCGGGATTAACAGGAAAAACAGGAAAACATGTTATCAGACAACACATGAAAAGCGGTTTTGGTTATGATTTAAGCGTCTGTGTAACATATGTCACTCGTATTCGTTAGTGAAGAATCGTTTTGCATGGATCCGCACTAAGCGCGGAGAGGTACAGTTAAACTTGCCGTGTCAAATATGCAAATCAGCAAGGCCTGTTTTCGGTTTGCAGCTACTAAAGACGGCTTGTGCTGTCAAAAATGGCAATGTGCAAGATATCTGTTTTAGATTTATCAATTGCTCCACCTAGACCTTCAGACATAACTTAAAAAGAATTGCAAGATTTATCAATTGCTCCACCTAAACCTTCAGACATAACTCATAAAAATGATAATTTGCAAAATATCAATTTTAGATTTATGAATTGCTCCACCTAGACCTTCAGACATAACTCGTAAAAATGATAATGTGCAAAACATTCATTTTAGATTTATCAATTGCTCCACCTAGACCTTCAGACATAACTCATAAAAATGATAATGTGCAAAATATTCATTTTAGATTTATCAATTGCTCCACCTAAACCTTCAGACATAACTCATAAAAATGATAATGTGCAAATAATTTAATTTAGATTTATCAATTGCTCCACCTAGACCTTACATAACCAATATAAGTCATAATAATTAGATTATGAAGAATGGTGGAGGCAAATCTTTTCAATGATCTGAACAATTTTATATTGAAAAAAAACAAAAAAAAAAAAAAAAAAAAAAAACGATCAGACAAATCTATTTATCCACCCGATCTACACACGTAACTCTTGTGGGTGGTAAACAATGATGATTATGAAGAATGGTGGAGGCAAATCTTTTCAATGATCTGAACAATTTTATATTGATTTATAAGCTATAATAAAGTTGTTATATTGTATTTGACCATTTGACAAACTCCTCGCAATTCAATAGATAAAAAAGACACAAAAAAGGTTATTACAATGAATCAGACTTTTTATTTCAAATGCTACATAAACCTAGAGTTTTCCTCTAGGTCACATTGGACCATTGTGCAACTTAAAAGATGAAACTAAACATCAATGACATACTATAACGTTTTCCTTGAAAAAGGATTATAAATAAATGTGCATTGCAAAATTAATTCAACAATACAGCCATGCACACATTTTAACTAAGACTCATTATGATATGGTACGGAGTTGTTTTACTTTGATGCACAACATTAAGTTTCCTAAAATCAAAAATAAGAGAGAGAGAGCGAGGTATCCCAAGTGTGACTCATACCTCATTATAAAGGGTTGTACCTCGATCTGCATGTAGAATGTTGTCATCGCAAGGTATATATTTTTTCAAAGGTATACATCGGTATGTAATTCAACTTTGAAACTTTATATTATTTCTACCAAACACAAACACTTCTACAATAAAACCTTAATCCTAACCCAATCCCCTACCCTGACCCAAACACCGAAATAAACACACCGAGGAGCGAGAGTTTTACCTCACAACACAACACACACACACACACACACACATTTTATACATTAATACTACATTTAATTGGTGTCTGTAATGTTTCGTATTTTGTTTGAAATGTATTACATATAAATACTGATACATTCCTTAACAAAACATGGTTTACCGATTGAAACAAATCAATTAATTTTAGCATGAACATTATGAAAATAACTACAAAAATGATTTGTTAGATTCTTCCTTATAATAATAATAATAATAATAATTAAAAAAAAAAAACACCGTTCGACCGAACTGACTCGTCCTGCAGAGTGTGATTAAAATCATGCTTTAAATGAACTTTTAAAACTGTAAATGATGTGACATTTATGTCATTATATCTCTCAAAAATAAATCAATTAGATAAGAGAAAGAAACGGGGTTCCGTCTAATTATGTTTGCACAAAAAGGAATATTCTTTTTACTTGGTCACATAGTGTCATACTGACCTGCAATTTCCAAAGAAAATAAAGATATTTTTTAAAAGAAATGTTTTAGTTTTTAAATAAACAACTGAGAAATAGTTTAGGAATCTGTCAAGGTACACCAAAAGTGTGATTAAGATGCATGTACAATGTGATTAAAATACTTATAAAACATGATTACAATACTTCTAAAATGTGATATGTGCTGGGTATGTGGAATCGACTTTCGGTTAATGGTCTGCCTATATTGAAAAATAACGTGCAGTTGAATGGAACAGCTAAAGGTGCAGGTGATGAATGCCTTATGAACAGATTCAAATTTGAATTTGAAGTTATGACATGTATAAATGTAACTTGTCTGAAATGTTGAGCTAAGGTATGAAAATATTAAATTTAACAATTTACACATTAGCCCATGAATATTCATGTATGAATCTATGACTTGATATATATAAATTTACTGAACTTTAAATGGTATATGAAACAAAGTATTTTTCTTTGTCGTGCATACTGTAGAATCAGAGCTACACTATTGTAAGAGCAAAAGGGGGAAACCCTGACGAGCTGTCAGATCTACGTCTGCTGTATTTGCCAAGACGTCAAAACACGTGAGATGTATAAAGTTGCTCATATCAATAACAAATATACTGAGTTTACTTTTCAATTCATTACCGGTTAAACCAATATGTATGTCTCTCATTAGATCACAGTTCTATTTTATGAGTGATATTGTAAAGTGTCTGTCTGTTAAGCGGTTACAAGTGTCTGCAAGATGTTTGTTATGCGCCTCAGCGAGATTTCGTTCAAATCCCGTTCACTTTTTTTTTCGTCACGAGAAAACGAGAAAATAAGTGTTTTCGAACCGTTTCATATCTCTGTTGAATATGTTTTTGAACTGCCTCAACACAAAAATATAATAAAATATTCTATAGTATGGATCATCATTATGCGAAATCATTAAAAGTCCAAAACATCTCTCATCGCTTTATTTTCAAGTAATCACGGAAATCTGTTCACAGTTGTTGGTCCTAAAATAATTCCAAGAAAAGAAAACACATTTACATTTTTCTGATCCAAGTGAATGTATCGTCAATTACACATCATTACGAGACGTGATGCTCAGTATTTGTTCCAGTGCTGAGAAGTCTTACTTTACTATCCACTGTATTGTTTTACACAGGACTACGTACATGGGTCATGGTAGAGCTCTGATATATGTTCTAAACTTATCTATATCCATACCAAGTAATGTAAGTGGGTTTATAAAACTAAAAACTAAAATATATGTCATTTCAGAAGCTATAAAACTTTCTTCCAGGAAGGATCGATGATACCAAACAAATGAAAAATACAGCAAAATAACTGAATTTTTATATATGACATAGAGACACTGGCCTAGGAAAAACCGTTTCTTCTTGATATTCCTTTCATAGTGTTCCATTTGCCCTTGTAGGGATTCGGACCCGTGGTTGTGCCTATTGTGGTGATAATATAGAATTACTTTTGCAAAGAAAAATGTAGTTGCTACGATGAAAACGACTGAAAAAATAATGTCTATTATGCTGAAGGCAAGAACGCAACCCAAGAGGTCTGATTTTCTTGTCGTGGTACAAACGTATCCAGTCAATGTAGTAGTATTTGACGAAAAGAGTTCTCCGTCTTCCAGGACGTACAATTCTAAATTTCTCCCACTGATTAGAAGAATCAACAACACGGAAACACCTGTGAAAATACATCGCTTTTTCTTTCCGAAAAGCTCCCTTCCTTTGCATTTTGTATAATACAAGTTCGCGACAACACAACATGACAAAAAGATAGAATAATATAATACAGAATGTATAAAAAAGAAAGTAATTTTGCAGATGTATTCTCTTGAAGCGGCAGCATTTATAGTTGGTGTACCGACAATTAAGAAACACAGTGAACTCAGTAGAAAGTCCACGAATGCGTTAGCGCGCTTTAGGAAAGATTCGGTGGAAGAGTTCCCGGTGGTAGAGAAGAACCATACAGAGACAACACTTAATGCGAATCCGATAATCGTAATAATTGAAGTACCTATAAATGCAATAATTACAAAGAGGAGGTCACTTTGATGTTCGTCTGTCTCCTGGAACGAGTTATTTGCACCGGACAGCTCTATACCGATAGAGTCCGTTGTATTCACCGTCTCATTGCGCGCCATTTCTGTTGAAAGATCCATTGTCTGCAGAGGTGACTTAATAACTGTTCGAGTGTTAAACGAACAGGAAACTATTTAGGTCTAGAAATGTCAAGTCACGTGAATTTTAAATATTCCCGGTATGTACCACCGCTTTCAGCCGTAATACTACACGAATAGTCAACGTAATTTGTCCCGTTTGTTTAGCCATAAGAATGAAGAACTATTTTTGCTTTTGGGTTTTAAGTCCCACCGATTTGGAAACAAACACAAATAATGTGTCTGTGAATAAACATATGTATGCATTTGACCGGTCCCGGTTACTAAGTGGTTAGAGCGTTCGGAAGCCATGGGTTTGATCCTCAGTTTCGACATACCAAATGATATGGATCTCTCTCTCTCTTTCTCTCGTGCTTTTTGCTTTGGTAGTTTCCGGACTGGTTGAACCAGTGTCGGGATACTGTGCCTTGGCATAATGATCTCGAAATGAAGAAGCTCTCCACCTGTCGTCCCTAAATGACTGAAATACTGTTGGTTGGACGTAAAACCCAAATAAAACATACATACAATTGATGTTAAATATGCACAAAAATGTCTTTTATCTTACCGACTTTTATTTCATTGTAAGTTGTTTACATTTTTAATTTCTAGCTGTCTTTTGTTTATTAAGTTCATAATTATAGGAGGATACTAGAACATACCAAAAGGATATTAATGTATGTTCGGATGGAACATTTTCTAACCCAGTCAATAAATTCAAATGTATTGTGAAAGTAATTTAAGTTTTTATCTGTAAAGCATCTCCAGAACTCCATTTACATGTGGGTTTCATGTGGAAGAAATAGAAAAGCTTGTATTGTTCAAGGAAATCTGTTACTATTACATGTACAGTTAAACCTGTGTTAATGACCACCTGTATTAACAGTCAACCTGCATTTAGCAGTCACTTTCAATATTACAAACTAGCATTTTGGTATACATGTATGTTCAACCTTCATTTAGTGATCGTCTCTCTTCAGCGGCCACCTTCTATTGTTCTCTTGACTGACCGCTAAAGACAGGCTTGACTTATTTAGATCTGATCTTGGCACGGTTACATGCGAAGTCTTCAAAACTAGACGGGGGCCCTGGACAGAAAACATACCGTAAACGTTGCAAAAATTAGTGGTTCTTGAACATTGGATCTTTTATGACATCATCCTTATGGCATGTTATAATTATATGCTGAATAAAAACACATCTGTGTTCTATACTATTGCAAAATAAATAGAATTATACCCCGGTGCAGCAGTGAAAGTATAACAGAAGGGGTCAATGAGTGTTGTACTCCCTAATCCGGAATCCGCTCATCCGGAATCCTCTCTTCTCCGGACTTTTACCGGTCCGGAGGGTATCCGGATTGGGACGTTTCAATTGTAGTTTCTTGACTGTGATTGATGAAAAGGGACATCCATAGCTGAATGGACCTTGGTCATTGTCGCTGACTTAGTGTCAGTTACCCCCCCCCCAAACACACACGGTTCGAATACCTAGCTATAGGTAATAATTTAAATCTAAAATAAGGTTCCAGCCCAATCAGTCATTGTTGTTAGACAAGGTATTTGTGTAAATATCTAAGTTGACATAATAACATGTATCTGTAACGGAATAAAAGATTAAGGAAATTTTATTAGGGAGCAAAAACTTTGGAATATGTTCCTACGTAGATCTATATAAGTATTACTAAGCTCCAAGTATCGTTGGTGGTGTTGGTATTAGCCTGGACAACAGAAGAATAACTTGCTTTTATACCAGAATATATCATTTTTTTTATATTTATTCATCTGCGGACCTTTTGATTCGGGTGTTAAATCTACATCCGGGATATTTCCTATCATTTTCCGTTGGGATCTATTGTTCGATTCCTATCAACAATAGTTCTATAGCCTTCCTTTATGACATTGAATAGTGGTAGCTTTCCTTTATGACGTTCGTAGCCTTCCTTTATGGCGTTGGTAGCTTTCCAATTTGACGTTGGCAACACTCCTTTATGCCGTTGTTAGTTGTCTTCTGTAATGAATTTGGAAGAAAGCCATTGTCATGAAAACTAAATAATCAATAAAAGCCCAGTTGAACATCTCGACCCGCATAAACTCGGGCTGAAGTTTCCATCTTATTTTAGCGCGAGCGCAATGCGACTGTTTGGAAACTTCAGCCCAGTGGAAATCTCAGCCCGAAGACACCTGACTAACGAGGTTTCACTGTATATGAGGAACTAGATGGCCCCCTATCTGACTCATTTTTCAAAGCATCAACTTTTTTTTAACAATTATGGTAGAAAGTCATGAGGTGACCATTTCTGCAAAATGAAATTAAATTCTGACTACTGGTTTCAAAGAAGTATTTGGAATTTTCTATAAAGAGTATATAAAGAAACTAGTTCACCCCCTAGGGGCCTCATTTCTTAAGGGATTAACTTCATTTTAGCAGTTATGTTAAAGAGTCAATGAAATTAAATTCTGGCTATTGTTTTTTTCTTCAAAATTTTCTATAAAGATTATACAAGGAAATTAACTGACCCCTAGGGTCCCATGTTTCATGTGATCAACTTTATTTTAGCAGTTATGGTAGACAGCAATGAGGTGACATTTGAGCGCTATAAAACTTAAATCTGAAAATTGGTTTCACGGGAGAAGAATTTTGAAATTTTCTATAAAGAGTATATGAGAAAACTAGCTTACCCGCTAGGGGCCTCACGTGATCAACTTTATTTTCGCAATTTTTATAAACAGCAATGAGGTGATCATTTGTGCCAAATGATATCAAATTTTGACCATTGGCTTTATAGAAGACGAAATTGGATTTTTTTCAATATAAGGTATATTAGGAAATTAGCCAGCCCCCTTGGGACCTCATCTTTTAAGGGATCAACTTCATTTTAGCAATTATGGTAAAAAACTATAAGGTGACCATTTGTGCCAAAGGAAATTAAAATCTTACTATTAGTTTCAAAGAAAAAGATTTTTAAGTTTTTAAAGAAAAAATCAGTTGGTTGCCATGACAACCAGAGTTCTGCATGGATCAAGTTTATTTTAGCTTTTTTTTTTGTGGAGGTTAACCCAAGGATGATCCATGTCAAGTTTCATAAATTTATACTCAGTTGTTTAAGGGAGATGTCGTTTAAAGCAAATTGTTGACGCCGCACGACGGACGACGGACACGGGGTGATCCACTAATTAACGCTCAAAACTCAATGAGCCTACCACCAAGTTTATAGAGATGTACTTACCATGTTTACTTTGCGCTAAGTTTTAACAATGGCTAAGAAATTTTGCGCAAAAAATAAACTTTGTTTTAAAGATTGTTATTTTCGTTCGCATACCTTAATTATGTTTAGCAACTGCTACGTCTGATATGCGATGTGTATTGACACAGCTTTTTGCATCAATTTCCTTTTCATTTAAAAAAAATATTTCATTAAAACATAAAACTGGTACAATGGGACGCAGTATCATGGGTCTGAAATCCACCACTCAAGTTTTTGCCTAGGTTTAACGTCCCACCGACAGTATCTCAGTCAGTGGAGACTTCATCTGCATATGATAGGTATGTTGCTGACTTGCTGCAATATCATACCTCAGACAAGTAGCATGATGTCGTATCTTGACACTTGGCTAACCAGCCCTGGCTCAAAATCCACCAACTACACTTAACGCTAAGTTTTTTACATGGCCCTATTATCGGGAGGGGGTACCTGTTATCGTGGTAATTCAATATCAGACATGCTTAGGGCTTGAAATAGCTCAAAATTGTACCTAAACTAAGACCACTATACAAGAAAAATCAGATTTGTAAACTTTGGTTGGTGTGGCATGACTTACCGGAATTATTTTTTTTTTAGTATTTTGTTAATACGATATGAATTTACCAGTTTGCTACACCTACAAATGACCCTAAAAAATCAGAAACTTTAAAAGCATCTATAATTTGGCAGAAGAAGTTAATGTTGATAGAAATTTTACAGAAACATGCTTTGTCATTGTCTTCGAGACAAAATATGTTGTACCACGATGCGGTGAGTTTAAGATAATACAATCAATATTTTATGCTCTGATTTATATTATAACGATCCTTAATATTTAATCATCCTACATTCTTTCTTGATATAGAATAGAGTTAATTTTTTATTTAAGCTGATGAAAGACTTAGACCCACGAAAATAGTTCTCCATATAATAATAAAATACTCATTGACGAATTTCCGCATTCACCATTCTTGATTCTCTAATAAATACACCCACATATTTCATTTCTCATCAAATATTGTCGGCTAAAAGGGTAAAATTTGATGTCATTTAGTGTCACAGGGTGTGAAAAATGTGCAGAATGACCAGGACTTGAACCCGGAGCCTTTCGGAACCGACTGAGCTAGCTGGCCGTTTACACACATTTTCCCCTATTTTGGATACCGTGACAAAAGTCCGAACTTGGAATATTTCGTTAAACCACGGTACATAACCATATCGGCGGTCTCTCTGCAGAAATCTCTGTATCGACAATCTCTCTGCATTCGCACCGGTTATCCTCATTTGAAAACAAGGTGCGCGATGGACAGGAATGGTAAAGTATGTACCAACTTACTATACGTATAATATATACTGTAGAATCATTAACATGGGGGGGGGGGGGGGGGGGGGGGGGGGGATATTTAAGTATTTACTGTGTATTTAAAAGACCCCACGTTTTCTAGATCATGATGTAATGTACCAACAATATTTTCATTATTACAGCTTCTACGAAATTCATTGCCAACGAAAATTAATGATTTTACAGTAGTGCTGAGTATTACCGGTGGAGCTCGAACATTGTCTGCGTTCCACATTATTACTCAAACTTGAGTGTTCCTCTATTTGTTTTAGATCAAGAACTCCAAGTGTGGAAGATAAACTAGTACAATATTTAACGACCTCGTTGTGTCACGGTGACCGGGGACAGGAAAATAAATTAGTTTTAAGCGAAAGTACACGAACTTAAAAGTTCAAGAAAGATAGTAATCTAAGAAATTTGCCCATCACTAAGTGTCGTAATCTCCCTAAATCTAAGATTTATGTGGTTTGCGGTTATGTGGTCTTTGGGTATTCGTGATTATTAATCGATATAATGCATGTCCGGGTCACCGATATAATCGGCCGAATCTCAAGAAGTTGTCAGAATTTGCGAGTGACGAAAGTAATATCACATCAATGCCCTATGTTCAAATACTTGACCCAACCGAAGCTTGCTTTAGGCATGTATATAGTATAATTATTCAGTCTACACATACGTATATTTTTCTGAGACGACAGGATGTAAGTCATTATTATTTGACTAATTTTCACGAAAATTAAACCAAAAATTTTTTTAAAAAAAGGTTTTGTAGCTACAAAATGTGTCTGTAATACTGATTCAGCGAAATTAAATGTCAGCGAATAATAATTACTTTCCAGTATATAGATATTATCTTTTTACTGTTGTCATAGGAATTGATCAAAGGCATGTTGTGAAAGATGAACAATAGTCAATTACATTTGGATCGATTATACTCGTGTGATACCAGTGTCTGTATATTACTGAAACAAAATGTATACTTTTTTTTTCGTTCTTTAAACTAAAACTGCTTTTTATTGAAATTTTAGCATTGAAATTTTAGCACTATTCACATAAACAAAACACACTAAAATTTGACTTTTGGAACCTTCAGAATTTGGTAAAACTTCTTTTAATAACGTTATTAACACATAAATCTTATAAAATTTGGGTTGTCCCTCAACACCTTACTATCAAAAGATAGAGAGTCCAAATGTTGTGTTAAGCATAATTTGGAATAGCAAATAAGAAAGTCAAGTGGCGTATTATTAAGAAATGTTTTACTGATTTTCCACATCTAATTGATCTTGTATCTTATATTTATTTTTTTCTGTGAGGACCGAACATATTTCGCT
>CM037783.1:46565513-46615513 GCA_021229015.1 Solen grandis | reverse complement strand
AAAATCACTTCCTATAATGTAATAATCCCTGATTTTGAAAAAGCACATTAATATAACACCCAACATTCATGAAAACTCACTTCCTATAATGTTTTTTCCTGTTCTTGAAAAATCCAATAATGTTATGACACACATTCTTGAAAACTAATTTCCTGTAAGGTAATAAATGAGTGAACCACATTCCTGAAAAAAATAGCTTTCTAAAATGACCCACGTTCTGGAAATATCACTTCCTATAACATTCTGGAAATATCAGTTTCTATAATGTAATGACCCACATTCTGAAAATATCACTTTCTATAATGTAATGGCCCACATTCTGGAAATATCACTTCCTATAATGTAATGACCCACATTCTGGAAATATCACTTCCTATAATGTAATGACCAACATTCTGGAAATATCACTTTCTATAATGTAATGACCCACATTCTGAAAATATCAGTTTCTATAATGTAATGACCCACATTCTGAAAATATCACTTTCTATAATGTAATGACCCACATTCTGGAAATATCAGTTTCTATAATGTAATGACCCACATTCTGGAAATATCACTTTCTATAATGTTATGACCAACATTCTGGAAATATCACTTTCTATAATGTAATGACCCACATTCTGGAAATATCAGTTTCTATAATGTAATGACCCACATTCTGGAAATATCACTTTCTATAATGTAATGACCCACATTCTGGAAATATCACTTTCTATAATGTAATGACCCACATTCTGGAAATATCACTTTCTATAATGTAATGACCCACATTCTGGAAATATCACTTCCCATAGTAAAATAACCATATTATATAGTGTAATACATCTATAAGATAATGACTCCCTCTCTTAGAAAATCATTTCCTCTAAGACCACAATTACCAAAAGTTAAAAGCACCATAATAATTTCAGAAAACACAAATTGAGACAGCATTTAGTTTCTTTTCATTCCTTCAAGAGTAGAAGTTATCATCCTCAGAACTATTAGACGTTTCCATGCCAACAGGGGTAGGTCGGTTAGGTTCATCCTTATTTTTTGACATGGCCTCCTGAAGAGCATCGTGAAACTGAAGCAAGTTGTCCAGATCACGTTCTCGGTCAGTGTCATATTTTTTCTCCTTGTTTGGCACCTGAAACAGAGGAGAGAAAATATGACACACAGCCTATTTTGTCAGGTCGGGTCATGTGTTCTCCAGAACTCTGAACTAAGTTCTCTGTCTCAAGTTCATCTGAGTAAAATATAATTGTGTCATAGTTTGAAAAATAATAATGACAAAGAGTAAGGTCTTCGTATTCTATTTATGCATGCAAGTCAAGTTGTGTCTTCATAGGATAATCACAAAGGTAAGAATCAAAGGTCAAAGGTCATTTCTTAGGCCAAATGTCAATTATGCTGGTGCACAAAGATGATGACAAGTCTAAGAAAATTGAGAATGCCAAAACTTCAAGGTGAAGCAAAATGCCAATGAAACATGTTCTTAAACAATAAACAAGATCAAATGTTCAATTTCAAAGCCAATGAAGTTATATTGAAGCAACATCATTCAGAGGTAGGGCATGGTACTATGGATCCAAAGACTGAGGTTTCCAACTTTAATAAGGCCAGCTTCTTTCCCGACCTTCTCCTGACCTTTCAAGGTCAGAAGTACTTGAATTGCCCCACATCCATTGTGAGTGAAGGACAATTAAGGCCAAATTTTCATCCCCATCACACTGAGATACTCTGAAGCTAAGGTGCGTGGATTTGGAAGCTTTAAACTGATTAGCACTTTCCAGTTTTTTGCAGAGAATTCAAACCTGTGCATATTGTTAAGGGATCAATTCCTTCTATGGCTCAATCACACGCAGTGTTTTCCCTAGATATTTTCAAAAAGGGGGTCAAATCCCTAATACATGTATATAGAAAAACAGACAAATTAGGAAATATATTAGGGTCATTTAAAAACAGTACCCCAAGTAAATCTTTCGGGTTCTTTTGTGCAAAACAGGTCAACCACTTAAAACAACATAATCAAGGGTAACTAATGGATAATTTGATGACTTAGTTTGAATATTTCCAAAGAATTGGGAAATGGTGATATAATATGGTTACAATGTATATGTCAACATTATGGCATTAAGTGACATTATGCCCATGTAATATGCTGACATGACTGGCTTGACACATTCCTCTGATTCTGACTGTTATACTAAAGTAAACCCAGCATGAATGAATTACAGTGACGTTTTTTTTTTTCCTTTCTTTTTTTTTTCTTCAATTATAACTTTCGAATTTTCCTGATGTACCTGCAATTCAAATGCTTTTTTTATTCTTTTTCTCTCTCAACTACATTTCTCCATTCAGCACTCTCTCTCTCTCTCACTACATTTCTCCATTAAGCACTCTCTCTCACACTGCATTTCTCCATTCAGCACTCTCTCTTTCTCTCTCTCTCTATCTACAAATTTATAAGGACTACCTTACTTCAGTAGGTAAATCCTCATTTTTTCATATTAAAACAGTCTTTTTGATACTGTGTATCTAAACATAAAACATGATCAAACCATCATCACTCTACTTATATATTAAACAAATGTATTTGTTTGTCTTCTTGGCTTTAGCATCCCAATAACGGTGCTATGGAGGCTGTATCACTACAATATCACACAACAGACAAATGGCATGAAACCCAGTCACATTATCCTGACACTTGACCTGGAACCAGTCCAGGAATGTACTGAGAACCAGCAACATGTTTAAAGACTCTGTTATGTTAGCATGTATTTCAGACACTGTAGCTGGATTGCAAAAGCAACTCAAACTGTTACACACTTTTTGTATTGAATATAAGCTCAATGTAAATGTAGAAAAAACTAAAATTTTAGTATTTAAAAGAGGAGGCACTTTATCTAGATTAGAACAATGGTATTATGGAAACTCAAAGCTAAATATTGTAAATGGTTTTACTTATGTAGGCATTTATTTTTCAAATAGACTTTCCCTCTACAAGATGGCTGAAAATATGTGTGTGAAGGCGAAAAAAGCCCTGATAGCTGTTATAAAATCTCTTGAATGTTGCAAATGTTTGCCATATAGTATATATTTTAAAATATTTGATGCAAAAATCCAGCCAGTTTTATTATATGGATCGGAAATTTGGGGACTTAATAATTTTGTTTGTCTTGAAAGTATTCAAATTTTTGCTTGTAAACACTTTTTACATGTAAAACAATCAGCTTGTAATGATGCAGTGTTAGGTGACTTAGGAAGATTCCCTTTATACATATATGCTGCCAAAAGATGCATTAGCTATTGGTTAAGAATTCTCAATATGCCTAAATATAGATATGTTAGAATATGTTATGATATGCAAGTACACTTTGATTCTTTAGGATATAATAATTGGGTAAGCAGTGTTAGGCAACATCTTTATTCAAACGGTTTTGGATATGTATGGGAACATCAATATGTATCAAATCAAAAGTTATTTCTCACCGCATATGTTACTAGATTAAAAGATCAGTATGTGCAAAATTGGTATGAAAGTTGTTGTAAAAATGTGAAATTGTCCTATTATGTAAAATTTAAAAGAGATTACAATGTGGAAAGTTACATCAAATTGTTAAATATTGATAAGTTTAGGAGTTGTTTAGCAAATTTTAGAAGTTCTTCACATAGCCTTAAATAATCTTGCTTATAAAGAATTTATATATATACCAGTTATTTACTATGAAAACCCCTCTGTTGAAAAATTTTACAATCTTATAGCATGTAAAAATGAAGATGTCATTAAGAAATTAGCAATGTTTATCTTCCATGCAACTAATGTAAGAAATGAATATTTAGGCAAGTAAAGTTTTACTACACTATGACTTATAATATTATGTATTGTCTTTAGGATGTGTCTTTGTTATATAGTTTAAATATGTTGATAAATATGACTACCTGTCACAATACATACGTTGCTTTGCATGTGCAAATGATGTGTATTTATATTTTTGTGTATGGGCTGGAGGCCTTACCATAATAAAATCTTGAATCTAAAAAATCTTATGTTACAGCCAGGGATCAAGCCCATAACCTCTTGGTTACAGGGCAGAACCTCTATCCACTCAGCCACTAGGAACAATCTTAAACAAATGTAACGCAAGTAAAACATGAACAAAATGACTGTGTCAGGGTGGTCTACATCAAATATGAAGCCCTTTTGCAGTATAGGATATACAGTCAAACCTGTATTAAAAGGACAGTTGAGGGAAAAGTCAGAAGTGGCTGCCTAACACGAGTGGATTCTAAACAAAGTGGCATATCATCCATTGAATGCCAGATGATGTCAACAGCATACATGTATATAACAAGAATAACAAGAGCTATCAAAAACTGTGCTCCACTATTCTCTGTGCTGGATAGTTTACTACAAATGTATTTGTGGTATAAACTTAAAAATCTTAAGTTGATAAGGGGCACAACTGTGCTAAAATGAATTTAAGAACTCGCCCTTCTGAAATTGTTTCCCATTTTAAAAGTGAACAAATATTCAAAGAATGAAGTGAAATATTTGATGCTTTTTGAGAAATTGTCCTTAACAAAAAAAACTTAACCAACACAGAAAATTCTAAGTCAAAAAAGGGCATAACTGTGCCAAAATGATTTGATTTAAAGTTAGCAGGGTCTTCCACTTTAGTTCCAGTTTAGTTAAGATTGCTAGATTATTGCAGATATTAGGGTGTAAACAAACTATATCTGGACAATGGAGAGGTTACAAACTGTGAGAGATGGAGGATAGACAGACAAACATGAACAGATTGAAGATGGACATTCAATGATCCTAACTGATCACTGCTGACTCAGGTGGGCTAAATATCAGTGAATTAAGCCTCTTTTAATTAAAAAAAAAATAGTGAAGGAATTTCTATTAAAAAATCATGAAACATAAGGGAATTTCTTTTGAAAAAATCGCAAAATAGCCTTACGAAGTTAAAGCTGAAGCATTGTGAAAAAGATCATTTCTAAGACCATTGCTATTAAATAATTGTGAAACAGACCATTTATAAGGAAATTCCGTTGTATAATTCTGAATTACACCATTTCTAAGGAAATTTCCATTAAATATTTGTGAAATACTGGTAGAACATTTCTAAGGAATTTTTTCTAATGAAGAATTGTGAAACAGATCATTTCTAAGGAAATTTTTCTATAGAATTGTGAAACAGATCATTTCTAAGGAAATTTTTCTATAGAATTGTGAAACAGATCATTTCTAAGGAATTTCTAAAATTTTTTAAGATCATTTCTAAGGATTTTTCTATAGAATTGTGATACAGATCATTTCTAAGGAATTTTTTTATAGAATGTGAAACAGATCATTTCTATTTGAATTTGTTATATATCATTTAATTTTTTTTTTATAGAAATGTGAAACAGATCATTTCTATAGAATTTTGATACAAATCATTTCTAAGGAATTTTTTTTTTATAGAATTGTGAAACAGATCATTTCTATAGAATTGTGATACAGATCATTTCTAAGGAAATTTTTCTATAGAATTGTGAAACAGATCATTTCTATAGAATTGTGATACGGATCATTTCTAAGGAAATTTTATATGGAATTAGGAAACAGATTATTTCTAAGGAAATTTGTCTATAGATAGCTACCTCCATTTGTATTCGCTTTTTTTCTGCATCTGAGAGGATGTACCCAGATGGAATTTCATAGTCGGCAGGGCGAGGGTTTGTACAGACTTCACAACCCGGGCGAGTGGGCTGGTTGATATAGGTACATGCTGAACATCTCCAGCCTGTGGGTGCCTGAAATATACATCCACACCTTGGATGACAATCTTCTATGAATAAAAGGCACAAGTCAAGACATTTCATTTTTAAATATTGCTGCATATTAATACAATAATGACCTTTGGAATACATGTGTCACCTGCTGAAGTGTGACAGAAAGAGTGTGACAGACAGACAGATGGGCAAACAAGACAGCCAATGGGAAAGTGATCCCTATGTACAGCAGGTGACACAAAAATTTACTTACATATTCATATCAATAAATGCATAACAACCTATGAGAAACCCTTATGATTTGTGTAAGCAGTGCAGTAGCTCAGTTGGCAGAACCTCACCCTGTAAGCAAGGGGTCCAAGGTTTAAATTCTGGTCTTGCTGCTCTTTTTCCTTTCACATATACCAGTATGTCTATTGACACAAATTAACTTATATTCACCTTAATATATTTGACATTTTGTCAAACACTCAGTACATCTTCGTTTATTTATTGGACTTTATACCCCATTTGCAGTATTTCTGTCGTTTGGTGAATATGCCAACGTAAGACACAGTGCTGCAGCACTGCAGTATCACTTCATGGACATGTCACCCAGTCACATTCTCCTGACACTGGGTTACCTAGACCTGAACTACCCCACATGTCAGAAAGCTAACAGTACCATTTTAATTATCGTAAAAGTTAAAACTTCTTTTTTTACAACGATTAAACAGAAAGTGATTCTCTCTCTCATTTGGCTATGATCTAGGCATTTGCATGGTTATTAATGTGGAAGGAAACTGGAGTGTCCTGAGGGAACCAATTTGTCTGAACAGGCAGCCAAAGTCACTCTACAATCAGACTAATCAAGGATCAAACCCAGGTTGCACTGGTGAAAAGCCAATGTGTGAACCTGGGAATGTTTTCAATGACTTTGGTATGTCACTGGCACTTGGTACTTTTTGATAGGCAACCTTGGGTGTCTATGTTCATCTTATCGATACAATTAACAGAGTTTTCTTACAAACATTTTTTGAGTCACCTATTAAGAAATAATATGAGAATGAAGTCAACTTACAGGTAGTTCTTCCTCAGACTGAACTGGTTCCCTGCGACTCCGAGTGAGTGGCATATGTTTACCCTGAACTGGGTACATATCTGATAGCGTTAAATGATCTACAAGATTGCGAATATCATCATCAGCTTGCTGAGGCTTAATGCGACCCACCGCTGCTTTTTCTGGCATAACGGAATGAATGGGCTTATCATGACCTTTCTTTGGCTCAGGGCCACTGGTTCGGACTAGATTGACGTCTGCTACCTTGGGCTCTTGCTGTAACGAGAAATTAATCAGTATCTTTCATGACAGTTGTGTGATTATTGAACTCTGACTACAAATCCCTCATAGCTACCAATTCAAGTTTTCTTTTTATAGTAACAATGACCTTGACCCTCATCGATCACTGAGCATCTTATGTGACAATGAACAACTGTTCCGAGGGTTACTTTACCAGCACAAAAGATATTAACCTTTTAAGTTCAGTAAATTAATATTCAACAAGTTGTGAATCTGTACATGAATATTCATGATGCAAAGAATTAATGATACAAGAAATGTGTCCATAGAACAAGACACCCCTGCCATTTTGTTTATATGAGATTGATATTTTTGTCAGTGAATAAATATATGATGAGAAACTGGAAATATAAAAAGATGATTTTAAGATAAAAAGATCACTGTGACCTTGACCTCAACCAAGTAATTTGACCTTGACCTTCAAGCTAGCAACCTGGTACTTGTTCTAGACAAATGATTGTGTTCTAAGGATCTCTTGTGATAATTTATTTCAAAACATGACTATCCACAACAAAGATACAGCCTGGACAGGACCGATTTTAAACTTAACTGCTGTGACCTTGATCTTGAAGCTAGCAACTTGGTTTTTGTTTGTGATACATCACCTTGTCACAGAGATCATTTGTGCTAAGTTATTTCAAAGCATGTTCATTTACAACAGTTACAACTGAGAAATGATATTAAGGTAAACCAAGTGCTGTGACCTTGACCTTCAAGCTAGCACCTAGTTCTTGTTTGCGACACATTTTCTTGTCCCAAAACACGACCATACACAAAATTACTGCCAGGACACAATTTCTTGCACACATGGACAGTGTAACACTACATACCCATCGCCATTTGATTTCATGTAGGCTTGCGAGGTAACACAATGTGAAATGACACCATATGATTCCAGTCAAGCACTGGCATTAAAGAGTGAAGCAGATGTTTAACAGTGACTATTCTGTAATCAGAGACTCACCTTTCTATTGGCAGAGCCTGGGCTGGGCATCTTTGCAGGTACAGGTACGGGTATTGATTCTGGAATATTGGCCGGTACCACAGGAACATTTGGATTCAAGATCTGCACATAGTCTGCGATGAACAAAGTGAAAAATTCTCAATTTCTTTCACTATTTCAACCCTTTACCCTTTAGAGTTATTGAGAAATCTTTTCAGCCGGTATACACCAGTCATTGTATATTACTTGCAGCCTGATCAGGTTTTTATACTGTTTGCTACCCTTTCATTCCTTGAAAATTAACAAGAGCTGTCAGAGGACAGCACGCTCGACTATTCAAAAGGCTTGTTGGTAAATCAAATGAAATCTATTTCAATTCTTGCTATTCATATACCCTGTATATAATAATAGTCAACAAGAGCTGTCAGAGGACAGCACACTCGACTATTCAAAATGCTTGTTGGTAAATCAAATGAAATCTATTTCAATTCTTGCCCTTCACATACCCTGAACATATATATGTAATATATTCCATCAAGACTTATCTACCATGAAAGTATGATACCTCTAAACATATTAAAGATGTTTCAAATGCCTGGATACTGAGATATAAGCATGAGAGTATCTTGCATGCAAAACTTTAACCAAAATTTCTAATTGAAAAGGGGAAATAACTTGTAATATATTCCATCAAGAGTTATCCACCTTGGTTGTCTGATGCCCCTTAACATATTCATAAACTTTCAAGTCAGTACCATGAATGATTATTGAGATACAAGCTGGGTAGAAGCTTTCATGCAAAACTTTAACCAAATTTTCTATTGCATGCAAAACTTTTACCCAAATTTTATTTTCTAAGTTAAAAAGGGGCCATAATTCATATTAAATTCAGTCACGAGTTATCTATCTTGGTTGTCAGGTGCCCCTGAACACACTCATAAACTTTCAAGTCAATACCATAAATGGTTTTTGAGATATAAGGTTGATAGTAATTTGTATGCAAAACTTTAATCAAAAGCTGCAACACCAACGCCAACACCAACACCGAAGCAAGTGTGACTACAATAGCTCTCACATTCTTTGAATAGTCGAGCTAAATATTAACACTGTTAAACATTCAAATGCTACGAAACACTTTTGGGTTGATCTTGTTTTTCGATGGTCTAACTGTGAAACAATGTAATCGAGTGGTAATGGGGAAAATATTAGACAAAATACTGCATTCTGGACTTGTTCTCGAAAATACTTCAGTATGATCCCAGGTTCAAATCTCAGTATCATACTCAAGTATGAAAATCATACTTATGTACCTTTCTTATTTTTGAGAACAAGAGGCCAGGACAACAGCTTTAAAAAAGGCAGGATTGAAACTGAAAAATTAAATGTATATTTTTAATTTAGATCTTAAATGATTAAAATTTTATAAATCCTATATTTTCAGAAATATTAATTCCCAAATTTAACGTATGATGTATAATGAAAAGATGCAGACCTTTGCATCAAAATAGGCAAGTTGAAATAGAAATACTCTCTTTTGAAAAATCAACATAAACATTTTTACTTGAATTAAAATTTTACCATAAGCCTGTATTTCACAAACACCTCAAACTAAAACTTTCCTCAGTTCAAAATCTGTGTAACCAGGATTTGGAAGACAGTTGTGTTTGTTGGGTTTAATGTCCCACAGACAGTATTTCAGACATTTGGAGCCTATGTCAACTTGAGACAGATATATTGCTACCACACTGTAGTATCACACCATAGACGTGGCATACCACCACACTCAGTCACATTATCCTGACACCGAGCCAACCAGTCCTGGACCTACCCAGTATATAAGCTGACCACTAAGCAGTGAGCTAAGCTACCAGTACCATTCTTAACCACTTTGGTATGTCGCAATCAGAGATTGAACCCACAACCTATCGTTCCCAAGGTGGACGCTCTAAACACTCAGCTACAGGGGCAGAAGAAATTTAGGACCATTTACTGTATAAATATCCTCATAATAGCACAGATTCAAATTCAGTATACATGTATATACAGAAGTTCTTGGAGATCAGAGTTAAGTAAAATCTTAATTTGAGAGGTTAAGTGAGACACAGGCCTGCAGCCTCAGGTCCTGTCAATGTTACCTGGATTAAGGAACGCTTGTCTCCTCATGTATTCCTCCTTGTTCAGCCCGGCAGATTTTGCCGTGACTAGGTACAGGAATGCTGAGTGACCCTCTGACTTGATACGACAGTCGGCCAGCGTTTCATTATTTGCCGGCAATCTCTTTCCGATTATCCACCTCTGTACCTCCACTGGGAACATGTTCTTGATCAGCATCTAAATGAGTTATTTTTAATTGATTAATAAGTTAATATAATTAACAGTTCTACCATACCCCTCGCAGTACACCTATATTTACTACATAGTTAATGTACTATGTACTATTTCAGGCCAAGAGAGAATCCATGTTGATCCACCAACCAACTGCATGTCAGTGGTAACAAACCTGACCGTGAATCCAAAGGTTGCGGGTTCAAACCCTATTTGAGGCAAGGATTTCTCATGGCCTTCCCAGGCATTAAGTACTGGTCCAACCCAGGAACCGTCAAAAACATTAGCAGAAGTTGTAAGAACTTGTATCCCAATGGTCGTAAAATAGGTTTAAACTTTAAACTGGAAGGAAATTTCTGGTCTGGGTTTTCTCTGTTTCCAGGCTTCAAAGAATGTTTTTATGAGATAGAGGATTTAAATAAAGCCAGTCCTGTATCAGCAGTTATTGAGATCTATCCCCTCTGATTATCAGCCATTTCTATATAAATATCAGTGTTCAATTTTCTTTGAGCAGCCTTTGTTGCACCTTATAAAACATAACATGAACAGCATTTTTCCCCAGCACTGCATTTTACTGATCTGGGAAAAATAATGAGAAATTTCAGAAATTTGATGAAATGACATACATTATGAAATTATAAATATATACATGTAATATGAAAATCACATATTATGACATTTTAATTATGTACGAGTATCAGTCTTGATGCAATGTATTATTACAGCCTTTTAGTAAAATTGAAAGAACTATCTTCCTTTTCTTGGGGATTCTCCTCAACTTGGGAAACCTATGATTACCTGTATTTTTTCTTTATGGGAAAAGTTTCTATTCAAGAACCTTAATGACACAATCATTGCAGGGATAATAATCCAGCTCACCTTGTTTTTGAGATCTAGGATTGTGTCGGAGGATCGAACCTTCAACATGATGCTCAGCCCAGATGATTCCTTGTCCTCTATATATACCTTCAAACTGAAACACCAGACAATTAACACTCTATTAAAATAGGCTTTTATTCTACCAATATACCAATAGGCCTTAAAATTCTCCCTACTGGCCTTGAAATTCTACCAACTGGCCTTTTTTTCCCCCATATGATGGGGAAAGGGCCTTAACAGCTTATTCAAAGGGGGAGGGGGGAATCATCATTTTTTTTACATTGGGGAAAAAGAAATCCATGGATAAATAGCAAATATGAGAAAAACTGCATGATTTTTAAGAAATTTTAAGCAGAGAAGACGTCTATAAATGGCCCAAAATAATGAAGAGGAAAAAAGCCCTGTCTAAAAGTACTTTACTAATGATAATTTCTGTGGATTTCATGGATGCTTTTATCCATGAATACATGTGTAAACTGTTAAGTCTGATCGGACATTTCTATAGCTTTCCATGGTATATTTTCAACACTGTGAGTGCCCATTTCAGACCAATTCAATAATCATACTTCAACATTAACTAGGACTATCACTAAAGGTGAATAATACCCCTGCATCCCATGCTGCCTTCACATAATGAGAGTAGGACGGGACGTGAAGGAACGTGAAAGGACGTAACAAGCATGATTCCTAATATTGTCCCCTGTGAACCAGTTACACCGCGGCTTACCATCATCAAATATATTACTCTTAAGTTCAAAGGTTTTTATCAACACTTCTAAACAAGACACACCCTCTCTCAAAAAGTACATATAACTACAAAGATTTGATTACAAAACAACAATGAGGAAGTTTTCTAAAGTGACTCATCTGAATTTCTCGTAACTTAAAGTGTACACTAAAGATTGCTCTGGTGACAAATCAAGAAGAGTTTTACCAGGACAACCTCCTATTGTCAAACTGCTAGTAGCTACTTCAAGCACGGCAATCAATGATTTCATCAATTTCGTATAGTGCAATTAACATGCCTCTTTAATTTAACCCTTTCCCTCATAGAGGACACCATGAAAAGACCTATGCGAACAGCATAAAACCAGATCACTCGCAGGCTGATCAGGTTTTATGCTGTTCGCTGCTCCTCAGTGGTCTGGAAATGAGGACTTTGTAATTAAATTTGGTATGGTTTAACTGTGGTTTTCTGCAGATCAGGCTTTATGTGATACCTATTGAGTGCGTCAAAATGAGTCTATATGAGGGAAAGGGTTAAGAAAAGGTTCTTACTAATGAGTACACAAATTTACATATATGGAGATAATTATTTTCAATAAACTTTGTGAAAATGCTTCACTTTATAATTAGTTATGCATGAAGAAAAACATCTATTTTGATCATAAATTCTCATAGTTTTAACTGATCAGACTTGAATTCAACTAACAATACTCAATAGCCCTAAGTTATAATTAAATTCTTAGAATTAGTAGAAATCCATGAATGCACAATTCCTGTGTTACAAAATATTCAAGTGACTAAGTGGACAAAAATTACCAGTATGGCCTTTAGAACATACTGTAATTGTTATGAAATGTATATGGGTTTTTTTATTAGATAAACAAGAAAAATGAAATCCACCCCTAAATATTTACAGTAGTGCTTAGAGCTTACTAGACATGGCTGGGTGATCCATTATAATGCTATACTTGTGGTCAAGTCCTAGATACCACATTATTTATGGTTTATACAGTAATATCAATTATGAATTTAGGACCTTTTAGGACTTTTTCCAGACTATAGAAAGCAGATTTATAGCTTTAATATTACTGCATGTTTTTACTGAATGTCATAAAACAAATATTTTTGGGCCAACACCTGCAATGTTAAACACCTCAAGTTCTGTCAGTATGACACCTAAACTGTACATAAGTAACATTAACATAATTGAGTCTCAAGTTTTGCACTTTTTCTACCTTTTACTAAACAAATTTGTGAATATTCATCTCCGAATTCATGACTTGATGAATATTAATTTTCTGAACTTCAAAGTATTTTTCTCTGATCTGATTCTGCCAAGGTGTCAAAACACATCTATAAAAAGTAAAGGGCAACTAAATAAAATCCAGGGATGCAATAAACTAGGGCTATACTATAGCGAAAAAACCTTCCAGGTCATATTTCATATAAATGAAAATTATTTTTTTTCACTTGCTTAGGTTATCTGGTAAGTTATATCACATTGTAGGGTCCCATCAATAATACCTGATACAAATTATAGACTTTTTAAGGAGAATGACTGAATTTAGGGGCTTTTAAATTCTACCACTGAAATTAAGAGCTTTTTCAGAGTTAAAGCTGTGTTGGAATGCAGATTTTTTTAAAGAAACATGCATATGATATAAAGAAAAAATGTAATAATGGAGCAAAATATAACGATATAATGATGCTTCATGGTATAATGGAGCACGTAATAATGAAGCATGATATAATGAAACATTTTGTAAGCAATTTTTTTTATCCAAATATTTCTTCATTGTCTACTGATATTGGTATTTGAGTGGTTAACACATTGGCTCTTCACCAATTGAATTTGGGTTTGATCCCAAGTCAGTCCAATGTTGTAAGTGAAAGAGTACTTAAGTCATCCGATCGGACACCTGGGTTTTCTCCGGATACTCCGGTTTCCACCCACATCAAGGACCACTGGATCATCACCATAAAAGCAAACAATAATATTTTCAAAAGTGATGTCCCATTCTGTAAGATCAATAATGTTACAATCTTTAAACTCTGAAATTGACCATCCATGGCATGTTTTTCCATCGGCACCAATAAAGACAAAAGAATCTTCATATATATAAACAAAAATAAAATATATTCATTAAATGACCTACTTAAATTCTTTGTCCTCCAGAGCTTTGACCTTGGCCTCTATAGTAACTATCACATCTTCCGATGCTAGTTGTTGTGCATACTCCTGAGCCTTTCGTACATCTCGCTCATTTATTGCTGTCTGCAAAAGTTTTGCTATATTTAGCACCCTCTCCTCATTTGGAGTTGTTGCAGTCTTTCCCGCCATTTTTTTCTCCCCACTTAACACACCCATTTGCATGTATATACCAGATGCATTTGAGTCTATCCAGGGATTTCGAATACTTTCATAATCCTTATTGATACCTTCTGGCACAGTAAGTTGATTTTTTGTATTTTCACTTACAGGGTTATCATCTTTTTCTGCTGAACGTAAAATTGAATCAAACGTCTGTGGTGTTTCTTCACCATCAAAATAATTATTCAGACTTTCAGTTGTCGTAGTTATTTTCGGAACAACCCGCACACTCTGAATTCCTGACACAGTTTTATCACAATCTTCTGAATTCAAATTATTCTGCTCCTTCTCCTCGAAACCCGGATCATAAGGGGCAGGTTCGAATGGTGGAAGATCAGCATCATAATATTCAATTGGAATGTCTTCATTTTCATCACCGATAGGTGCGTCTTCTAAACTGGCACACTCCGCCTCGCCACTGATTGAAAATCGTCGCAAAATAATATCTGGGTCTTCTTTACTGTCTACCGATCGTCGACCACGATTTAGCTTTTCTTGAACTGCTAGTAATAGATAAACTGTGAAGAAAATTGAAACAAAAATTTAGTATCCAGAGAATACATAGAAAAAGAAAGGAGAAAATCTCAAAAATGAAGTATTCAATGAAAAAGATAAAGCAATAGTTACAGAATTAATGTAAATTTCTTGATGCATGGGACATAGCATTTCTAAATATCAATTTTAAATGTTATGATGGTGTCAAGGTTTAGGCATGCCCCAACAATAGCAGAAATCTGAGCAAAAAATTGATTATGATTAGACACTTTTGATCAACATACCCCGGACCTTATAAATTAATGAATGTAGCTCAAGAGTGACTGATACACCAGTAACATTTTTTCTCTTGTAACAGAGAGTGGAGCCACAAAGAGATGACACTGAAAACATTGCTAATATAAACACAATTTAAGTTCTATATAGACCTCCTGGTAAAAGCTGTTAAGTTGGTGAACATACTCATGGCTTGAAACTTAAGACTTTAAAATGCATTTACTATATTTTTTTTCATCTGGTTGAATTATATGTATGATTTATATAAGTAGGAAACTGTATGGAACAAATTCCAACAACAGGTAAGTTTTAATCAAATTTTATATGCATGAGTTTTTGAGTTAACATGAGATTTGTTGAAAACATGTTGAATGACCACATGCATTGTATTGTGTTTTCTAAGCATTTCAAGATGCATCAGACCTGCCTTATTTAGAGAGAGTTAAGAGAATAACTGGCTCATAAAATGAATGTATTTTTATAAATTACCTAAGTTTGCACATATAATTATTATATAACTGTGCTACATGCACAAAACAATATCTCCATTTGCCCATGATAGGTTTGAACAAACAGTTCATATGGTCAAAATTTGAAGGTTATTGCATAAAAAATCCTTAGTAATATTAAAATGGCTATAACTCCTGACCAAATCAGCTGAAATCAGCCATAACCAAACTTGGATGAGGGATTGCGGCTGCAAAACATTGTCATGAAGTTTGAGATGAATGCTCAAGAAATGAAGATGCTTGAGTGCAAACAAAGTGAAATCTGAAATATTGCATTTTTTAATATTAAAAGGGCCATAATTCCTTACCTAATTGGGTGATATCAGCCATAATCAAACCTGGCCGAGAGATTATGGGTATAAACTTTGTCATGAAGTTTCAAGATCATGACTGTGCTTAAGAATTGAAGATACTAGAGTGCAAACAGCTAATTGTAGATGAAGGACTGATGACAGACATTCATCGATCCTAAAAGCTCACCCTAAGCACATGTGCTCAGGTGAGCTAAAAATGAATGTACATACTCTGTTTACATTTCTCTGCCTCCTGCACAATTTTTAAAGCTGTTTTTATACTGGACTGGAAGTCTTCAAATTGGTCCTTATCATCTACAGAAAACTTCAACCTGAATGTCCGCCATTTTTCTCCAACTTTCTGTTTACATTCATGAAACTTATTATCTATCTGCTCATACTGAAGGGAACCCTTCTTCACATGGTTCAGTATAACGCTCAGGCAAATCTGGAATGAGAATATTTTACCAATACAAGGGATCTTTCAGGTGTTTACAGTTGTATTCAAACTGACTTACAAACTATCCAATAGATGCACTGCAATAAAAGGTACCAATCAGTTAACCTGGTTTACACAAAAGTACACATGGTTTTGTTTTCGGTATTATTTGTGAGCAGGTGACCTAGTAATGAATAGAAAAGGCAGGTCATAAATTGAACTGCAATCATCTGAAAAGGTGCTCTAAAGCTGTAAAAAGTAAAAATACACATACTGAAATGGCATGAGATAAACTTTCCTCGTTAAAGAGTGGTTGGCAAAGTTTTGACAGTTAAAGGGCCATAACTCTAGTGTCTGGGGCAATTTGTCTGCCTTGATAACTTGACATTGTTACTTATATGAGCACAGATTTATAGAATCTATCTTTGGGTTGAATCAGAGGATTTCTGGTTCATGTTGTGTAGCTCTTGGTCTTTGATTTAATCCAATGATGGATTGTTTTTCTCACTTTAAACCACTTCAGATTTAAGAATTAAACTTTATGGAACTAATCTGTCCCTAAAATTGTGTGTGCTTTTTTATGATGATGTCATGATTTGGCACCAAAAATTAAATGATGTTCAAAGTTTGAACAATAGTTATACTAAAAGATTAAAAGCACATGTAAAGGAAGCATATTAAATGATATTTTCCAACATTTACTAAAATTAGGAATGTTCAGGTCTTGGAAATAAGCAAGTATATGGAATGAGAGGGCAAAGAATAAAATGATCAGTTTATTAACAATTGCTTTTTTAGGGGGGGGGGATTTTTTTAAGGTATAACCCCCCTAATACCCATATTCCATATCTTGCCATTGGATGGAAATATATCTATGAAATTTTGTCACTTTGAAGACATCCAAAAATAAGAATGTTTCACTGCGAATTTGTTTAGGTTTTATTAGATGTAGGGGAGATAATCTGTATTTAAGTTAACATTGAAGTCTATGGGAAATATATAATTTCTGTGAATATGAAAGACTGAATCTGATTTTCGAGGACCACTCACGGTAGAAAGATGCATTATATGATTCTGATTCAAATTTCATGAATATATATAAACTTTACCGTAGGAAAATGGAAAAATTTACTTTTTGTAGTTTTCAGGGGACATAACTCATTACAACAAAATTATAAAGGGGAATCAGGGGAGGTAATAAAAGAATTTCTGTCATATGTCATAACATGTCAATTTGCCTTTAAGATTTCCATGGTTTGACAGTTTAAAAGCTTATATTTTAAGTTATATGCATGGCTTTGATGGCTATTATGGGGCATATACCTTAACCAGAATTGAATTACAGGGCATAAACAATAGATCTTTCTCTTTATTTATTGGGAATCTTTACATTAAAATTGGGGGAAAATATTTGTAATTTTTGGTATTGGTAATATAGCAGATTATCAGCTGAAAAAAACCCTGACATCAATTCTTGTTGACAAAATTAATGCTTTCAAAGATCAAGACAATACTAGATCGACAATACATCAACAGTTAAAGGGCTATAACTGTATAATGTCTACATAAATTAGACTAGTTATGTAACATACAACATCAATACAAAAAAAAAACAACAAGAGCTGTCAGAGGACAGCACGCTCGACTATTCAAAATGCTTGTTGGTAAATCAAATGAAATCTATTTCAATTCTTGCCCTACACACACCCCGTACATAATAATAGTCAAAAATGATATACCTTGATAGTCTGATACCCCTTAATATTTTTATGATGTCTAAAATCAATCTCATGCCTAGTTACTGAGACATAAGCACAATAATACTGTGCATGCAAAATTTTAACCAAAAATCCAAGTTATAAAAGGGCCATAATTGGTATAAAATTCAGTCCGAAAGTTATCCTCCTTGGTTTACTGATGCCCCAGGAGACACTCCTTAACTTTCTAGTCAATTCCACAAGCAATTTCTGAGATATAAGCTAGATAGTAGCTTGAATGCAAAGATCTAACCAAAATTCTAAGTTAAAAGGAGGTCATAATTATTAATATATTCCATCAAGTATTATCTTCCTTTATAGTATGATACCCCTAAACATATTAAAGATGTTTCAAATCAATCCCATGCCTGGACTCTGAGAAAGTACCTTGCATGCAAAACTTAAACCAAAATTTCTAAGTTTAAAAAGGGGCCATAACTTGTAATATATTCCATCAAAAGTTATCTACCTTGATAGTATGATACTCCTAAACATATTAAAGATGTTTCAAATCAATCCCATGCCTGGATCGAGATATAGCATGAAAGTACTTGCATGCAAAACTTAACCAAAATTTCTATTTTAAAAAGGGCAATAATTTGTAACATATTCCATCAAGAGTTATCTACCATGAAAGTATGATACCCCTAAACATATTAAAGATGTTTCAAATCAATTGCATGCCTGGATACTGAGATATAAGCATGAGAGTATTTTGTATGCAAAACTTTAACCAAAATTTTTAAGTTAAAATGGGGCCATAATTTGTAATATATTCATCAAGAGTTATCTACTTTGGTTGTCTGATGCCTCTTAACATATTCATAAACTTTCAAGTCAATACCATGAATGGTTATTGAGATACAAACTAGATAGTAGCTTGCACGCAAAACTTTAACCAAATTTTCTATTGCATGCAAAACTTTAACCAAAATGTCTAAGTTAAAAAGGGGCCATAATTCATATTATATTCAGTCAAGAGTTATCTACCTTGGTTGTCTGATGCCCCTGAACATATTTATAACTTTCAAGTCAATACCATAAACGGTTATTGAGATATAAGGTTGATAGTAACTTGCACGCAAAACTTTAACCAAAAGCTGCAACGCCAACGCCGACGCCAATGCCAGGGTAACTACAATAGCTCTCATATTCTTCGAATAGTTGAGCTAAAAACCCTGTCACCTTTAATGTAAAAGATAAAATTATTTTTTTATTCAATTCTGTTTGTCATCATCGAAACTTGTTTAATCAATGAGATGAATCAAGTTTCACACTTCACAGTATCTGTTTATCTACTGAAACCTATCAGTCCAAAAATGAATTTTTCACTTATTTCCTTCTTTGTTCAATCAATTCCTATCAGAAATTTTAAAATGATTTTAGTCAAACTGGGGACAATGCGAATTGAAATACTGTTAAACATTACTCAAATACTGGTACATAAATTTTGTTAATTTAAAATTCACTCCTAAAAATGTTTATGACTGAATTTTGAAATCTTCCAAGCTTGAGACACTATGAACTTCCTCTTGGTCAATCCCATAACATTCTTTTACTTACAAAAAAATATGGGGAACTTGAACACAAAAGGAGGTCTCCCAACACGTAAGTGTGATGTATTGAAACATTAATGTCAGTACCTCTTTGGTATTAAAAGAGATAAATATTGGTGCCTTAAATTTTACTTCCTAGTTTATACAGTATTAAACAGTATTAAACACAATTTATTCTAGACAATTATATAAATGCTTGTATGTCAGTATGCATTTCTAATGCACATCATTTAATCAGGATAATGACCTGTACAACCCGTGTGAAGCCTGATCCTCCTGCAAGTGACTTGCAGGCTGATATTTTCTACTTTTAGCAAGTCATCAATTACTACTGAAATGACAAAAAAGTTACATCTGTTAAATCTTAGAAATATTTTCAGTCTGACTAAATGTTCTGAGGTTCATCCCTTTACCTCATGAATATTCATGTACAAATTTATGACAATATAAATATTAATTAATTGAACATTATCCAAAACTGGATGTGGGTCTGAACCCTAATGGGATCAAGAATTTTTCAAGACAATCACAGGTGCAAAGTACTGCAGAGTAAAAGATAAAAAAGGGTACATTGTATTTGAGTATTTACCCAATTAATTTGGCAAATAATTTTTGAAAAACTCAATTAAAATGTTGGTACATGTAGTTATATACAAAATATGAATAATACCCAAATTCACATTTGTCAAAAACCCAATTAAATTCAAAATTCATATAAGAGTCTTAGGATAAATACCTTAATATCTGTACTAATCTTAGATCTGCAATATAGGGAAAACTAATGTTTTAAAGTCATCGTTAAGTTTTTGGAGAAATGAGCAAATTTGGGGAAAACTGTATGAATTTAAAGATTTTTTCAGAAGGAAAGGCACCTTTGAATGACCCCTGATAAGAAAGGAAAAAAAACCTGGCATGTAACAAACAATTGCAAAATAACTGCATGGGGATTCCCCTAATAAAACCCAATAGCTGACAGGAACGTGAAACTTGTAGATTGCAAAAGTGGATCAAGGAGCAGGGCAGAGGAGGAACAAGTACAGTATCTTACAGCGTGGGATACCCACAACTGCCCATTACATCTGTCAGCTGTGGGATACTTGGCTAGCACTTTATCGTTATAGGGTTATTCATAAGAGGTACGTCAACCAATCAAAATGCTGCTTACACAAATGTTGGAGATCTAAAATCTGTAAGTCAGAAACACACTCCTTCCTAGTGGGGCTGCGAATAGTGGCGCAGCTTTCCAAATAATCAATGACGAGCAAATGTTAACTAATAATCCCACGGGGTGATGAATGAAGTAATGGAATGAGCGCTCATAGGTTTTGGACGCTGAGTATCTTACTACAGGCTATTAACATGTTTTTTTTTGTTCTGTTTTTTGTTGTTGTTTTTTTTGGGGGGGGGGGGGGGGTTGTTGAGGGGCTGGGGTTTGAGAGGAAAAAAATTTGTAATGAATATTTATAATGTATATTTTAAATTTATTTATAGGTCTACCTTTATTTTTATTTATTTTTTTCATAAATGAAACAAAAATCCCTGTAACCTGCACTGACACAGCCCACCCACAATTATCAAAAAATCTAAATCTACCTTGGGGATTATACACATTTATATAAGCATACTCCAAGGGCCTGTTTATTTCTAGCCAAACTAAGGTTTAAACTTTTGGCACATGACCAAATCAATGCAATCTGATAAGAGTATGTTTATTTTGTACACATCAAAACACAACAGGTCTCAAGTGTATGCCTTGTTCTTTATACTATTGTGTTGTTAAGGTTTCCTTTGTGCAGCTATTTCTCCTGCACCAATGTATATTTTCAACTAATATAAAAACAATAAATTAAAAAAGAAAAGATAGAACTGTTCAAGACCACAACAGGCACAAAGTACTGGTCCAACCCAGTTACCAAGAAGATGGATTAATTGATGCTCCTGTCCACAATATATAAGATTTAAAATTTAAATTTAGAAGCAAAGGTGTCAAATTAATCAACGTTTACTCCCATGTCTGACAACAGAATAAGGAAATGTACGTCATGCCTGAGTATTTCATGATTTATTTTAAAGTGAAACAAACTGATAGAACTGGTGTACGGTGCTATTTTCACACCACCCCCATATATATTTGCTCAATACACAATATTAATCATGAGATAAGAAATTCAAAGTGCCCCTTTTTATCAATCAACTGACAGCATGCTCATAGCAGATGACATAATGCTAATACAAATAATGGATTCTCCCCCTTGACATTCACTGTGCCACAAATAACAACTTCTCCCTAATGACAAAAGTTGTCATAAACTCGCTCATCTGTGAACACAGAATGTCAAACCTGATTAATTATTCCTACACACTTTAATTATATATACCTGCATATTTATAATTAGCATTACCTGACGTTCTCCATATTTATAGAGTTAATTTTACAAGTATAGAGGGGAATAGTCTATCTTTTTTATCAATGCAATGAATTTGACATCTAAACTGAAATAATGTAAGCAGATCATGTATAAAAGTTCTTTATAGAATATGCAATGAACCCCGTAATGGCTTTTTTTTTAAAGTAAACTTAAGATAACTGGAAGTAATGCCATTAGTTATTGGTCAAAAGTAACGACAAGAGCTGAAACAATTACTGCAGGATAAACTGCTGTACCTCAGTACAGGTACTTTGTCTTGCAGTACAGCTCCCGGTAGTCTTTTGCAGTTTTGGTAAGAGCAGAAAACAAATGGTGCAGCAGATTTTGTAAGAACGTTAGTTACTTAACCCTTTCCCTCATAGAGGATACCATGAAAAGACCTATGCGAACAGCATAAAATCAGATCAGCCTGCGAGTAACCCGCAGGCTGATCAGGTTTTATGCTGTTTGCTGCTCCTCAGTGGTCTGGTAATGAGGATTTTACAATTAAATTTGGTAAGGTTTGAGTTTGGCTTTCTGCAGATCAGGCTTTATGTGGTACCTACTGAGTGCGTCAAAATGAGTCTATATGAAGGAAAGGGATAATTACTGTATATGTGTACCATACCATGTACCAAGTACCATTCTGTACTGTGACAATCTTGTACCGTTTCAGCCCTAACTTACATCATTCAAATTTCTTTCTTTAAAACTGGCTTATATCCTTTGCACACCGGGTCAGGTCAGGTGTTGAGGAGATAAAAATTTTACCTGTTTAAATACGTTACAGACATTCACTGTAAAGATTGGCCCGTTTCTGAAGCAACAATTTTTTTACCCATTTCACTACGTTACAGGTGCGCAAAGGATATAACATATATGATAAATCCAATTAGTTTTTAATTAAAACCAGCTAGATGAGACTATACTTTGCACTACACTACATAAATACTTGAATTTCAATAGAAACAAATTTAAGTTATACAAAGTAACCCCAAACCACCCAAAATTCAATTCATATAGCAAGGTCTAATTTTACATGGTTATATCCTACCATATTTGAGAGAAAGAGTGGTAAATACCATTACAGACCCAAATATTTCATGCTCTTTCAAGGCACAAAGTACGGGTCCATTCCAGGAACCTTCAAGAGGGATTTACATAAATTGCAAGAACTTGTGTCACAATCAACATTAAATATATAATTTTGCACAATAATTATGCACAATTACAAAAAAAGTGTGTGTCCAACTTGGCAAAGTTTATGGTAAATAATTTGAGAAATGCATGGCACATGGACTAATAAACATGTTACAACGACTGGTACCATAACTGATCACAAAGCACTGGCCATATGACAACCTGCATAACATCAAAACATCTCAAGTACTTTGAGGTCATCTGGGAACACTTTAATGACCAAATTATGATATCATAATTACATAACATAAGCTTCAGGGAAAATAACTGACCACTCTTGCATTCCTAAATTATCACCCTGAGGCAATAAACAGAAAGTCATTAAATGTCATAAATTTAACCCTTTCCCTCATATAGACTCATTTTGACGCACTCAATAGGTACCACATAAAACCTGATCTGCAGAAAACCACAGTTAAACCTTACCAAATTAAATTACAAAATCCTCATTTCAAGACCACTGAGGAGCAGCGAACAGCATAAAACCTGATCAGCCTGCGAGTGATCTGGTTTTATGCTGTTCACATAGGTCTTTTTATGGTTTCCTCTATGAGGGAAAGGGTTAAAAGATGCAGATGTATACCACTGCTCTGTCATATTCATGCATAGCCATTATTGCGAAATTATCATTCTCTTCAGTATATCAACAACATGAAAAGATGCTATCAAGGCAATTATGATAATTATAATAGTTTTTCCTATCTAATTTAGTTTATTTAGAAATGCAGTTAAGTTTACATATGTCAAACCTGCTTCCAAAGAAACATTAAACCATGAGACCAGAATAAAACCTAGTTTGAATTCCACAGAGCTTTTTACCTAGCACTCATAAATATGTACTGACAGTCAAATTTCATCACTCTTGCTTCTCTTATACAAATACCCTGAAATTACTTTCACTTCTAAATGGCGTTAGTTATATATATTATTTCAAATTAGTCACATACTTAAATGTTTTGTAAAACAGGATTAGGAAAAGTATTACATAGCACTTGGGATAGATTGTTGATATGAGCCAGATCAGACTGCAGGTAACTTACAGGCTGATCTAGTTGTATACTGTTCAGTACTTGCTGTTACCATGGCAATCAAAATGTCACAAAGTTTAACGCTTTAAGACTAAAATTTGCTTTCAGTTTGATCAAGCTTTTAAATGATACACAAATATCTAAGTGGCAAAGAGTAAACAATCCAGAGGAACAGATATGCCACATGTTAGCATTATTAACAAAAAACAGCTATATACCCAATCATTTTCAATTTTAAAGTGTAATAAAATTTGATTTAATCTAGAAAACTCAATTAAGTATCATGATACTTTTGCATTAAATTTAACTTATGTCCCAGCCAATATTAAATGCTATAACTCCTGAAATTGGATTTAATAATTACTCAAATTTCATTGAATAACATACAAGTTTGAAAATGTAATGATGTACCAATGTGGTGGTTATCTTTTGTGTGTGTGTGTTGAAACTGTAAGTGTATTAAACACTGACTATGATTTTTTTCATCACTATCTAAAATATGACAGCATAACAGTTGCTAAATTACTCAATTGTTTTTATAGATACTAAACTATATTTGAAAGTGATGAAATATTGCTTATCTGCTCCCCTGATATACGACAAAAATCATTGACAGACCTCATTAAGCTGAGCAGTATCCTGAATATTGATGAAAAACTCCGGATCAACACCCTGAAGCTCGCACAGGTGAACCGTGCAGTGTTTACTCTGCGTCACTGTCTCACCCTTAATCGATTGACCTATCTTCTTGACCTTCCCTGCCTCATCATAGGTCAAGGTCGGCTCCAGCAGAAGAAGGTCACACTCGCAATGTGCCGTCGAAAATTCCTCAATAACCTGGTCGGAGAAGAATGAGGTCGATAAGCGATGCCGTTGCCGACCCAATTTCTTCCGAATTTGCTTGATCATTGCGTTAGCAGTTTCATAACACTACATGCTAAACACTTTCACTTTCACAACTATGGTCTACACACAGACTCAGTCAGACCAATTTACCACATGTCATCTGTAATTCATTCAGCGCACGACTACATTTCATACAGGATGATAAACTTTACTTCAACAAGGAGAGTCTAATTTCCATAACAAAACATGAACCACAAGTTGTGTGACTGCTTATTAATCTGAACATCTCCATCAGTCTTAAAATGTTTATAATTATTTTTACTTTTTGCTATATGCTAGTACTAATTTAAAAACATTAAACAAAAAATGCAATTAGTTTAAAATTAATGTACCATGTATACTAGTATATGTATTACGGTACTAGTAATTACAACAACTGTAAACAAATAAATCCATCACTGTTTCCAAACAAGCAGACTAATCCTTGTTAGCCCATTTTAATATACATTCCCTTTGTCATTTAACACACATCAGATAACCTTAGTACATGCTATGTCTGATAATATATTCCGAAGTGTTAAACACACAAAGTTTTCTCTGCTTATCACATCAGCCTGTCATAGAGTTTTAGTTATTACTTCCTTGACATTCCATTCAACAAGTCCATAACAAATGATCAGTAAAATCATACATCGCTGCTGCAAGTATGTTTACTTTAAGCAAACTAGCCGACTGTACCCGACCATTCATCCCAAACAGGAAGTAGACAAAACCACACAACGGAGACATTCATAAATCCATTCAAATTTGAAACTCCCTGAATATATTCACCGTTAAATTTAACACACAGTTTTGTACCTGTCATTAAATACACTGCAAGATTATCAAGTATAATAATTTCATATCCTTATCTTTTCCACTTATTATTATACACTGTGCAATATCACTGCCGTGACTGTCATAATAACTAATTAGTGTAACAGGTACTTGTCTCTGGTATACAATACCTTCCCTAAAAATAGACAGGTTTACACATCCATTTTATCACGATCATTCCCACATATACGAATGTAGTTTACACATGATACGTCTTATCTTGATAATGTATGTATTCTGGATTTACAGCATAACATAAAACCACCCATTCTCAGTATTGCTAATACTTTCCTATCTCCCATTCAAAGTCCCAAGTGCAAATAAACTTCCCTTCAGAAAGGTAAATCTGAATTCCTATCTATAAATAATGTTATCCACACATATATTTCCTTTTTAAATCTTACAATACTGTAAGATATTCAAATAATTTCAAACTACTTTTCTTATCCATTCATCAATATGAAGTATATATACTTAACAATGGTGCTAAAATGGCATCAAAACAAACTCAAACATTAAAAGTTTTAAAAAAAAACACCAGAAAACACACACTAAATAAGAATTTGTTCACATGCCAAACATATATTTCTCTGGTATGTGGAGAGCAGCAGGTGTTTTCAAATCACTTCTATATTTAACAAAAGTCGTCTGCAAAAAAAATGTCTATCTGTAAACCAGACTTTCTACTTACCTAAATTCACAATCACTCAAGCAGAAACAACACCCCCTACCACTATGAAAGTGTCCTATATATATGTAACAAAATCATTTCAAACGGCCATGTAAGGAAGAAATTTCCTGCATTTCCCATAAATATGTAAAATGAAACCATGACAAGTACAATGTGGGTCTATAATTATCCAATGCCTCATGTTACAAATTAATATCTCCCTCATACACACATACATGACACATGCCATGCATATCAATATATCATACAAAAATATGCTACTTTTGATTTCTTTTTTAGAATTTTCCATAGTAACCTTGACTTTGACTAAAAAGGTCACAGAAAGGCTGAGTTCATGAACATGTAGTACATGTACAATGAAAATATAACAAAGGTAATTACAAAACAATCCATAAAATTTTCAGCTTTAATATGCCAGGACATTTGGTCCCTGTCCCTGATCCAAAATCAGGGTTGCCAGCACCTGAGGCCAAAAAAAATCCCTGACTTATCAATGACTTTTCTATGGTTGCAATGGTATCCACACAAAGTGTTTTGCTTTTTTTTACGTGTGATATTAGATTCAAAGGTCGGAAGTTTGATCCCTGCATGCAAAACCTTAACCAAGAAGTATACGTCAAAATATGGCCCTAATCTGCATTATATTCAGTCAAAAACTTTAAGCCACTATAGTATGATACCACTGAACATATTAAAGAAGTTTCAAATTAAACTCATTACTGGTTACTGAAATACAAGCATGAAATTCCTTGCATGCAAAACCTTAACCAAAATTTCTAAGTTAAAAAGGGGCCATACCTTGTAAATATAACCTATCAAGAGTTATCTACCTTGATAGTATGATACCCTTTAATGTATTAAAGATGGTACAAATCAATCGCAAGCCTGGATACTAAGATATAAGCATGAAAGTACTTTGCATGCAAATCTTTAACCAAAATTTCTAAGTTAAAAAAGGTTTCATAATTTGAAATATATTCCATCAAGAGTTATCTACCTTGGTTGTCTAATTCCCCTTAATATTTTCATAAACTTTCCAATCAATACCATGAATAGTTATTGAGAAACAAGCTGGATAGTAGCTTCATGAAAAACTTTAACCAAATTTTCTATTGCATGCAAAACTGTTACCAAAATTTCTAAGTTGAAAAGGGGCCATAATATATACTACTCAAAGTTTGCTAAGCACCACCCGCTATTTTCCCATAGAGTCACATGAAAACACATGCTTAATGTAATACTATGTACCTGAAAGGAAAGCGTTAGCTGACAATAATTTTTACGCATAGTTTTTGTCAAAATGATAGAAAAGAGACTCAAAAATGAGATACAACGATTTAGTCAATTCCTGTCATTATTTGGCAAAATTTACAAAAGTGTGTTTTTTGCAAGAAATTGGCATTTTATAAATGGAAGTTAAATCTTGTGATCAATGCAGAAAAAATACAATGAACAGGCCAACATCGTCACAAATATCCTTAAAAGTATTCCATTTAGAAAACAGGAATATTTGAAGATCAAAGTTCTGAATTTAGCTGACTTTAAATTTTAAGGTGTTTTCTCAAAATTCGCACTTTCTAAATTATGATTAATTCCCAGTAATGAGGATCCGAAAGGCTTATTTTTTGTAACTAGTAGTAAGTTTGGTACATAAACAATACTTCTGCATAAAAACAAGATTTGATTTAATGTAAAATTTAATGTAGCATGCCTTTAAAGTTGCTTGTCTAAGCATGCAACGCAACGGGAAAATAGCTGATGGTGCTTAGCAAACTTTGTGTAGTATATATTAAATTCAGTCAAAGAGTTATCTACCTTCGTTGTCTGATGCCTCTGAGATTAGATACAGTATTCTGCTTAGCACAGACATCATCAGCTGAGTGTCATCTGTCATCAGGTGTTTCGCCCCTTAACTCTGAACACCTTCGAGATGTTGGGGCAGGTGGAGTTAATCAGGAACCACCTTGTCTATGCTGGCTGCCATCCTGATATGCCACGTTGCAGCCAGAGCCAGCAGGATGTTCTTTCCGCTGTCTTCCTTTGAGTATGAGCCGCCGTGGATCGGGCTTTTCCTTTGATGCCCAGAGCTCCTAGCATTCTCCATACTGATTGAGAAGGAAATCCTCTACAATCAACCTCCACAAAATCCAGGTTTTCCAGCCTTTGTCCCTGCACGTCTGGGTTAGTTCTTCGTACTTGGTCCTTTTGAGCTCAAAGGCCTCAGCTACTTTTTCCTCCCATGGAACTGTTATTTCAATTAAGATGACCAGTTTGGGAGATCTGGACCAGAGCACTATGTCTGGTCTAAGATTTGTCTGGGCTACTTCTTCTGGGAACTGGAGCTTGTTCTTCAGGTCTACTCTCATCTCCCAGCTTCTGGATTCTTGTAGAATACCTGTGTTAGAATAGGTAAATGACTTTGTTTCTCCCTCTTTGACGAAGTTGATCATCCTTGGGCCTTTCTTTGTTGGTGGTCTGCTTTCTTTCTACCTCAAGAACATGTGCCACTTCCTTTAAGATTTGGTCATGCCTCCATCTGTACCTCCCTTTGGCTAGGGCAGTTGGGCAGGCTGACAATGTGGCGCAGTGTTCTTGCATAGCTGGCAGGTGGGGTCTTCTGATAATTTCCATCTGTGGAGGCTTATAGGAGATTTAAGCATGTCATAGACTGACTTAAGAAGAAGCTCAGTCACAGACAGTGGCTAATAGTGCCACTCTTGCCAGGTGAGTTTTTCTGGAAGGTTCCATCTGGTCCAGTGTCCTTGTGGACCTAGCTGGACGACCTTGGCAGACCTTGCTTGCTCTTCCTCCTTCCTGATCTCTCTTTGAACTAGGGTCCTCTTCTCTGACACATTTGCTTCTTCCCACCTCTGATGCTGTCTTGAGCCGAGTCCTTCTCGCCCTTTATTGGTGCTGCCCACAATGTTCTGGTGCTTCAGGCTAGCTTCAGCACTGTCCACTGCTTGACTCACAGACCACTTAAGTCCAGTTCACACCTCTATTCCAGCATTCCTGATCATCTCATCAGTTGAGTCCCTGAGAGTTAGTAGCAGTCTGATTTTGGCTACCTTGTATTCCTGGACTAGTGAGCTGAATGGTACCTGCAAGCTGTTGGTCTTACCGTATAACCCAATACTGGTGAAGGATGGGGGCAGACCAAGCCATCTCCGTAGGTGTTTGCTGATTGCTCGCTCTAGTTTTTTAACAAAACTGATGGGGATCTTGTTGGCCATCAGTGGCCACACTAGTCTTGGGAGAAGACTTTCTGGTATATCCATGCCTTGAACTTTCCGGCAAGGCCTGACTTGTCCATCTGCCGGAGTCCCTCGCTGACTTGATGACTTAACCTTTCTTGGCTGCTCTTGTCTGTCAGTGATGAGTCGAACCACTTCCCTAAACACTTGACTGGGTTGTTTGTTAGGGAGGGGATTTCCTCATTCTGTAATAGCAGCTTTTACTTGTCCGTTATTTTTCAATTCCTCACAACCAAACATCGGGACTTTGCTTGTTTGAAGAGCATTCTTGCCCAGGTCACAGTTTTGTCAAGAGCTCTGAGTATCCACCTGGCTTAAATGTGGGTTTCTGTGGTGACTGTCATGTCATCCATAAATCCCCTGTTTGATGGTAGATGGATGCCTGAGTCTGTCTTTGAGCCTCTTGACTCCCGTTCCACTGCCTTCATAATCATGTTCATGCCCATTATTAACAAGATTACAGAAACTGTACAGCCTGTGATGATTCCCTTTTCCAGAGGTATCCACTTAGTGGTAAACCTGTCAGTTGAGAATCTCAGATGGATGTTGAATGAGGTAACTGGTTATCAGGTTTTTGGCTGGGTCTGGGTTATGGTAATGCTGTAAGGCCACCTCGATGAGCTGATATGGTATGGAGCCGTAAGCGTTGGTCAGGTAAAGCCAAACAACAGTGAGGTTCTTGTTGTTGATCCATGCCTCATTCAGTAGTTGTGTCAGTGCACTGGTGTGCTCTACACAGCCAGAGAGTCAAGGGATTCCACCTTTTTGAACTGATGTATCAATGTAGGCATTCTGGATCATGTACAAAGTCAATCGCCTGGCTAAAATCGCAAAGAAGATTTTCCCCTCTACGTTCAGCAGGGATATTGTTCTGAACTGGCTGACAGACTTGGAGTTTTCTTCTTTAGCGACAAAACATCCCTCTGCTTGCTGCCAGGGTGGTAGGATTGTGCCTATCCACAACACCACGCGCAAAAGCGACCAAAGACGACATAGAACTTTCAGACACTTCTTGTATACTTTGTAAGGTATACCGCTGGGGCCTGGAGCAGAACAGGCACGTGCCTTTCTTACAACATCGCACACTTCCTTCCAAGATGGTTCTTTCATATCAAGGGGAGATGTGGGTTTCTTCACTGGGGAAATTCATTCACAGTTGCCGAGTGGTTCTTCCCTCTGTGGGTCTGAGTGGGTCTGTAAAAGATAATCTTCCACCTCATCCTGACTGCTTTCATCTTCCCTGTCTTCTGATCAGTAAGCAATGTCTTGGCAAACTTGTATTGATGTGTTATGAAACTTGCTCTGATCTTTGCCTTTTCCCTGCATTTTTGTCGCAAACGCTCCGCTGTAGTTAGTGTCTTTAGCCTTAACCTTAGCTGCTGTTGAATCTCCAAGATCCCCTCTCTTTCTCTCTCACTGGAGAGTTTGTACCTCTTCCTCAGGGTCAACAGCTCTGACCTGAGTTTATTTCACAGTTGCGTCTGTTTGGGGCCATTGCTGGTTTCACTGCTCTGTGTTGTTTCTCAAGTCCAAATCTCTCCTTGCCCAAGGTGTACGTGAGTGATGGTAGAGCTTGGAGTTTCCTTGTAACTGGTCCAATGAGCGTGGTTTGAAGTATCTGGTCCAAGTCGTCGTCAAACTGTCCATTTGGCTTCGTTTGCTTTGGGCAAAGCAATTCTCTATTTCCTCTCACTGGGGGCTGGTGTTTGTTTCATTGCTGGGTTGTGAGTATCTTCCTTATGTCTTGGGGGTGGTGTGCGCCAACTCTCAGGATATGTAAGTTGACTGTCTTGACTAGACTGTGATAATGTGTCTGTTTAAGTCTGACTAGCCCCTGGTGCAAAGATAGGAGATTCCTCTCTTGTATGGTACCTTCCAAAAATTGGCGAGTCCTCTGTGCTTGGCATTTTTCGAGGCTACGGTACCCTGGGTAATTGGCACCTCATCTTCAGGTTGTGATACATCTGTTACAGACCCACTCCCAGTCAGCCAGAATACAGGAGCTGGGAGACCCCCAGTTCTGTGGTTGTCAGCCTGACTAGTTGTCCCCTCGTCTCACCAGGTAAAACTGTGCATTGCTGCTGATTCCCACGTAACTGTCTGCACCTGATGTATCTTCATTCCTTGATGATTTTTGCAGATTTTACCGCAGGAAAATACAACTGGAGTGCCCTCTGCCATTTTCATAGTCCATTGCTTATGCTGGTTCATATCCATTTTATCCGTCCCTTTAGACCTTTCATCCTCCCCCCCACCCTCTCGGAAGGTCCTGGGGGTATTTCTTGCTCTGTTTTGTAGTAGCTTGTTGGTTGTCTCCTCAAGGTGACAGTACATTGGGTAGCCAGCCCACTGTACACCTCTTCTAGTCTTTCCTAGATGCCATCTGTCTTTCCAGCGTCGCCATTCTTTCTCAGTCGTCATCCAGACTTTCCTAGAAGTCACTGGTTGACCAGGTCAACTAATGATTAGATACAGTATTCTGAACATATTCATAAACTTTCAAGTCAATACCATAAATGGTTATTGAGATATAAGGTTGATAGTAACTTGCATGCAAAACATTAACCAAAAGCTGCAAAGCCAACGCCCACTCAAGGGTGACTACAATAGCTCTCATATTCTTTGAATAGTCAAGCTAATAAAAACAGGACTATACACAACAAGATACAGTCTAGACAGGATTGTTTACACATCATAAACTCAACTACCTGCTGTGACCTTAACCTTGAAGTTAGTAACTTGGTTCTTGTTTGCAACACATAATCTTTTCGTAAGGATTATTAGATCTGTTCTAAGTTATTTCAAAACATGTTCATTCACAACAAAGTTACAACTGAGACAAGATTTTAAAGTAAACCAAGTGCTGTGACCTTGACCTTCAAGCTAGCGACCTGGTTCCTGTTTTAGACACATTGTCTTGTCTGATGGATCAGTTGTGCCAAGTAATTAAACACAACAAAATACAGTCTGGACAAGAGTTTAAGGTCAACAGAGTGCTGTGACCTTGACCTTCAAGCTAATGAAACATCGAACACGACCATACACAATAAAGTTACAGCCAGGAGATGATTTCTTGCACTCACACACACACACACACATGGACAAGTGTAATACTATATGCCCATCGCCATTCATGGCGGTGGCATAAAAAAAAAACTAAAAATATTCCCAGAGTCTTTTCAAAATGACCATGGATCAAGTTATTGTTATCTTTAGCAACAGTAACCCTTACCCTAAAACAATCTACCAAACTATGTCTCTGCAAAATGTATCTATATATTAAATTGGTCTGGAGACAATACACTGTTCCAATCAAAAGTTAAGATGAAACAAATTTCTATTTTTAGAAATTAGGACCTTGACTTTCACCACAGTAGCCTCCAATACCATCCACAGCTGGGCCTCTACACAGGATACCAAGATGTCAATTTTGTGACAATAAATCATTCCAAACAAGAGATGTTGAGCAGACACTTTTTTTTAAATTTTCAGAAACCCTGACCTTGAAACAACATACTCCTAATGCAAACAAGGTAAGTTTGTCACACAAGCCATCTACATATCAAGATTCATTAGTTCCAGATATTTAACATCAGTCAATAATCCTAACCATTTATTCCTAGATAAACCAGTACTGGAGAAGAAACAAATCATATACAAACAACTGACAGGTTGCTCCCTCAGATCAGAGGTAAGATCCTTTGTAAAAATGACAGACTAAACCAGGGATCTAATTAACTGACCCAAGGCTTAGTGAAAACATTTTGAGACAAAAATTGTGAATGGTAGACCAAATAGAAAGAAGCAGAATACTGTAACATTCAGTTGAATACTACTTCAATGATAAAACAAAAGAAATTATTGAATGACAAACTCAATTTACAGCTTTGGATTTTAACAAAATTTTATCACTGACATACATGTATTGCTTTGCAATGATACTCTGGATTAAAAGTAAGAAATAACTATAAAAACTTATCAAAATAAAAATCTTGTCACTTACATATATCAGGGTTTGAATTTAGCCAGATTTTGAACTTGCTATTTTTAGCAATTAGTAATTACTTGCTAAATGAAAAATCAACTTGCAATTTTAAAGCTTTAAATTCTTTACGTGCCAAATGTCAGTTTTAACTACACAGTGCATAACTATAAACCATAGCATACAGTGAAAACAAACCAAGTATGTAATTTTAGTTGCAGGCCCCAAATGGCAGAGTGGTGGGTCTTTCTGTCTCTCTCCTGTGAGTGAGACATCCACCATCTTGTAACTGCAGGCTTTGGATCATAGTTCTTTAACTCAACATTAGCTACTCATAATTTCCACCCGTAAAAAAAAAGCAAGTAACTGAAATTGTAACTCACATTTATAAATATCCACTCGCACTTAACAAGTATGCAAGCTTAAAATCAAACCCTGTATATTATGCTTTTCAATGACACTCTGGAATAAAAGTAAAAGATAAAGAAAGATAATGAGATTGCTACTAGTACTACAGATCTATGTCAAGGGCAGTATCCTTGAATTTTATGCAAAAGAAAAGCTTCAATAGTAAAAGAAATAGTAAAAGAATATTTGTTGCCTTATTTAACCCTTTCCCTCATAGAGGACACCATGAAAAGACCTATGCGAACAGCATAAAAGTAGATCAGCTCGCAGGCTGATCAGGTTTTATGTTGTTCGCTGCTCCTCAGTGGTCTGGAAATGAGGATTTTGTAATTAAATTTGGTAGGGTTTAACTGTGGTTTTCTGCAGATATGGCTTTATGTGGTACCTATTGAGTGCGTCAAAATGAGTCTATATGAGGGTAAGGGTTAAATGCATCAAGGAATTTACTTTAAATATATACTTACGGGTAAACAACCTCTGATAATATTTTATCACCAGGGCTCTCAATCTCCATTTTTAAGTGCCAATATTTGGCACCATTCCCCATGCCAAAAAGTTGGGATTTTTTGCCCCATTTTCAAGCAATCGAAAATGTAGAGCTCACATAAATAACAAGAAAGGTCAAGTGGTAGGTTATTGTACTATATTCCATTTGATTTCCATTTCAGCTTTACCCAGTAAGCTACTAGACTGGAACTATTTTATACATATTTATTAGTATAGTTATTGTGTGTACTGTAGAATCATTAATTTTCGTGGAAAACTAATTTTTGTTGATTTCATCAATGACTTTATCCACGAATATTTATCCCCACGAAAACTGTTTATTTCAGAGACCTCATGTGTTCTAGAACATGGTTCCACGAATATATGTACCAACAAAATTGATTTAATGACAGATTCCACGAAATTCAATGTCAACAAAAATAAATGATTTTACAGTATGTGCAGCAAAAATTGCCTAAAATTCCATCTACAGGGGAAAATGACATGAAAACTCTTCCTCCTGAAGGTAGCACTGTTCTCCAAAACACTGCAAAGAGCACTGTGGTCATTATGTTTCATTTACAGTCTAAAATTAGTAAACGCAGCAGAGATTCAATGGTACATTGTGGTTACTGGTATGGCCGTATTGCAGTACTTCATCTTGAGGTACGGCACTGGAAGTACATTATTTCATAGTTTCAGCATATACTGCTAGAGTACAAGTCTGCAAAACAGAAGTGGCAGAATTTGAAAGGACAAGAGGATGCTGCATATAACCAATGAAATGCGGAGTTCTGTCTTGACATTTGTTGTTTCTAGCTACGGACTAAAGCCTTAATGTTGATGGTGTTACAATTATTGAAGCTCCCCATTCTAATGGATGATAGTTTTAAATTTGATACTAAGGCATCAAAAAGATATTGCAATTTGCAATCTCTCCGTTGATGTGCCTAGCATTTACAAGGTGGAAAAACACCTTGAACAGTAATCGGTGATGTACCATTTCAAGTACTGTACCATGAGGGTCCTGTTTCTGCACTAATAGTAACTTGACCTTTATTATATCATAAACTGGTTCTCAGGTCACCATCCAAGATGAATTATATCTGCTTTAAGCAAAATGTAAGATAAACTTAAGAGAAAATTTGTTCCACACTTAAAAATTTCAGTATACTAACTATTTTTGACCACATCAGACCAATGAAACCTAGATCATACTGAAAGAATTCTGGTTGAATGTATATTAAAGTCTTACATTTCATTTCACAAGTACCTAAATGTGTAAGTCAGAGTTTCTAGGTACTTTTAACAGTTAAAAGTTTAAGTGCAATTGCACTTTACCGGTATGCAGTTTTCCATTCATGCGCATGTGCTGAAGATAACTCTAACTCCTACTTGAACAAGCAACGAACATGCACACCTGCGGCACATGTGCATGAGCAGAAAACAATATTTACCAGTACAGAACAAAGTCTAATCTGCCTCTAGACAAGATAAGTAAGTTAAAATGGTTTTACACTGGGTGTAATAAGCAATTTTTAGCTCAAATGTAATAAAAGGTGAATGGGGTCATATCAACAAAGATTCAAGATCTTGTGTTAATGACACAGAAAAGCTATTTTATCCATAGTTTAAAAACAGTATCCCGTACCCTTTATTTAATAATAATTCATTATGAAGATTATTTTAGAATATAAGAAAAAACTTTATAAAAATCAAACACTACAACATCATTCATGCATTATAACTTTTATAGTGGCATGAATTGACAGTAACATCTCGCTGACACTCAGAGTCAAACTGCACTGCCGTTAATTCAAAATGCCAAATATCAAGCAAAGAAACCATTTAAGTACCACTGTTACACTAAATTAATATTCATTCAAGAGCCTGAAATCCAAGGAATGTTTTAGCCTAGATTTTCTTTCTTAAATACATTTCTCACAAGTAAACACTGTAGAATAATAAAATGAATGGGTCTAAATTAGCATGCAAATTCTTTTAAAAGTACAAAGTAATGTAAAAACCATTACCATGCATACTTAAATATGAAGATTTCCATACATGAAAAAAATATATTCCAAATCAACGTAAACAACCAAAAATATGGCTCCAATCTAACAATCACAGGATAGTGGCCTTACTGTCAAAATGTTTGTTTGCCTCAAACACACACACAAAAAAAAAAATAACCGGAGCATGAGATAAAGAATAATAGTATGCTGTGATTGGATGATTGATTATGATTTTTTCATACTCATGTGAACATGCATACAATGTACAACCTAGCCCTATAGACATGTACATCTAGCATGTGATCCTGTGTCAATTTCCTGAGTGATTTTATAACTGTTTGAAAGGTGACCTATTTTCAGACTGTTTTGGAGAAATAATGAAATAAATATGGACATTTTCCTGAATTAAAACCATTGAAATGAAATTCATCTTTCAGCATTAGATCTAGTTCAATGCCTATTTTCCTTTCTTTCTTTTTTTTTTAAAAGCAATCCATAGATTAAAAGAGTTGACAAACACAAGGAAATAAATCTGCAATATACAGCAGGGAGTTATGCATTATGCATATAAATAATATCTTCAAAAATATAACAAAGATAAGGCAATGCATATCTAAATTAGGACTAATGTGAACATCTATAAAGGGATATACCTGACAAGCCACATAGTTTCTGTTTCTGTTCTACATTTACAAATGACACATGCATTCTGGAATTTCCCCTATATGATATCACAATCCAGTAGAGTAGTCTCCCTTGTAAGTGTTTTTAACAGAGGGCGCTATGACATGACATATAAACACTGAAGAATTTATTCTTTATTAATTTGATATCCACGAAATATTCCAAACTATTTCGAAACTATTTCAAACATTTTATGCATACTTCATGCAAATAGCAAAATATGGGTCAGCTTGAGTGTTTTAGTAAAATATGACGTCACTGAGTTGAATCATGGGTAAATATATATAACCCCACTGAAAGGTCACGGTTGTTTACGGTAAAGAAGAAAGATTTGAAAGAAAGGATTTTTATAAATCGATTAAAAGCTTTAAATTAGTGAAATCAGGTCGAGTGAACCACTAACATTGTGCCTTGGAGAACCATCTCCTAGAATTATACGGTGTTAGACATCGTTTTCTTCGTGATCGGTGAAATAACCGACCAAAAGAAATATTGACATTTGATTTCTTCACAGCTGATCAACCAAAATGGAGTTTACTGGAGAAGAAAGGAAAGACTTAAACAAATGTGTCAAAATGGGGCGTACTGGTGAAATTTTGAAAAACTCTTGCAAACATAAAATATCTCCGCCTTGTTCTAGTTATTTTAGAAACTGTTTTCTGTCCTTAAATTGTTAAATTTCAGTAGTTTTACGATTTGTTCTAAAATAGTGTAAATTAGCATTCCGTACCGTTCCGTACAGCAGAAGCAAGACTTGATATACATTTAGAATTTTTCAACAACAGGCAAAATGAAGTTTTTGGAGAATTCAAAATTTGAAGCAATTAATGCTGCATTAACACAAGAAATGGAAAATTGCCACATAGAAGGAAGGTAAGATACTCATATATTTAACTTCAATCATTAATAATATAATTTTTACTTCCTTGTCAAAGTGTCACTGTCCTGGAGTTTCAAGCCTTGTTAGTATATAGAAGTTATTGCATGAAAATCAAACAAGCAAACCTCACCTTTCTTTCAAATATACCGTATTCCTGAGTGCATCAAAGTACTAATAAAATTGCAAGTTTTATTTCATCTTTTATCCCTGTGAGTGTCAAAATATGCTGCATCCTACACTTATTAAAATTGCTGGGGATTCATCTTGAAGGATGTGTGTCCTGTAGATTCTCATTAAATGAGTAAAAATTCATGGACATTGTATATTTCTCAATTCATCACACATTGTTAGAACTTAGTCCTATTAATATTCCGTCGCTTTGAGATAATTTTTTAGTTGGGTCAAAGCGACGTCGTCGCTTTGACCCAACTAAAAAACTATCTCAAAGCGACGGAATATTAATAGGACTATGTTAGAACTTTGACAATGCACCATTTTCTGTTTAGCATTCCGCATTCTGAACACCCGACAAGATCATATTTGTCCATTAAAAATTGCCGTCATATTTATTAACAAAAATTACATGATTAATTAAATGTCTCTGATGTTGGAATGATTGTCTGCCAGATGGGTTTCAAGAACGACTCCAGAATGTTATCTTTAATAATAATCTATATTATTTCTCAATATAAGTTGAATAAATGACATTTGATTCTTATTTGACAATTCACTACCACTGTTATGAGATATTTTGTTGCCTTCTACTGTGCAGAGGACATAATTGTTGTTCATTTCCATACCTCTTCATCAATTTAATGGAACGTGGCTGTTGCAACTTGTATTAAACAAAATTGGAATTTGGACAAGCTGTTTCAATTATATGAAAGAACAACAAAGAATACTTAAATATCATAAATTACTTCAACGGTGTAAAATTTTCTTTTAGGTCACTTGTCCTGTAGGACGAGTAGGTGAAAAATCTCTCTCATCCTTAAACAAAGTTAGCTTGTCCTAAAATGATTTTAATTTTTGCTTCCCATAAAGTTGCAAAGCTTTTGATATTTTGCGGAAACACCACAAAACAATTTATTATTTTTTCGTCAACCACGGAAAGCCAGAAAACCAATGATCTGGGGCTTTTCTTGTGCATTTCAGTTTATCGTAAGCGCTTTGGTGCTTACTATGTTTTAACTCTTGCTTTTTTGTATTTTCGTCGCCTCTGTCGCCGAGAAGCATCTTCATTGACAATTGTTCCGACATTTTGAACATATTTGCTGTCCCTGACTATGCCGCAGTCTCGGACTGTGCCGCAAACAAACAAAAAAATGTATTGAAAAAACACCGTAGCATATTGTGAACCAGTCTGCGCTAGACCTTACGGATCTTTCTAAAATATGAGCGTTGCTGTGGTGATATTTTGTCAAAATTAGCTCCCCTGATCAAGTAAAGCGTTTTATGATCTTGATTAACCATCATAACAATATGAAATTCATTTTTTACTGAAATTTACTGAATTTCTTTCTTGGCTGCGAAAAGTTACTCGTCCAGGTGGACGAGTGTTCAGGGAAATTATGCTTGTCCGACCATGATCGGACAAGTTGATTTTTACAGCCCTGTACTTAATGCTATTTTAAATTTCTAGATAATAAGATCTGTAACACATGCATCTGACAACAGAAGCCTTTAACACTCACTATTTGAACCTGTCCAATAAACTTACTAATGGACGTAGCTGATAAAGTTTTTGCAAATCTTACAATTTTGACTATTTAGCAACCCGCATTTAAGGTAAAGTCCCAGTAATGGATGCTACTTCTTGGACCAATTAACCTCTATCAGGATAACCAAGGTAGCCTAATGAAACATTAAGAAACCTTGGTTATCTCCGTGAAAGGCCATGTCTGAGGTCGAAAATGTAGCGGAACCATTACACTTACAGGGACTTAACCTTAATTTCCAAAGAATCCCTTTCCTGACAGAGTTATCAATACTTCCATTTAGAAAATTTGTCTCAGAGACAGGTAGGTCAATCCTGAAAAATGTTACAAAGAAATAGATCATAATTTGAGAAATAAATTTTTCATAGATGAAAAACAGAAAATGTTAACTACTAAAGGGCTAATCTCTAAATGACTTACTAGTGTATAGGTAACCAAGGTTACAGATAAGGTGGGTAAATACGCAAATGAAATAGGTAAAAACCCAATTCTTCTAAATTTCTACCGTACCAAAAAGCAATTAAAAACTAGGTTATTCAAATATCAAGAAAAATTAAAGTGTATTCACTATTGGTACGCAACATTATTAAATTGTGTGATGTTTGTTGACAACTAATGATTTCCAGTAATTTCGTACTTTGGGTTCCAATCAAATAAAACATAAATCCAGTCTGTATTATTTGTTTATCGGATTATTTTCTGTTCATTTGCTTCAAATATGGCTACATGAGGCAGGAAATACAGTAAAAAAAACACGTTGTTGGGATGATACCTAACGCTGTCTGCGAACCAAACATCAGGTAATTGTCGCACAATACTTATCAATCTTGTATGTGAGATGGTCTGTAGCGGCACTGAGGTTCTCAGAGGTAGCATCTGTTATTACTGAACATGTTAACAAGTTAGTAGCTTGTGTTTAAAGTTAATAGCTTAAGTGCTAAATATTTGGATCAGGAAGGTAAAAATGATTGTTTTTATTTAACAATGACTAAAAATGATTGTTTTTATTTAACAATGACTTTTAAGAAGCTAATGATAAATCCTGCTTATGATCATTGATAATAAATATTTGGACAGCAGGCGCATATATCAGTAAGTACATGTACCAATTACCAACCAATTCAATTAACAATTTTATTTTGCAATTTGGAAAAAAGCAATTGACCCAATTTTGATGGAGTATCAATATTTTCATTACTCAACTAAAATTTTGAAAACCCAATTCTCTGAAAAGTTGATGAATAAATACCCATTAAATTGACCTATAACCTTATCTGTAGCCCTGGTTAACTTTAGGATAGTTCTAAGTATATCAACAATTGTCAACAGGTCCAAATATTAAATTACTGGTATATATACAGGGTTTTCATTAATAAATATAACAACATACCTTTTTTAAATGAAACAACAGAATTACTGATTGGATTGGGGGTCAGCGAGGATATCTGACATTCAAATTTTCAAATATTGCCTTTAAAAAGAATATTTGCGCAGTTTAAATTTAATTAATAAATTTCGATTGGCAAGCAGTTATTGATGAAAACCCTGCATGCATGCATTTTAACATACAGGTCATAATATAAGATTAAAACATACATAAGAAACACCAGATAATGGGATATAAAATCTTGACATTTCCTGGCTTGCTGCCTGTACTAACTTTGATCACTGTAATGTATATAAAGAATTTTGCAGTTTAGGATGAAAATTGGGTCAGCTACGGTCAACTCTATTGTAATTCAATCAACACCAGGTTTTATGACTAGTGGCTTTGTGTAGCTTTACAATAGATGAAATGTGTTGTACCTCTAAGGTTTACCAACATGTGTAAACATGACTGTTTATTTTTGGGTTGCATACACTATTGATGTTTGTTGTGCAATTTTCCTATTTTACACAATGAGGATCAGATCGTGAATGTGCAATATCTCTTTTCTCATGGCTTTTTTTTTTTTTAATGAATACCTCCTGGCAGTCATTTTCTCATCTATGAAATTAAATTTGATAATTATTCAAAATATTTATGATATCCCAGAATGTGATATTGTTTATTGATTTAAAAGTAGGCAAAAAGGATATCCTACTTAGTTCGATCAAAATCTTAAAATTTGCAGGGATATATAGCATATAATTATAGCTTACCGTAGATGTCCATAGACAAGAATGTATTTAAATAAAGTACATGTATCAGATATTTTTTTAATCATTAAAGTTTCAGAATTTAGTGTCACATTGAAAATGAATAAAGGTTTTGAAAAAAGTACATGTATTTATAGTATACTAATTGAAGATAACAAGTTCCATCACTGCAAAAATAATTTAAGGGAAAAAATATACATATTTGTGTGTACATTTCAGAATAGAGAGTTACTCATGCAAGATGGCAGGTAACGACAAGCGACTGTTCAAGAGCTTGGTACAAGAGTCAGGTGGGGACGCCAACCCCAGTGATCTTCAGGTCCTGTCCCCTCCACAGAGCACAGTGTCATTGAGTCCCAACAAGTATGTGTCATCCATAACAAAATGTGCAACATCTTAATACCAGGTTGATTGGGAAGGGGCATTATAACCAATATTTTGAGGATAAAATCACCACTTTCTTGAGTTTGGGGAAGGATTTCTTTTTCTTTTCTTTTTTTCTTCAGTAGATAGCAATCTTATGGAAAGCTGCATGAATAAAACTTTAAAAAAAGTCAAGAGGGGAAAACACCTAGAAAAGCCCTGTATAAATAAAGTAAGATTAAAAGGCTGTTTACTTTTTAAAAGCTATTCTGACAGGAAATAAACAGTATGGCCAGTATATCCAAAACAGCTTGTAAGTAACTTTACCTACTAGAGTCTGCTTTATTTGCCAATGCGTGAAAATCAGTCTATATGAGATAAAGGGTTTTAAAAACAGCGCATTTAAGTGGTACAGGTTGGGATATATCCAGACTTGGTATGTTCTCTCAATGTCTCTGCTTAAATTCTATATTAGTTTGAATTTTAGTGAACATAAAGCTAAAATCTTGTATCATAGTCATTTTAGGGAAAGGGTGTTTCGTATTTAATAGATAAAATTAGTTTAATTCTATTTTCTTGTTTACAAATTTTACAATGCATGCAGGATATCTTCATATCAAAGAGACTGTTAGAGCTTTTCTGACAAACACATCCTTTTACAATACAATATATCCTTATAATGTAAAAAATACTAATACATGTTACATTCTATGTTTTGTGCAGAAACTATGCCAGGAGTTTCAGCGACGGTGAAGGCTACCTGTGTGACACAATATCTACAAAGACACTTTTCTATCTGATCTCAACATTGAATGCCTCTTTTAACCCTGACTACGACTTTAGCAATGCTAAGAGCGATGAATTCAGCAAAGAACCCAGTCCAGAGGTAAATAAACTACTCCCTGAAAATAAAATTGGCTGAAATGCCTTTTAAATAGAGATAATGAAATTCTTAAAGTTATAATGGAAAAAACATTCAAAGTTGATAGTGAAATTAACTGTATTTAAATATCTTCTTCAGCAAAAGTAAGGTCTAGAAAAGGTTTTGCTTTATAGAATCATACTCCAAACAGTCAATGACAAATTATGGAGAAAAAAAATTCACCATTCTTATTATTAACAGTATGATTATCTATATTCAAAAGTAGGAGAATACATCTGTAATTGATTTCTTTTTGATAAAATTATCAGATTCAAGCACACCCAATGTTTGTTATTTACTCTCTAATTGCATCAAACTCTGTCTCTTATCTACCCTCTATTTCAAAACACTATGTAACAAAACCAAAACCTGAAGTGAAAAAAAAAAATCCCTAATGAGCATGCTATCAAGGTAAAACTCTCTGTTTCCCAGTGGGTCTTGAACACAGTGGATAGCCAGCTTCAGACAGCGGCTAAAGACATGTTTGGCAGCTTGAAACATAACCTATGGGCAGCTATTGATGAGGAAATTGCACTGCGGGAGTGTGACGTGTACAGCTACAACCCTGATCTCTCGTCCGACCCGTTTGGGGAAGAGGGCTGTATCTGGTCCTTCAACTATTTCTTCTACAACAAGAAGCTCAAGAGGATTGTCTTCTTTAACTGTCGGGCCTCCAGGTAAAATTTTGTGAAATTCATCACCGTCAAGCGATAGCTTTACTTTTAACACAGTAATATAGATAATTGGAGCTTCCAATATTCAACAACTGGTTGATATCCTATAGTGTTTACAAGCATATACTTGGTATGAAAGAGTGAGAAGTGATAGTGAAATATTGACTGATCAATTCACAACACAGTTAATATCAGTCATCAGTGATTGACTTTCCAAATAATGTACAGTCAAAGCTTATTTACCCATTGACTAGTTCAAAGCCACTGTCATGTTAAATCTGGAGATCTGGGGAGTCACTGTTGTTAACATAATTAATTTTTTAATTAATTTTTTCATTTCTTTTGTTGTTTCTGTTGTGTGTGTTTGTGTATATGTGTGTGTGTGTGTGTATATATATATGGAACTTTTTTTCAGCGTAAGCCACTATGGTGATTCTGGGATAGGTCAGGATCTGTCCATGTCAGAGGATGTTAACGACAATCTGATGTTTGACAAGTAAGTACATTATATAGAGAATTTCTGCTGTAGACATACCATATAAGGGTGTGATGTACCATTTCAGTCTCTTAGTTTAAACTTATTTATTTTATGTCGATTGGGAAACAAGTTCTTATACTAATCCCTCTTGACGGTTCCTGGGTTTGACCAGTACTTTGCACCTGGGAAGGTCATGAAGAATTCTTGCCTCCAATGGGGTTCGAACCCACAACCTTCTGATCCGTAATCGGATACGTTACCACTGGACCATGGCGCCATTTCAGTCTCTTAAAGTAACTAACATTACTTGTCATCATAGCAACCTTGGTTTTATTCTCAGGTTATGCATGAAATGGTGATTTGGTCATCCATTCAAGGTTTTCGGTGAATTCTTCAGTTATCCTATTTCTATGTCCATGTGATGTTATGTTTCCCCATAATGTTTATCAGGCCTAAAAAAAATCTGTGTTTTGAGCAACCTGACCCCACTTAGTGAAAATTTGCTGACCCTAAAGTTTTTAGCAGCCATTTTGGGACCACCAAATTGTCTGTTTAGAATTTGTGATTTGTTCACTGTTATGACTAGACTTTGAAAAAGGGAGGAAAAAAAACAACAACTCTACCCTATCTAACTTTTTTGAGGCCGTTGCCCTAAACACAGAATTTTTATATTTTTTTTTTATTTAGTATGTTAATGTCTGTGTTATACATGTTGCTTGTAAAGGGATGCAAGAAGATTGATGCTAAGTAGAAACTTATGTTTCGTGTAGACAAATTAATTTCCTTGACTGAAAATCAGATGTGAAGGCAGATTATTCCTTGGTTATGCATTATATTTTTTCTATGAGAATGTATAAAAAAAATATTAACTTTTTTTTTCCACATAATATTTTGAATTTATTATTCTTCAATTATTCAATCATCAACAAAGTGTGTCATACTGTCTTTTATTGGCAGATTGACACAGATTCTCTGGAGATATGTCCCTTTTGTTGCCTGAATTTCACTTGATTAGGGTTGTCCTCTCTCAAATTTGACAAGCATATTTTATCACAGTGTTTTGCCACTCTTTAAAACAACACATACACACACACACAAATCATTTTGAAAACTATGGTTTTGATTATCTATAAAGGATATAAAAAAAATATTTTGACTTTCTTGTAGATCCTACTCCGCACACTATGGGTACAATCCGTATGGATACCATATGTGATGTAGGTAGTCTGGTGAGCGTGTGGGCGACTCTCCTATCTCTGTGTGTGCTCACTCATTCTCATTGCATTAGTGGTGCTTTTATTAGGGCTTTCTTCAGTCTTCATGGACTAAACAATTAAAAGCATTTATATGTTCACAATAAGATAATTATTTAATGAAATTTATTACAATTATTCAATGAAATTTATTACAATTTGTATGAAATGTAATTAAGTAGTATTTATATTTTAAATTTATTTTTAATGAAATTTAATGCATTATAATTTTTGACTATATAGAAAGTCATGTACATTTTCTTTTATGAAATACATTTAATTAAAAAAAAAAATAACATTTTCAATACATAAACTTTTTTTTTTCTTTTATGTGTTTAATAGAGGTTCATAAGAGTAACTATTCCAAAAAAAGTATCCAAAATGTCTTCTGTGACTGAAGAACAGGACATTTAGTCACCTGTACACAGATCATAATCAGGAGTCATTGTGAGGGGTTCAGACTGTTTTGACTCTGTATTTTTCATTAATGCTTTCCCCTAATGATGGCCTTGAACAGTGTCATTGGCAAGCCATCAGACCTAAATCATACAGTGTCTGTAGCTACCTAGACTCACTAGTGTTCAGGCTTTTCCTGGGTTCATTTGATCAGATCAGGAAACTGATTCTATAATTGTCCATTTTTTGTAACATATTTTTTTTTACATTAATTTTGATCATTTTTTGTCATGTTTAGTTTGTTAAAGTCTATAGAGATATAAAGAAAAGATGCATGCTTTTATGTTATTTTCATTTTTATTTTTTTTTAACAAAAGTTGAGACAAAGTCCATCAAATTTATACTATACTCTTCCTTGCATGCTAGCACATTTTCTGCCTTTTTTAAATATTTAAAATTGAAGAACACAACAACACAAAGTTATTTTTTTTCTTCTGAATTTTGAACTTTTATATATTGTTTTACTTACAAATGACTGTACTGTTTTGTTGTAAAATTGATCATTTAGAATAAAACATCTGAATGGAATGTGCAGTACCTTCAGGGCTTTGATTAGAAATTCTTTACAAGCAGAATAAATTAATGTTCTTATCTGATTCAAATTACTGTCATTTATTAATTACCTTGAAGCTATAGCTATGTACAGTACATGTATTTGCTTGACTCTGCTATGTACTGTTATAAAACAATGAATTGTTATTCATGAGACAGCATTTGTCATGATGCTACATTTACATCTTATATAACAACCTTTTGTCAACAAAGACATGTTTATGTTTGATATTGTTGACAGTAAGTTCATTGGCATAAAGATTTTAAATGTCAAATATATTTACTAACGCTATCACTTTGCTTAACCCTTTCCCTCATAGAGGACACCATGAAAAGACCTATGCGAACAGCATAAAACCAGATCAGCCTGCGAGTAACTCGCAGGCTGATCAGGTTTTATGCTGTTCGCTGCTCCTCAGTGGTCTGGTAATGAGGATTTTACAATTAAATTTGGTAAGATTTAACTGTGGTTTTCTGCAGATCAGGCTTTATGTGATACCTACTGAGGGTGTCAAAATGAGTATATATGAGGGAAAGGGTTAGGTGAGTAAACTTAGAAACACAGGTATACACACATCGGAATAGTACTGACACAGACATTATCTTATTGTGATATTTCTGAATTAATTGTCCAGTTACAGATTTAGTTCCTGTAATCAAAACAAACAAAAAAATGGAAATACATTTTTTGCATTTTCAAGATAGGATTATTGACTTTTAAGTAGATACATTATTATGTAGGTGTTCATTGGTTTTACCTGGACAGTTGCTCTACCCTTACTCATACAAAAAATTTGTTGTTTTTTCTATTTCCATCAACAAAATCTTTTATTGAGTTCAAGGAATATTCATGATCAGTTTGTATTTTCTATCAGAAAATTTAGCAGAAACCTACAGCTTTGTACCATAATTATAGGTGTCCAATTAATTTACCTACATGTATTTAGAATTTACCAGTCCTAGTGGTCAAGTGGTTAGAGCATGTGCCACATAACCTGTGGTCATTGTGTATCTCCCATGCTTGACAATGATAGTTATTCGAGGACTGGTTTGCCCGACTGACTGTGTGTGGTATCATGACACTTGTCTGTGGCATGGTATGATGATGAGTCTACAGCACTTTATTTATCTCATGTAGACAGAATCCTCAAATGGCTACATTATTGTTAGATGTTAAACCAAAACAAACAAGCAATGTTATCTTTAAACCTTAAATGCTTTGGGCATTGTGACTGCCTTTGTAACCAGTGCAGACCAAGATCAGACTGCACAAGCCATGCAGTCAAATTATGGTCTACACTGTTTGCATTCATCAAAAACACCCCAATAAACAACTAATGGTACAATTCAAAATAAAGAAAGGGCAAATCCAATTAAGAAATTAGGCATGGTAAGGGTTTATTAGTCCATTCAGAATGAGTCGGGTGATACATGACTTTGTATTTCATACATCATCTCCTCTAACACTGTGTGATCTTCTCATTGATGTGAAGTTCATAGTGACAACTAAATGGAATTTAAGTGATTTGTTTTAATCTGAATAATAGCTATTTATTTCATTTCCATATTTTTTCCTGAAAATTAAGTTATAAAATGCTGAACTAATGCTTTTTATTATGAACACAAAGCTACAATTTACACTGAAAAGATTCTCAGAATTAATTGTTACTTTTACTAATAAACACATCTTATTTTCTTGTATGTATTAACAGGGTATATCTGTTTTTAGTTTATATTAAACACAAGATCAAATCCAAAATTGAAAACCCCAATCCTAATGATTTTGTAAATATAGCCATTTCTTCACAGGATGCTTATGTATTTGTACCCATGTCTATTTCAGTGACGATTACATGGAATAAGAGGAATGTAAACTCATACGTGATCGTCAATACACAAGGTGGGGACTGTAGCAGTGTCGTCAAGCTTTGAATTGTATCGAGCAATGTGGACTAGCTCAGGCACAACTCACCGGATCTATATTGAAAGATAGAAGACTGCTTCACTTTGTTGATCTTACTCTGCGTTTTGTATATCATTACTGTATAAATCTTCAGATAACCCACGGCTGCTGAATAAGCTACTGTCCATACATCATCCGTGGGATTTTTCACTACTGGTTTGTTGCTTAGATCGAAAGCAAAATCTGAAATCCTACTGGATGAAGGATTACTTTGTCCTGCCTTGCATTAACCAATCTGAACGCTTGTATTGTATATCCTATATAATGGATCCCCCATTACTGTTGTTTTACCTCCACGCGGAGAGTATCCAGAATCTAAACATTTTCATTGGCTTAAAAAATTTTATGCTTAATGCATTAAAATGACGACTTGCTAGTTTAAAATCCCAAGGGTGAAGAATGGAGTGTAACAGATCTATCCAAGTGACCGTGGGTGTCAGACGATGTACTATATAAGGTGATATTTCTTCTTTGATTTTCTTTGCCTTGTTTATACATGTTTTTTTTTATCCCTTACTTATATTTGTCATTTTCATTTACACAATTTTTGTTTATCCTCTGTTTATCTTTCCTTTCAGATTTAAGTTATCATCTGTTCTCCAGACATGTAAACTGTTTATTTTTTGTCCTTCCTTATTCTGAATTCCTTCATTTAAAAATGTTCATCAAATGTGAAGTAGTTTTTATACATGTAGACATTTTAAGAACACATACAAATATCAATTGTAGTTAATATAATGGATTGTTTGTACACACCTTGACATCAGAACATAGTCTTATGCAAGAAAAAGTTACTTGTATTTATAGGAATATCAGCATTCATATATTAAACCCTTCAGATTAACCTATTGATTAGGTGCCAATTCCACAGTGTGCAGGGACTGTTAAACATTTTTATACCTGAATCATGATTGATAAATTTCATGTATTTTTCATGGTTATGTACTTTACATTAGGAATTGTTTGTTTTACTCATAGGACCATATTCTGAAATCATTGTAACAAAAAAAGCTCAGATTTAGAAAATTCTAGAAAATAACTGAT
>CM037783.1:46515413-46565413 GCA_021229015.1 Solen grandis | reverse complement strand
TAATAAACAATACACCTCAATAGTGATATAATGATACAATACACTGCAGTAGTCATATAATACTTCATGTTAAAAAAAAATAGTTTAAATTTGCAAAGTTGATTTTTTTCACACCGTTTTCAGACATGAACAGAACAGACATTTTATTAAGACTTATACAAAGTACATCGTCTACAACACATATATGTTTATACATTATATTGTCAACGTATACAAATTATGGCATATACAGCATGTTTGTGTTATAATCAATCATAGGTATGAATCAATCCCATCATTATACAAACACTGTAGAAAAAGAATCAGAAAAGAAAAATAAGAGAAAAAAAGAAAGCAAAAAGATCGGAGGTTGAACTAATCATTTATCTTTCAAAATTTAACATGGTATTTCTTATACTTAAAGTTTCTTAAACATAGATTGCAAGTTAAATTATATCATTTTTGTTAGCTGATTGCAATATTTGTATTAATTTGTACACAGAAAGAAGTATGTAGTAACAACGTTTTAAATATTTTATTCTAAGATCAGCAAAATATAGACATTATATACAAGTAAAATGAAATTCATCTTCAATATCAGTATTTTTACAAACTATACAATGTCTTTCCTCATGTGGTATTCGATTTCTGGCACATCTACCGGCCTGTATTCATAGTGGGTGAACGGATAGTCTGCGTCTAGTTAAGTATATACGAAGACTTCTTGGCAAAATATCTAAATAGTTTTCATATTCTACATAACTCTTAATATTTTTATATATTTTCAGAACTGCACTTTTGTCTAAGGTATCCAACCAACCCTGCTCAAATGTGTCTATGAATCAACATTTTAATTCGCACAAAATACATTAAAGTCAATTGTAATATATAAGAGAAACCATAGTCATCTAACATTATTTAACATTGTTTACCCAATTTCTCTTACCATTATTACAATCACTCAAAGCTTGATTATATACTGTTCTAAGAATGATATTATCAGTATTAAGTACCTTATACCAATATTTCATTATTCTTATAAATCTATGAATATATAGCGTATATCTTCCGAGTTCACCATAAATACAAGCATTGTACGTATTGGGCTTAACCTTCAACAATTGTTTACAAAATTTAAGGTGAATTCTTTCCATTTCTTTAGATTTAGTATTCCCAAATTTCACAGGCATAATTTAAAATAGATATAACAAAAGCATCAAACAATTGGCAAAGCGTTTTGGGGCTAAGACTATACTCTTGGCAGTTGCTAAGTAAAACGTTCATGGCTTTAAGAGATTTACCTGTTAAGAGCAAAGTTCCATGTGTAACTAAATACAGTCCCAATATAATTTAACTCATTCACAACGTCGATGACGTCACCATTATATGTCCAACGTTCAGTTGCCAATAATACCCCCCGCTTGCGTAAAACCGTAATTTTAGTTTTAGAAGTATTTACTTTATTATTGAACTGCAATAACCATGCAAAGTATCTAAATGATTCTGAACTTCTGTAGGAGTTTTTCCTACAACTGCCATGTCATCAGCAAACAACAATAACAAGGACTCAAGGACCTCAACGAAGACAGAAAATAGAAGGGGTGACATGACCTCCCCTGGACGTAAGCCGACAGCATAATTAAAGTACTCAGAGTAATTATAACATTGCTTAATATTTTGCCTAAGACAGCATTTATGCATTTTCAACCATAGAGCATTTCTATAAATAGAATCAAAGCATTTCATCATATTTACAAATATAACATACAACTTAAATAATTTTGCTCAAAGGACATACGTATAAATATTGCATCAACGGTCGATTTACCTTTACGGAATCCGAATTGTGCATCCGAAATAATGTTATGTTTATTACAAAATGTATCGTTGCGTTTATTAAGTATAGTAATGAAAATTTTAGACATGAAACTAACAATGGTTATACCTCTATAATTATTGACATCATTTACACTACCCATGAGACGATTCTTTTTGCAGACGATATGATAATACTGGGAAATACAGCAGAAGTTTTAAACAGAAGCTTAGAATTATTAAATATTTATTGCAATAAATGGAGTTTGGAGGTAAACATTGATAAAACAAAGGTTATGGTTTTTCGTAAACGTGGTCATCTATTACCCGGAGAGGAGTTTTTCTATGATAGCATAAAGTTAGGTGTGGTAAATGATTTTAATTATTTAGGAACTACATTTAATTACACAGGAAATTTGGTTTTAAATCAGGAGCACCTTATTGGCAAAGCTCTTAAAGGTTTCAACTGCTTACTCTCAAATTGTAGGAAATTTGAAATTAAACCGAGCATACTTTGTCAGTTGTTTGACGCCTTTATTGGTTCTATTTTAAGTTACAATGCTCAGATATGGGGTTATAGTAAATCTAAAGCAATAGAACGAATTCATTTAAAGTTTTGTAAGGCTATTTTAAATGTAAGACAATCTACTTCAAATGTTGCTATATATGGTGAATTGGGGCGTTATCCTCTTTATATTACTCGTTATGTAAAATTTTTAAAATACTGGTATAATGTAATAAACACAGATAATGTAATTATTAAAGACGTTTATGAAATGTCATACACTGATTTCGTAAATGGGAAAAAAAATGGATTAGTAATGTTAAAGAAATGTTGGATATAAATGGTTTTAGTTTTGTATTTGAAAATCCATTAAGTTTTGATATGAAATCAGTGGTTTTGTCTTTTAAAAACAGACTTATTGATAATTTTAAACAGGGTTGGGTCCTTGACAAGGAAACAAATGGTGTTTTGAATCTGTATAATGCTATAAAATTAAATGTACAGTATGAAAAATATTTATATGTACTTCCTTATAATCGACGATTTTATATATCAAGAATTAGAATTTCAGCTCATTCACTTAAAATACATACTGGAAGATATGGAGCAAATTATTTACCAAGAAATGAAAGGCGTTGTGTTTTTTGTAACACAAATGATTTGGAAGATGAATATCATTTTGTTTTAATATGTCCTTGTTATAGTAACATAAGAAAAAAGTATATTAAATTGTATTATAATAAACCAAGCATGTTCAAATTTACTCAACTTTTGCAAAAGAAAAATAAAAAAGTATTGTATAATTTAGCAAATATCTTAGAGAATCTTTAACTTATAGGAATTCATTGATTGTTGATTAGGAAATATTCATTATAGCTCATCCTCACTATCAGTAGAGATATTATTGGTATATTATTCATATAATATAGTAGTTTTCACTTTTTTTTCTTAATTTATTTGTATGGTGTGTGTGTGTGTACGTGACTTGATTTTCAATTTATATATATAATTTATGTGCATGATTATATGACTATGTACTGTATTAGTATACGTCAAATAAAATTATGTTCTGTTCTGTTCTGACGATATCGCATAACATTATGCTACATTATATAAAGATCCTGGTCGCGGTACACGTGAGAAAACACAATTCCTGTCATCATATCTTTATATATGCCTCAGTTAGATTTATTGAGAATCGATGTGCCACCCATTAATATACGGTACACAACTGCAAGCAAATATGGAAATAATAAAAGATGCAATAAAAAATGATGAAATGGTAGAAATTTAAGCCAAAAGTTACCAGTTACGGTTATACGATAACAGATGAATTGTAAAGGGCTTTGTTAATCATTCATTAATTCAGGGCCATGATTAATCCGCCCTTTCATATTTTCGCAATGAAAGTCACCATTAGTCACGTGGCGACGATCACATGGTGTTTGTCGGCTGATAAAAAGCCAAACTGTTGTAAAAACAGAACAATAATGCTATTAATATTTAACAGCTTGTGGCACGGGCTTATGTATACATGTAGTTGATAAATGATTTATGCCAATAAACTTGAAACTTGATAAATCAACATGCTATTCACGGATTAATTCCACTGAATGGATAAAAATGACTTTGTTTTTATTATTTGATGTTATGGTATTTTTGCTATGACGATAACGTAAGAAAAAAATCACACCCTCTTTACATTCAAAAGAATGAACGTTATCGTGTCATTAAATAATCCTATAGGCTGGCATTGACGTATTTACAACTCTTTTTCATCATTATTTAACAAAACACATGTTGTTTTGTCTTTCGAAATGGTGTCAAAAGTTTTGACACATATTGTACATACTATCAACATGTCTGTCTTTGGTCATTTACAAAATAAAGAACTATAGTGTAATACCGAAAGCATAAATTGGTATAAAAAACAAAAACAACTAAAACAAAGAAGCAGGTAATAAACAGTAACATTGAGAGGGTATTTTATTATAAGACTAAAAACATGTTATATACTAGAATATTTCTTAATTGAGGTAAAGAATACATTGAATATACAATTTAGAATTTCACATGCATGACTTGACTTGACTATTTGAGTTTACCGTCGTTTGGACAGTATTTCAGTCATATAGCGACGTCCAGCTAATTACAAATGGATGAAGACCCAAATGCACGAATTTCAACTTGATTTGCATATTCTATGTTCACAAGGAAAAATGCAAAAAGTAAAGAGTGACCAGTTTCTTTTTTTATCACTTTCAATCAATATTGTGGGAATTTAGTAAATGTAAGAGCTATTGCGTTAAACCTTTTCTGTATAGATTTACAGAGAGAGAAAGTGTGTGTGTGTGCGTGTGTGTGTGTGTGAGAGAGAGAGAGAGGGGGGGGGGGGGGGGGGGATAATGAGAGATAGAAAGAGAGAGAGCTAATTAATTTCGACATAATTGTTACGGAAAAAATCCTCTTCACAGATAGTACAAATCATAAATGTCCCTCTCCACTGTACCTTGATTGGACCAGTACTTTGCGGCTAGAAAGCTCATGAAACATCCTGATACCAGTGTAGTTTGCAACTACAACCATCGGCCCTGAAGTCCCAATGCGTTCTTCACCTTGACGTTATTAACCATAAATGAATTAATTACATGGAAATATATTATTTAATTGGAAAATAGACTGGAAATAAATTACTTACCATATATTTCTATGATTAAAATACATGTTATTATAATACCATCCCAACGGTCCATTATCGATGCCAATGTCCAGCTCATATATGTATTACCAATTTCACAATTCTGATAATCTTTGTCCATTTACCAAAACTGAACGTTTTTTTGTTTACTTTGCGACAATGTGTATTTACAAAGGTTTGCGAAAAGAAATACTGACCGTTAGGCTTAATCAATATCTGGAATTAGTCTTGGTCCATTTTTTTGAAACGGTCTGAATGTACGTGTTTGATCAATTGGCTGTATAGGTAGACCATATAAATGTACATATCTATAGACTTTTTAACCCTTTCCCTCATATAGACTCATTTTGACGCACTCAGTAGGTACCACATAAAGCCTGATCTGCAGAAAATCACAGTTAAACCTTACCAAATTTAATTATAAAGTTCTCATTTCCAGACCACTGAGGAGCAGCGAACAGCATAAAACCTGATCAGCCTGCGAGTTACTCGCAGGCTGATCTGGTTTTATGCTGTTCGCATAGGTCTTTTCATGGTGTCCTCTATGAGGGAAAGGGTTAAGTAGATTTGGAGACTGGGTTGGACCAGTACTTTTCGCTAGGAAAGATTCAGATAAATTATCGTCCCAACAGGAATTGTACTTACGAAGTGAATTATCAATGTAATTCATGGTTCATTTTCAATGTTCATACCAATGTAATACACCTATATATAAAAAAACTACGGTAACACAGGGGTGACATGTGTAGGATTTTATTTATCTCATAGGAACGGCAGAATACGTCGTTGCAAGGAGCTACTAAGTCGTGGGAACGACTTTATCATGGGAATGTCGTTTGCACGAGATACTAAGTCGTGTGCACGAGTTACCAAGTCGTGGAAACGACATAATTATGTCAAGGGAAGACGAAAAGAAAAAAAAATGTGCGAAATCTGTGGCAGGTGGAAGAAACTCCTTATCAACAATCCCGAAATATGTCATAGGAACGACAACAGAAGATGCTTGCTTACTATTGCAGCCATGAATATGTATGGCTGAAGCCCAGATAAAAATATCGGCGATACCAAAGTTTTTCAATATCCAACAACATTACCAACATGTATTCTTTGTGAGGCTTCGAAATTGCCGATATGCTTGTTTAATGTATAGGCATTCAGTATTGCCTTGATAATCATGCCCCCCCCCCCCCCCCCCCCCCCCCCACCCCCCAGTGTTTTAGCATTGAAATTTTAAGCCCTGTCTTTCGCATTCATGACTATGTCAATCAGAATAACAAACAAAACCATTTGTTCATTTGTGTAAACCAGGTCAACCATTGACTGCCAACTTTCATAAAGTCGTGTTAAATCAATTGACACACTGGAAAGGTCTAATGCTAAAAGTAGTGATGTGTTCTCTATCCCATTGTCTAAAAACAAGTAGTGGGGTCCACAATGTACGCAGTTCAGTTTCTCTCTAGAAATTGCAATTTCGAAAACACACGCAGATAATACTAATTAAAGGAAATAAAAGGACGAAAACCACTTTTATGATATAATCGAAACAATATTAACGAAGTTAATAGTTGTGAAACTGTTTATAGCTTGTGCTATTCAGACAATAAGAATCCCAGGGTATCAGGAAATAATTAACATAGACATCTTTGAAGATGCCTTAATTTATCTACGAATAATTTTATCACCAAGGCATGGCGCAGTTTAAATTGAAATAAGAAAATAAAATTTCATCATTTTTATTTCTTTCAATTCAAAGAAATGCCAACGGAATTATACACAGTCGTTATCCGTTCGTTATGTTAATTCTGATGACAAGAGTACAAATGTAAAAAGGTATTGTGATTACGCTTTATATGTGCTAAATATATTTTATGCTTTCTGTAGGTCCCAGTTGAATAATAAAATTGCACAATGCTAGTAATAAATATTCAAGAAATGAAGATAAAAGTTTTGATGATAATTTATAAATCATTTTTATTCTCAGAAAATGTTTGCGTTAAAAAAGGAAAATTACTTTAATTTTGGTTTCTTTGAAATGGTTCTGATAAAAAAAACAACTAATGAAGACAAAATAGTACAATGTACATAGAATTATTATACACACGGTGCATTATTTTCTTGCAGAATTGCATTTAATTCGTACCAACACCATTTCGTGCCTTCCATTGCATATCAAAGATTCTGACATTTCGTAACATAACCGTTTCGTAAATACATGTATAAGCGATTTTGTTCTATAGACAGTAAGGGTTGCAACTCTATCAACATCAACAGAGGTCTAAGCATTTGCCTGAATAAAGATTCGAAGTCACAAAAACAGCGGGGACGCCATCCTAAATGAAACATCAATGCATCTCGTTCATCTAGAACATGTACAATATCGAATTATAGACATTCTATGTTCGTTTTCTGACTCGCCTTGGCGACTGTATTGTATCTACCAACTCAACACTCTTACCGCGGTACTAAGGGATCAATGTCTTAAATTCACACGATAGCCTGTTTATTTATTGAAATATCAATTATTGTTTATGATACTGTTATTACTTGAGGAGAATAAAATGATGGAATTAATATTTCTTCATAAATACGATCTGGGTTGTAAAATGCCACTAATGGACAAGCTTGTCAGTGTCTAATAGAGCACGTTTATATACATGTATTTAATGTAGCACTGAGATATATCGGAAAAGTATATCTAATATTTTACGTGTGGCGTTTATTGTTCTATGTCAATAAATGGTTATTTTATAATTGTAAAACAAAACAAATTCATTCTAGATATTGATTTAAAATATTGAATTATAAAAGTCAATATCTTGAATGTGTTAATGGCAAAAATACATAAAACGAGTTTAAAACAACAACAACAACAATAATAATATGTCATTATCCTTAATTTGGCAACGAAAATGAGCGATTGCAATAAAGAAAAGTATTTCAATTGTCCGATAATTACTTGTTTCAAATATGAATAATCTTAAACAATTATAATTAGGGCGCATTACTTGGTAAGTCCCACCGAAAACATTTCGTAACATACCTGGGTGAATAAAGTGTTCGAACTGAATTGAACTGTAACGGGTTTCCATAATGCCGACATGATATCTATCTATCTATCTATCTATATATACTGCACAAACTCCCCTTTCGGGTATTACTGGCAGGTGGATATGTATATGGAATCTACTAAAAACCTCGTCATTTTCTCAAAGTCTGTGCGTCTGTCTATACCAGAATGTCTAGTAATACGACTACAAGTTTTCCTTATGCGCGACGCGGAAGTTTTCATTAAAAGGGGCTTTCAAAGGCAACATTATCTGTGTCTCTAAATTACTGAAATACTGTTGGCGTAATAAACAATAAACGAATAATATGTGGGATATAGCATATTGTGACTAAAAAAGAAAACAGAACACAGAATTGAGAACGAATTAGTGATTTTAGTTTGTTTGTCTCAAAATGAAAAAAAAAATGATTTTCTAAAATATCAAGAATACAAATCTATCATCAATGACAATGATGATCAAAACAATAATTTGAAAAATGATACAAATAATGCTAACAAAGACATTGATGACAAAGATGATAATGTTAATGGAGACAATGTCAGTATGTGCAACACATGCTGATGAAGGGGTTCTCCTCCTCCTCTTCCTCCTCCTCATATTTCTCTCCATCCTCTTTCTCCTTGTCCTCAGTTACTTCCTCCTCCTCTCTGTCCTCTCCAGACCCAGGGGTGTGGTCAGTCTGGTCCTGGGGGAGATCCCAGTCCTCGTCCTCAGACAGACAGGCAGCCTGGAATAATAAATAAATAAATATTTTAATAAATTAATACAAATAATAGAATACAATTAACAAATTTGTATATAAGATTGTATTATCATTAAGTCTTGGCATAGCTAAATAATAAAGCAAATATTGTGAAATAAATGATGTATAATGCAATTTGAGTTGCCTTAATGACACAGTAACTAAATTATGTGATATCTTTATGTCTGTTCTTTAACCTAATCGCGCATTTTTCATTTAGTATATATATATATTTATATATAAACTTGTTTTGGCCGTTATTTATACATTTGTTTAATATAAAATGTGTATTATCTAGATTTAATTATTTATATATTAATTGAACTACAAATAGGTACATGTAACGTTTTGCTTTATTAAATACAATCAAAATAATAACACGAAATAATGGATTAAAAAGATAGTAAAATACTTTAAAGAATGTTCATTCTGTCACCATATCTTGTTCACGTTTAGTTACATGTATTATCATTATATTTTTATATTAAATTAAATAAATTAATTAAAAATGTATTTTATGTCTTGCGTTAAAAATCAAACATAATCTTGATTCATTAATTTTAGTGGTTGCGATTCTAATAAAATTTCCCACTCACCCAGTCACCAAACATGTGAAATTCCAGGACTTCTGATCTAATGTCAGCCATCAGATGTACTTGTTCTTTGTCTTGTTTCTCCAATTCTGTCTGTCTATCCCAGGCTTCACCGGTATATAGACCCTGTCCAGCAACCCCTTGGTTTTATCCTTTTTACGGTTTAAAGCTAACTTATCCATTGTGTGTCGCACGATGTCAAAAATAATATGGCGTTTGTGTAGCTAATGGTAACGTAGTGACGACGTCGTCTGACGTTTTACGCATTTTTATTTCTTGCGTCATAACGTCAAAAACCAGTTTGAAACATTTGAAAGCAGTGAAGTAAATGAAAACATTATAAAATCCATGTTTTTGAGTTTGTTTTATTGATAGCAAGATTTTTTTTTCAAGAAGAAAATAAATGATATTGAACTACTAATTTATTTTTACTTCCCTCTGTAACAATTATCATTTCAGTTTTCAATATGCTGATTTATCATTATCAATATTATTTGCGGATTTCTGGTTCTAGGTGTCGCTGCTATGGTCCTCGTGCCCATTAAGGGTTTTAATAAGCTTATTGCTCCCGATCTGATATTATCCTGGTGGGTTGTATTACCGGTGTATTTAGAATTCAAAATTTGATTTTGAAAAAAAGAAATATCACTTACCTGATATTATTTTGTTGTGATAATCTTAAACATTTTGTTAATTAAATGTGTGAGTTTTATACATCTGATTTAAGTATTTTATTAGATAATATGAACGCTATGTTGTCTATTTATAGCACAGCCTTGGAAGGGTATTACCGGTGCATATATAAATTTCACCTCCTTTCAATTTCCAGGTCAAGTTCCACCAAATTAAAGCATACTGTATGTGTCAATTGTTGAATCATCTTCCAAATAAACATATTTTGATTTTTTTTATATCAAGTCATATGGAGAACTGTTTATAATAAAGAAAGGTGGGTATAAACTTATGTAAATAATCTTCAAACATTATCAACAAACATTTGTACACTGTAACTTGTTCACATTTGTTATGAAACATTTGCTTATATAGCAGTAGCAGGGTCACATGCAGGACATTTAAAGTCACTGCCACGTCTAAGACACCTTACAGTTGTGCAGTACTTAAGATGTACCCACTTGTCACATGAGGAACACTGACCCCAGTTTACAATATCCAGGACATATTGTAAGTTCTTGTTATCTGGATAGTATCTATCACATACTGAGCACTTTTCTGTGTCTGAGATGTTTTCTTCAAGGCAGGAATCATAAGAGTCAACACTTTCATTCTTTTTGGATTTATTTGATGTCGTGGGGGTTTGGGAAGTTTGTACATTCTTTGTTTTTTTACTTGGGAGTGCAGTACTTTTAATAGCCTTTAATTGGTCTGATTTAGAGAGGTCTCCAACTATTGCTGGTGTAAATTTCCTTTTTTTTGTAGGGATAGCCTGGTATATTTTCCTGCTATCAAGGAAAGAAAGTTCAGTTATTGGGGGCACCTCGTTTTCCTTTTCATTTTCAGAAATGTATATTTTGGAGGGACATTTTTTTACTTCTGGGATAACATCTGAGTCAAGGGGACAAATGCCAGTTTTTCTGAATGCAGAGATAAGGTTCTCTGGAGTTACAGATTTGTTAAATGCCTTGCTGGAAATATGGCCAACATTGTATCTGGTGATTTGTAACCCAGGATTTTGCCTTAGATAGCTTTGACATTCAGCCCAGTAAGCTTTTTTCAATGGCCCAAAAACACCAACATCCAATGGCTGTGTTACATGGGAAGTGTGGGGAGGTAACACAAAGAATTTCACATTATGTGCATTTCCCCATTCAGTAAGGGTTAGATTAATGTGGCTCTTGTGGCCATCTATCAACACTAGGTGGGGTTTATCCCCCGCAACTGGCACATACTTTAAAAAATGCCTTTCCATGAAGTCAAGAAACACAACTGAGTTTGACCACCCACTTTCAGTCATTGTCCCAATCGTTCCGGGTGATGTATTTTCAAGGAAACTATCACTCCATCTTTTCCCTGGAAATACATAAAAGGGGGGTAACCTTGTGCCAGTTGCGTTTCCACATGCAATAATTGTTACATTTTTTCCTCGTGATGAAGTGACAGAATTTGGTGTGAAGCCTTTCTCACACACTACACTAGATGGATTATGTTCCATAATGAGCCCAGTCTCATCTACATTCCATATTTTTTCAGGGCAGTTCAATATGTCATACTCATTCAGAGCACATTTCAATTCAGTGAAGTATTTTGTTATAACTTCTTGAGAAGTTGCTCTAGCCCGCACCAGTGCCAACTTTTGAGCTTTAGCTGTGTGTAGAGAGGGCCACCTATTTTTAAATCCGCTCAACCAATCTTTGGACAGCAATGGACCATTTTCTTGTCTTTTACTTAAACTGACAGCATAGTCAGTGGCCAGACGTCTAAGTTCTCCACAAGAATATCCATAACCAATTTCAGCCATGTAATTAATGTGCTCTACAAGTGACTTTTCTTCTACATGACTGAACATTGTAGATGGTCCAGGTTTTGTCTGGATGATCCCATCTAATGGCAAAGGTTGCAGTCCCAGGTTTCTATCCCTCAATGTGCTCTCTGGCACCCCATAGATTCTTGCTGCCTTATACACAGAGTAGCCTTTACATGCAACATCTCTGTATGCAGCAGAAATAAGGCTAGGGTCATACTGCATCTTCCTCCTTTTCAAGGGAGCTGATAACTGAAATGAAAATGGTCAAAAACAAAAAATTAAAATTTACTGCTAACAGTATAGAACATAACTTTTGTGCATATTTGATATTCAAAACATTTAGTGTACTTATACCTTCAATAAATATTGTTTTTATCATAGCGTGTAATTCTCATGACACCTGAAATTCTCGTGAGCGTCCTGCTTAGTAAGCAAATATTTTGGTTGATTATTTGATTATTTAGGGGATTTATGAATGGAACTTATGTAAATAATGGTATATTTTACTGGTGTATTCAAAGTTTTATGGATATTTAGTGATAAATTCAATTTCTTACCTGTAAGTAGCTCATAACTTCTGATCAAACTTTTTTTGACAGCTAGCGCGAAGTCAGTGTTTACGATAAATATGCAAATGACATTGTGACGTCACTCACGCGACCTAAATTCTTGTTATTTCGGAATACCCCGGTAATATACGACCACCGGTAATACCCTTCCTGAGTATAAATCTCTGACTTTGAAAATGCTGAATCGAATAAACCATAGATTCTGCCAATGTGTACCATAGATTCTGAAAATCAAGAGTCATTACGAACCATAGACCTGGTATTTCCATGGATTCTTTCATAATGCACTATAATTTATATGATGACATTTTGTATCATAAATTTTGTCATTACGCACTGTAGATTCCCTATCATTTCGTACAATACTAGTAGATCATGTGTCATCTATTCGTACAATAGATTTTTGCAAGTACGTACCATGCATTATGTCATTTGTACCTGGGATTCTGTCTTTGCGTGCCATATATTCTGTCGTTACCTACCGTAGACTCTGCTCTTTCGTGCCGTAGATTATTTCATAAGGCACTATGGATTCTGATATTACACATCAAAGATTCTTCCATTTAGTATCATAGATCTATTCGATTCTGCCATTGAGTAGTAAAGAATCTGCCATTTAGTACTGTGGATTCTGTCATTTTATACATTCGGTTTTGCTATTACGTATTATAGATCCCGATATTTTGTACAGTATAATCTGCCATTACATACACTAGATTCTATAAATACGAACCACTGATTCGGGCATTTCTTGCCACAGATTCTGTCATTACGTCCCATATGTTTTGGCGTTGTGTAACAGATTCTGTCATTACTCTAGATAATGTCGTAATGTACATAGATTCTTAATTACCGGTACACACCGTAGGTTCTGAAATTACGTACTATAGGATCTGTCATTACGAACCATAGATTCAGACCTTTTGTGCCAAAGATTCCCTCATTACGTTTCATATATTCTGCCATTACGCACCAAAGATCCTGAAATTCTAACATTACGAACTATATATGATGCCAATTTGCGCTATAGAATCTGCCATTACGGAACATAGCTCAGAAATTGCGTACAATAAATCTTTTACTTTGATCTTTATGCTATACCATAGATTCAGTCATTACACACCGTAGTTTCTGTCATTATATACCACATATCCTGAAATAACTGTCAATATATTTTTTTTTGCGCCGGTTCCAATTTTCTGAAATTAAGTGATGTCATTCCGTTTACCATATGTTCTGAAATTAAGTACCATAGATTCTGTTATCGTAGTCTTAGACCCTAGATTCTGGAATTTCGTAACATAGATTCTGTCATTTCGTAACATAGATTCTGTCATTACCGACTAAAGATTCTTCATTATGATATAACGTACCAAAGATCTGCCGCTACGTACCATTTTTTTTAGGTTTATCCCAATACCTTAATTCCCCTTTTAGGGCAAATTGATATGTTAAGACATGTAATAGAAATTCCTTTATTACCCCCTCCCCCTTGATAATTTTGTTGTCATAAGACAACACCACTCCGTGAAATATTCTTATTTTTTTATATCTTCAAAGTGACAAAGTTTCGTAGAAATATTACCTATAAGTGACAAGATATGGAATATGGCTACTAGGGGGCGTTTATCGTAAGAACCATATTATTGTGCTATCTGTATTACGTACTATACATCCATAGATTCTGAAATTTGTACCTTTTTTTCTGCCCTTATGTATCAATGTGTCATATATTCTGTCATTACGAACTGTAGACTCTCCATTTATCATTTTGTAATAATGTAATATAGACCATGCCATTTCACATTATAGATTCTGTAATAACGTACCATAGACTCTGTCATTTCGCACCATAAATTCTTTAATAACGTAACATAAACCCACAGATTGTGTAATAATGTACCAGGGGCCTCCGTGGCCGAGAGGGTAATGTCGCTGACTTTAACACTCACTCAGCCCCTCATCGCGTGGGTTCGAATCCCGGCAGGGTCATTCGGATTTTCATGTGAGGAAGCCTTCCAGCTGGCTTGCGGTAGGTCGGTGGTTCTACCCGGATGCCTCCGTGCATTCGGGGTCTTCCTCCACCTGTAATTAGCTGGACGTCGCTATATGTCTGAAATACTGCCGAAGCGACGGTAATCTCAAAGAAGTCAAGTCAATAATGTACCATAGACTTTGCCACTTCGCGCCATAATGGCTTGGTCACATATTCACGGAGAACCGCCACGGAACAGCTACGGTCTAATTGCTCACGGATGACTACGGAAATGTCAAATTCCGTAGTCCGCTACGGTTCCAATACGGATTCCCAACGGTGTGAGTACGGAGTTCGACGGATCTACCGCCAAAATGTAGGTAAAAGCCCCGGGAGAGATACGAATTGTAACGGTTCGACACGGTTTAATACAGAGAGACACGAATCAGGACGATTTTAATATGGATACACTTCGGTTTGTACGGTATAGTACGAATAAGAACGTTCCGATACGGAGTAGTACGAATTGCCACGGATCGACCTCGGACCTACCACGATTTAGCATTCTCTAGTCCTCTGTCTTCTATTACCTGATTAAGTATTCATATATAATAATTAATGTAAAATATTGATCAATAATGTTTCTCTTCTATTAATAAAATCTGATGTTTATCTTACAATTACACTAATTATCGTGAATGTTTATATTTTAAAAGTAAAGTGCTTGTTTATTATAGTATCACCCATATTGAAAGGGCCAGCCTCCCGGGCTTATGAGACTCCTCATTCTCTGTGCATCTTTACTCCTGATTCCTATCCTTTATGCCAGGCACCAGGCAATCGGTAACCATTCATTTAACTAGCTGGCGGTTCACCAACCAGCCATATCAGAACAAGCTCCTGGCGGGACTCGAACCTTCGACCTCCCGTTCCTTTGGCGGACACCTGAACTACCAGGAAACGGAGACGGTTTTATGTACTAGTATAATTTGATCTTTTTACCTGCATCTTTAGCATCGTTGTTTGGATAGAAGGCCACACTATAATATAAGACTGATGTATATTCAGTTTTGTACAATGTTTTGTGAAATATGTAATCTTAAATGTAAAGCTATCAGTAATAGTATAATATTAATATAATTATTACCTCTATGTATGTCATCAAGCAGCTCGAACACTGCCTTGGCATTTTGTGCCATATCAATATCAAATTGCAGGCAATTTATTGCAAACACCATTTGATGACGATTTATGACTATGCACTCAGCGACAAAACGCAAATACATTGAGTCTTGAGGTAGTATTTAAAATACCCTTGTGGAAGTACAGGATACTGAATTTATCCTACCAAACAGTAGTGGTCCGTACAATTCCGTACTGTGTCGTGTTGCAACGTAGTAAACCGTAAAAGACCGTTGCTGCAACGTAGTAAACCGTAAAAGACAGTGCGAATCCCTGCCTCTCCGTAGTACAACGTATAAAGATCGTGGCTTTCCGTGACAAATCCGTATTAATCCGTATCATAACCGTAGCTAATACGTAGTGAAACCGTACTAATACGTAGTTCTCCGTATCAAACCGTGGAAATCCTTGACAATTTTGGGCCTCCGTATAAGTACGAACTGATACGGTTTTCATAGACCAGATCGTATCAGTACGGTCTAATACGGACTAGTAAGGATACGCTACGGTTGCTTCATTCGTAGCGATTTTTTGTGTATGTTCAAAAATTGTCAAGGATCGCTACGGATATACTAGGAGAGCTACTGACCAGTACGGGTAGTTACGCTCTTCCGTAGCGGTCTTCCGTGAATATGTGACCAGGGTATAACTTAGGTAATAACGTACCATGGACTTTGCTACTTCGTACCATAGATTCGGTAATAACGTTCCTTAGACTTGACACTTCGCACCATAAATTAATACATAGACTCTGTCATTTCGCACTATAGATTCTGTAATAATGTATCATAGTTTCTGCAATTTCTTCCATAATATATATATCATATCGATGTTTGTTGATAAATGATGATGCTATATTTAGAAGAGTTAATAAAATGATTATCATATATTAACTTTGGATTGCAAATAAATTGGGGGATTAAGTTATTAATAATTTTGACAGTAATTATCCCTATTTTAGTCTATAACACTGTAAGGTTAGGGGTTACAAAGAGGACTAACTTGTGGGTGGTACATAGATAAGATTAAAGTATTTTGACAGTAATTATCCCTATTTTAGTCTATAACACTGTAAGGTTAGGGGTTACAAAGAGGACTAACTTGTGGGTGGTACATAGATAAGATTAAAGTATTTTGACAGTAATTATCCCTATTTTAGTCTATAACACTGTAAGGTTAGGGGTTACAAAGAGGACTAACTTGTGGGTGGTACATAGATAAGATTAAAGTATTTTGACAGTAATTATCCCTATTTTAGTCTATAACACTGTAAGGTTAGGGGTTACAAAGAGGACTAACTTGTGGGTGGTACATAGATAAGATTAAAGTATTTTGACAGTAATTATCCCTATTTTAGTCTATAACACTGTAATAACCAAGTTATGAATCATGGTTAAAATACTAAATATAAATCTTTGTAGTATTTAAATGAATGAGCTTTTTTTTATAGTTACCTCGTTGTCTTTATTTTCAACAGTAGCAATGTACATCCACTATAATTTGAAATTCTTTTAATTCTTTTTTATTTGACACAACAGATAGCGTGCGTGCCAATTAAAATATTTTAAATATATAATATTTTAAATGGTTTGGCATTATTATATGAAATTTTGATCTAGGTCACGAAAATCCGATAGTATCTACTCAAATAACCAACAGAGAGCAGCTAGCACTGTATATGCATACGCCTGCCTTGTTTTCTCTAACCGAAAAATGCATGCTGGAATTTCTTATTGCACCGTAAATATATGATCATTTTCTAAAAGTATGTATGTATGTATGTATGTAAGTCACACAATAACACGTTTTCCCTATGCACGACGCGGATTTTTTTTGTTAAACAGGTCATATATCGCATATGCTATAATATATTGGATATAACATGTGACTAAAAATGAAACAATTTTGAGACCGAATTATAAATGTTTTTAGATTGATTGTCTCAAAAAAAAAAAAAAATATAAATTTCAGTATGTGCAGCACATGCTGATGAAGGGGTTCTCCTCCTCCTCTTCCTCCTCCTCATATTTCTCTCCATCCTCTTTCTCCTTGTCCTCAGTGACTCTCTCCTCCTCTCTGTCTTCTCCAGACCCCGGGGTGTGATCAGTCTGGTCCTGGGGGAGATCCCAGTCCTCGTCCTCAGACAGACAGGCGGCCTGGAAATAAATAAATAAATAAATAAATAATGATATGATGAGGTAATGCATTTGTTTATTTTATTGTGTTTTCATGCAATTATGAAATTGCGAACACATTAAATGATGTATAATGCAATATAAGTTTCAAGTTATAAGTTGTTATGAAACAGTCACCAAATTTTGATAAATTATGCGATATCTTTCTGTTTGTTTATCAACCTAATGTTGTTGTTTTTTTAATATATTTTTAGTATAAAATTTAGTATTTTTAGTATAAAATATATAATTATATTAATGCTTTCTATTTCATATATTAATTGAACTACAAATGCTATATACTTGATATTATATTCATTTCAGCACCATATTATATTCATGCTCCGTGTTTTCGAAAATACTTAAGAACGATCTCAGGCTCAAATTTGAGTATCATACTCACATCCCTACTGAAACCAATGGGCATAATTTGAGTTTGAGTTTGAAAATCATATAAAGTAGCATTTTATTTTCGAGAACAGGGGGCCATGTATAGTTATTTTAATTTTCATATACACATATCTTCATATGAAAAATACATAATTTTAGGTTTTTATTTAAAAATCAAACACACTATTGATTCAAAAATTTTAGTGATTGCGATTCTTATAAATTTCCTAACTCACCCAGTCGCCAAACATGTGAACATCCAGGACTTCTGATCTGATGTCAGCCATCAAACTGTATTTGTTCTTTGTCTTGTTCTTCCAATTCCGCATGTCTCTCCCAGACTTCACAGGTACATAACCCTGTCTAGAAATCCCTTAATTTCACTCTTTTTACGGGTTAAAGCTAGCTTATCCATTGTGAGTCGCAAGATGTCAAAAATAATATGTCGTTTGTGTAGCTAATGGAAACGTAGTAACAACGTCTTTTTACGTTATTCGCGTTTTTCCCTTACGTCATAACGTCAAAAATTGGAAGTAGAGAAGTGAATGGATGTATCACAGAATAGAGGCCTTTTACTTTTTTATTTGTAGCCAGATTTCTTTGATTTTTTCCAAATAAGAAAATAAATATGAACTACTTATCAACACTTATTTTCCCCAGTAACAAAACTCATTAATCTGAGTTACGATATTCAGTTTCAAGAAACTGATTTGCGTGTTTCTGGTTCTAGGTATCGCTGGTATGGGGGGGGGGGGGGGGGGGTTCGTGTACATTGTAGGAGAAACCGGAATTTGTGCATGCAGTTGTTGCTGTAAGAAAGCATGCCGCAAGTGCTGTTCCAAATTCAAATACCAATTCAAGAGGCTTCATTTCTGCTCCCGACCCCCCCCCCCCCCCACACACAACAACAACAAAAAAAAACACACACACACAAAAACAAACGGAGCAGTCACATGAGAAATGGCACTTAATTTTGTTCGGGGATGGTACGGTGAACTTTCACTTGATGCCTCGGCCTCTAGGAATGTCTCTCGAATAATGGCTGTTAATCACTTGTTCGGAATAGTTCGGGGAGAATTGTTCCGATATTCGGCCAGGGTGTACCGGATCATCCACGAATTTGAAACATCATCGGGGATATATCCCCCTAGGTTAGGGGACGCATCAGTGAGTACGCAATAGAACATTCCACTCCGAAATGAGAGGTAAACTTATGTAAATCAACGAGCACTTACCGAACACCAACTTTACATGCTGGTGTATAATTCCACACATTGTTCAATAGGAAATAAACAAACATATAAGATTTTCCTGAGTTACTGATTGGTCAATTTTATGTCAGCGAATTATACCAGATATTGCCGATCCTCTGATGAAATGGTCTATGGGGAGAATGCACTTTTCAACCCTCGCCGAAATTTCAGCGAATATTCGGAGATGCAAACCCGAGATTGGGAATGTGATACCAAACGGTCGCCGAACATTCATAAAAATATTCAAATATCCCTGAAGGTCCTCATATTCTTCGATGAGACATCACCGATGCTTCGGTAAAGCCTCGGGGTGAAGAACAAGAGGACCGTGATGACCCTATATTGTTCACCTGAGTCCCACTGCTCTAAAGGCAACCTTAAGTATTATGGACCATAACGCCCATACAAGGCATAATAATCCTTGGTTTATTAACATTATGTATAATCTGATCAAGATTGCCTTATAAATGTCGATGCTAGAATGTAAACAATGTTAAATATGACATTTTTTTATTCTTCAAGGCCATAATTGGAGATAGTGGTCCAATACCAAGTCAGCCTTGACAAAATAATGGTCATTAATATTACCATCATGTTGTGTAAGTTACTTTCTAAATAATTCATAGGAAGCTGTATTTTCAAGGAATCAGCTTTGTTTGAGCAGTTTTGGTTGAGGGAAATGATGTGATCATTTTTGTTAAATGAAATTAAATTCTTACCAGCATATTAAGAGAAGAAAATTTATAATAAAAAAAAAAGAAATAAAAAAAATCTGCCATGGCAACCAAAATTCTAAATGAATCAAGTTTATTTTAGCAACATTTGTAGAAAATAACCCAAGGACACCTTGCCAATTAAATCAAATTTGGCCAGCGTTTTGAGAACATGTTTTTAAAGTTTTCACTTTATACATATAAGGCAAATTAGTCTCGCCCCTGGCGGCAGTTTTTTTACCGATCAGAATAATTTTGAGCAATTTTGGTAGAGGGTTACCCATGGAACAACTGTGCCAAAACATTTAAAAATCTGGCCAGTAGTTTTGAAGGAGAAGATTTTTAAAGTTTTCAATTTTTTTTCTTTCCGTTGTCATGGCAACCAGAGTTCTACATGGATCAAGTTTATTTTAGCAACGATTGTGAAGGTTCATCAAAGGATCATCCTTGCCATGTTTAATCAAATTCTGTCCAGCGGTTTCAGAGAAGATGTTGTTTAAAGTTTTCACTATGTACATTTAATGCAAATTAGCCCGCCCCTGGCGGCCATATTTTTTTACCGATCAGAATAATTTTAACAATCTTGGTAGAGGGTTACCTATAAAACATATGTGCCAAAGCATTTTAAAATCTGGCCAGTAGTTTTGAAGGAGGTGATTTTTAAAGTTTCCATATTTTTTCTTTCCGTTGTCATGGCAACCAGAGTTCTTCATGGATCAAGTTTATTTTAGAAACTTTTGTGAAGGATTCACCCAAGGATAATCCCTCTTAAGTTTAATCAAATTCTGTCCAGCGGTTTCACAGGACATGTTGTTTAATTAAAGCATACTGTTGGACGCACGACACACGACGGACGGCGGACGCAGGGTGATCACAAAAGCTCACATTGAGCACTTGTGCTCAATTGAGCTTAAATCGCCGAAGCTCTGGGGCTTTCTCGTGGCTCTGAAAAACTTCGGCCTGTTTATCCGACAAAATTGACATTCCCGGGGCTCGTCAATTTCCACCAGGAGTTTGTCCCCGAGGCCAAATATGCCCAGTAGGGTTGGCCCATTAGGAATCGAAAAGTCCCGAGGTAAGCTGCCACAGAGGTATATACCTGTTTATTGTAATAGACGGAAGTTCATTCTCTACATATGATTTGAACTACCATAGACATTATAACAACGTATTTGCTCGTGACAGTATCACTCATTAAAGAGCTGAAGTCTAATGAGGGACATACATGCGATTTGTTTTGAGTTTTATCGGAAAAAAAAAAATCCTCAGTATATTTATATTGATATGAGAAATGAAAATCACACTTAATAAAATAACCATAATAGTTTGCATTTGTTTTTTATGTCAAAGTTGGTGCCTTGTTTGGACAGTTTAGTAATTACTTTTTTATTCCTTTTATCAATTTTGAAAATAGATAGATTTCAATTCATATCGATGTACTTATCTATTGCAATTAAAATGAGGATTACGTATTATGATATTAAAATGAAAACATATAGGAATGGAATATACCGGTAACCATAATTATGAAACTAAATTTCTGCTTAGATAAAGGTGTTTTTAAGACTTCGAGCACTTTTGTTTTCTTAAGGAAAATAATCCCATAAAATAAATATATGCTAGATTGCTTGATTGTTGGGTTTAACGTCCGACCGGCAGTATTTCAGTCATTTGCAGACCATGTCTGCTTGAGACAGATGTAGTGCTGCTTGACTGCAGCATCATGCCGTAGACACCCAGTCACATTATTCTGACACCGGGCAAACCAGTCCTGGAAATACCTTTATATGTTGAGCGGCTAACAAAGGATCTATACCAGGCTCGAATTCCATAATACAATACTTCGCGCTAAGTAATTCTTTATTCTTAACCTAGGAAAGATAACTGGATATCTCGCCTTTTTTCAAGTTAGTCAATTAAATTATGTAGATAACAAGCATTCATTCACATAACTATCTGGAAAAAAGCATGATATCCAGTTAACCTAAGTGAATATGTGATTGGCAGTAGTGGGCACTAACAGACAGTTTAGTCCTGTTAAGATACTTAAGTGGATAACTTGAAACTTTTCTACTTGCCAGATAATAACTGATAATGTGACAATTTTTCAGAAAAGTTTCGACATAGCTAAGTGGATAAGTGACTGGCAGAAATATGTCACCATATTTATTCTAATATTACGTTCGATAGACTTTGCTATTTCGTATCATAGATTTTGAAATTATGTACCACAGATTCTGCTCTACCATTGTGTACCATAAGTTCTGTCATTATATACAGCAGAGTTTTAAAGCATGTACCATATATTTTGGAATAATGTACGTCAGATTCTGTCTTTACGCACTAGATAGATTCTGGCATTTCTTACAATAGGTCATGTAATTTCCTACCATATATTCCGCCATTTCGTACCATAGATTCTGTCATTACCATTTATTCTAATGTTGCGTTCGATAAATTCATAGATTCTGAAATTATGTATCATAGATACTTCTTCATGTACTTTATGTACTATAGATTATGATATTATGTACCATAAACTCTGCCAATATGCACCATAGATTCTGAAATAATGTACCACAGACTCTGCCATTTCGCACTATAGATTCACAACCCACCGGTCCCGGTGGCCGAGTGGTTAGAGCGTCACCCCGGAATCGGGAGGTCGTGGGTTCGATTCCCGGCCGTGACATACAGAAGTCGTAAAAATGGTACTGGTGTAGCTCCCTTGCTTGGCGCCATGGATGTAAGGGTAGTTCCAGGACTGGTTGGATCGGTGTCAGGATAATGTGACTGGGTGTGGTATCATGCCACATGTCTACAGCGTGATACTGCAGTGTGGCAGCACTATATCCAAATACTGAAATACTGTCGGTGGGACGTTAAACCCAATAAACAAACAAACAATAACGTACCATAAACTCTGCCTGTATTAACGAACAATAGATTATGGCATTACGCATCATACATTCTGTAAGTAGGTACCATCGAATTTGCCAATTCGCACCATAGATTCTGTTATAATGAATCATAAATTTTGCCATTACGCACTCTACATTCTGTAATAATGTACCATAGTCTCTGCCATTTCGCAGAGTAGATTCTGTCATAAGTATCTTAGATTCTGCAGTTTCTACCGTATTATCTTACCATATCAGTATTGTTTTGTTAGCTAATGTTGTTATTCGAGGATTTAATATGATATATTATTATTCAATGATAGGATGAGGAAATCTAACTTTGGATGGCAAAAGTCTAAATTTAGGGGTTACACGAATGACTAACTTGTCGGTGCTAAAAGAAAAAAATAATATATTTTGACTGCAATAATCCTTATTTAAGCACTATAAACGCTATGATAAAGAGAAAATTATGAACCTTGGTAAAAATATAGTATTAAACGCGTAAGTTTGCATCATATAAGGAGTTGTTAGAATAGTTATTTATTAATTTCAGCCTCTCTCAGACCGGTCCCGGTAGCCATTCGGATAGAGTCTCTGTCCCGGAATCGGAACTTCGTGGGCTCGATCTCCGGCCGCGACATACTAAAGTAATAAAAATGGTACTGTTATAGCTCCCTTGCTTGGTACTCTGCATATAAGAGTAGTTCAAGGACTAGTTGGCCCGGTGTCAGGATAATGTGACTTGGTGTGGTATCATGCCACATGTCTACGGTGTGATACTGCAGTGTGGTAGCACTATATCGTCTCAAGGAGACATAGTCTCCAAATGACTGAATTACTGTCATTGGGACGTTAAACTCAACAAACTTTACTTTTACCGCAACGAACATCACGTTGAAAAAAAAATGCGCACGTTCTTTACTTTGACCATCCCCGGTGGCCGAGTGGTTAGATCGTCCGCCTCGGGAGCGTGAGGTCGTGGGTTCGATTCCCGGCCGCGACATACCAAAGTCGTAAAAAATGGTACTGTTATAGCTCCCTTGCTTGGCGTTTAGCATATAAGGGTAGTTGCAGGACTGGTTGGCCCGGTGTCAGGATAATGTGACTGGGTGTGGTATCATACCACATGTCTGCGGCGTGATACTGCAGTGTGGCTGCGCTATATCTGTCTCAGGTAGACATCGTCTCCAAATGACTGAAATACTGCCGGTGGGACGTTAAACCCAACAAACAAACAAACTTTACTTTGAATTTTGTTTAGTATAATTTTCAATATGACACAGTAAATAGTTTGCATATCAAATTAAAAAAATAACATATTTAATATTTTTAATAGTTTGGCATTATCACCTAGGTCTCAGAAATTCGATAGTAGCTACACAAATGACCGACAGAGCATCTAGCACTCCATACTTTACGCAAAGGAACAAATGCAAAGTATGTTTATACATGTATATTCATTAGATATATCCGGAATTTCTTGTTACAATTTTTTATAATAATAAAAAAACACACTTTTTGTGAGAGCGCCTACCGTGTTTAGTCTTACCAAAAATAGCATGTTTAAATCCTAATTATACTGAAAGTGACGGGCCACCAAAACCATTTTCTTAATGTATGTATGTATGTATGTATGTATGTATGTATGTATGTATGAGTTTTCCCTATTCGAAACGTGGTTGTAATTGTTAAAAAGGCATATGATATTACATATTGGATATAACATATTGTGACTAAAAAGAAAACAGAACACAAAATTGAGACCGAATTAATGTTTTTAGTTTGATTGTCTCAAAAAATGAAATAAAATTGATCATCAAAAATGATGATATAAAAGAAACAACAAATAATGATACAAATAATGCTAACAAAGACATTGATGACACCGATGATGATGCTAATGGAGACAATGTCAGTATGTGCAGCACATGCTGATGAAGGGGTTCTCCTCCTCCTCTTCCTCCTCCTCATATTTCTCTCCATCCTCTTTCTCCTTGTCCTCAGTGACTCTCTCCCCCTCTCTGTCCTCTCCAGACCCAGGGGTGTGGTCAGTCTGGTCCTGGGGGAGATCCCAGTCCTCGTCCTCAGACAGACAGACGGCCTGGAATAAATAAATAAATAAATGATTACATGTGCATATGTTACAATTGTATATAATGATATCACATGGTCATTGAATCGCGAAATATTAAAGTAACAATTGTAAAAGTAATGGTGAAACAAACACCAAGAAAGAGATATACAATTATGATAAATTTAGTTAAATTATGTGATTTGTTTTTCTTTCTGTTTATCAACTCAGTCGTATATTATTTCATTCATTTTAAAAAAAACAAAAAACACTTATTTATTTTCGTGATAATCATTTTGCCAATCATAAAATTATTAAAATATAATTAGATCTATATACATTTGTTTAATATCAAGTGCATATAGATCTAATTATATTTCTTTTTCTCTTTCATAATATAAAATTTAGCAACAAATCAAGTACATGTATTTGCTATATTTGATAAGATCGCTTTCAATTCTAATTTAAAACAACCCCCCCCCCCCAAAAAAAAAACAACAACAACAAACAAACAAACACACACACACAAACAGAAAATATTTAATACATTATTAATTCCAGCAACATTTCATATTTATTTTTGTATATCTTTTTTATTTAATATAATTCATACATGTATGAATATAATTTGTCGGTTCGGACATAAAAATGACCACAACCTTTATATTTTTATTTGATTTGATTATTATTAGTGGTCGTGAATATAAGCTGGAATGGCCTTTTATCTAAGTTGTGAGAACTTGTGGTCAGACATTTTGTCATTTGTATATTTGCAGTATATTGATATTGTTTTGTCAGTTTTATATTCTAACAACAAAATACGTTTAAACTAAATATTGGTCGCGATTGTGACGGATTTCCTTACTCACCCAGTCGCCATACATGTGGAAATCCAGGACTTCTGATCTAATGTCAGCCATCAGACTGTACTTGTTCTTTGTCTTGTTTCTTCCAATTCCGTCTGTCTCTCCCAGACTTTATAGGTATATAGACTCTGTCAAGCAATCTCTTGGTTTCATCTTTTTTACGGTTTAAAGCTAGACTGTCCATTGTGTGTCGCACGATGTCAAAAATAATATGGCATTTGTGTAGCTAACGGTAACGTAGTGACGACGTCGTCTGACGTTATACGCATTTTTTTCTGATGTCATGACGTCAAAAACCAGTTTTTTAATATTTGAAAGCAGAGAAGTGATTGGATGCATTATAGAATCGGTTGGTTCTCCATCGTCGGAATCCACGTTCGCTAAATGCGCTTTGCTTCTTAAACGACCGTGGGTTATTTGATTAACTTCGTACTCGTGAATTATTAATTAGTCATTTTAATGGATCCGTGGCGGAGACATCGCGGGTCATTTGACCAATGAAACGGGTTTTCGGATTTGAAAGTCAGCTTTTACTTTTCTTACTTCAATGAAGAGTACCGGGTATTCAAAATACTTACGCGTGTTTTCATTGGTCAGCAAGCAGCTGATTTATATTCATGAAAGTCCCACGGTATATACAGTAGTGATAACGGAATTTATACCGTGGGTTCCGACGATGTTGGCTTCTTCCTAAATATACCGTTACCCAGATTACTTTCAATTCGTCTTATTCTCATTTTACCCTTTCTCTTAATTTCGCCCCCCCCCCCTCCCCCACACACATATACGCACAGTGTATCTCTCCCTCTCTCCCTTGCAATATATCTTTCCTGCTAAAAAGCTCTCTTCATAGTTGCCTTTAACTGTACATAACACTATACATAATTAATGAGTACGACGTTTTGCTAATTAAATATCCAACGGTCGATTAAGAAGCAAAGCGTATTGAGCAAGCCTGGGTTTTCCGACGATGTGTGGTATCACGCTACATGTCTTATGTCGTGATACTGCAGTGTGACAGGACTATACATGTCTCATGCAGATGACTGAAAAAATTGTCATTGGGGGTTTATACATAACAAACAGATCAACAGAGTCATAATATGAATACAAGTTAAAAAAACAACAAAAAAACAGTGAAAATTCATGGCTGGGTCAACTGCTCACAAGAAAAAAATCATAATTTTGTGTAAACCAAGAAAATTATTGACAAGCTCTATCTATTATCTAATTGTAGGTATTGGGAAGCCTGCAAACTGTAATCTAAATCGATGAGTATTTATACGCAATAAAATACATCAAGAAAAAACAAAAGAACAGTTTTACAGTTTTATTTGAGGCAAAATCGGCAGTATCCTGCCTTTGGCCACATACAATTTTATAAAATGGCAAGTACAAAACATAAGTAATAAAACGTACACAATATAAAAGCGAAAAGTACAAAAACATACAATACAGAACCAGAACATGAATAAATTATATTAAAGCGGAACAGTTAAATTTTCCAGAGTATTTTTACGAATGTTATTAGCTTCATACACAAATTTAGAAATATTACAAACTATTTTCATATTATTAGAAGACAAAAGTTGAACAAATTTAGTCAGCGTAGGCCATGTTAAATTTCTAAAATATTTTTTTCTTAAGTCTTTATATTTTGGACAACATAATAAAAAATGGTATTCAGATTCAATCATATTTTGATTACACATTTTACAATATCTATTTTCTCTATCAATACCATTAAATCTACCAAATTCGATTTCAAGTGAATGTGAACATAGTCTAAAACGAGTCAAAGCAATGCGATATTTGTCATTTTTAATATAATCAATATATTTATCAATTTCAAATGTTTTTTATACAAGCAGAAATATTTTAATTTCGACATAGAATTAATAGATACATTCCATTCTTGTATAAATTGGTCACGTATACGACGCTTTAAAGTGGCTAAATAAATATTTATCAAACTAGAATTAAAAGTTTCCCCAATATAGTTTAATCCTAAGCTATCAATAGTCAAATTTATTTTGCTAGCCCAACATTTACCGTTTATTTTATGAATCTGATCAGTAAAAGTGATATGAGTTAATGAGTTTTCATTACTTTTAATTTTTAACCAAAATTTTAGAGCTCTTTCTCTCGCTATAATGGATAGCGGGAATCTTCCCAATTCACCATAAATTGCATTATTTGGTGTTTGAGTTCTTACTCCTAGAATTTTCTTTAAGAATTTTATGTGTAATTTATCCATTTCTTTATAGTCATAAATACCCCAAATATCTGATCCATATAATAATATAGGCGTAATCAATGTATCAAAAAGAGAGATTTTTGTCTTAATATCAAGCTTAACCCGGTCAAAAATGGAAAATAAATGATGATATGCTCGTAAAGCTTGATCATGTAGAGCTTTCACGGCTGAAGATAAATTACCAGTATATACAAAGTTTATTCCTAAATAAGTGAATTTTTCAACTCTTTCAATTTCTACTCCATTTATATAAAAAATTTCGTCATGGTTTTGTTTTCTTTTTTCAAAAATACATACCTTAGTTTTTGAAACATTTATCTTTAAACCCCATTTAACAGAATATAAATATAAACTGTCAATTTGAGCTTGTAAACTCACTGGATCAGTTGTAAATAGAACAATATCGTCTGCAAAAAGAATTAGATAGGCGGACAAAAGTTCAAAATCATTTTCTGATAGTGAATTAAAATCAGTTTCGTCTACTATATCATTTATAAAGAGGATAAAAAGTAATGGTGAGAGGGGCTCACCTTGTTTCAAGCCGATAGAGATATCATAAAAATCAGACAATTTAACGTTAGAAGACAATTTAATACACGACCGTACACGACTATATATAGACTTAACAATAGTGAGCATTTTACTACTTATCCCTAGCTGTACCAGCTTGAGCCACAACGCTTCTCTTATTACTGTGTCAAATGCCTTTTCATAATCGATAAAAACACACCACAGTTTCTTATTATGTGCAAGTACCTTTTGTATAACTGAATGAAGAATAAAAATTGCATCGGACGTTGACTTATTATCTCGAAAACCAAACTGATTTTCATGAAATTTACCCTCTCGCTCACACCAAATGTTTATTCTATTGCGTAAGATCAAGGAGAATATTTTAGCCATGATATTAACAATAGTGATTCCTCTGTAATTATTTGGATCTTTTGCATCACCTTTTTTGTATAATGGTATAACGGCCGCTTTCGACCATGAATCAGGATATACACCAGTATCAAGTATATGATTAAAAATAACACACAAATAGGGACTAATAAACTCATGCGCGTCAATGAAAAAATCAGCTACGTTATTTTCAAGGTCATTCGATTTATTTCTCTAAGAGATAACAGTGTTTTCTTTATTTCATCCAAATTTATAGGAACATCTAATTCTTCAATATAAAGATGTTCCTCAAAATTGATGCCATGTAAAGTTTCATCGAAATCACAATGTTTTATATTAGAAATAGTTGAAAAATGATTTACAAAATCCTCCATACTAATATCATTTGATATATTATTTTTATTCTTTTTAAAGTTATTAATGTATTTCCAAAAATTTCTTGGATTATTTTTACTCAGGTAACATAAATTATGCTTTTCATTTTCATAAAATAACATTTTTGCCCTACGCTTGACTTTTGCAAAATGTTTGCGACTATTTATGAAAATAACTTTATCATCTTCCGAACGTGTTGTCAAGTAAGTACGTTTAGCTTTATGAAAATCATTCTTAGCTTCACGACATTGTTCATTGAACCATAAAGACTTTTGCTTTGTTTTGGTACGACCCGGAGTAATTCTTTTACCAAAACACTGAAACGAAATATCAAAAATGGTTTGAGATAATCTATCTACACACTCGTGTATATTGGTTTCAGAAGAAGAAAGTCTATTAATTACTTCATCAAAGATATGTTTTTTAGCATTAATTTGATCTTTAAGGTAGTTAATTTTCGAAGGATCCCAAAATATTTTATCCACTGAAGGAATCTGAGTTACCTCATTATCACTAACGAAATACCTAAGAGAAAAAGTAATTGGGCAATGATCGGAAAAATCAGTCATATCAAGCACACACATATCAACAATTGTGTACAAATTCACGTGATCGGTTATTATATAATCAACAGTACTACAGGCTGGCTTATTTCTATACACTGAGTTAAACGTAAAAGCACCACCCTCAAGGCGTCCATTGGCTATAAACATATTGTTTCCTTTACATAAAGATAACAATTTCATGCCAAAACTATTCGTTTGCTTATCATTATTTTTACGTGGTTTAACATGAGAAAAATCATCATCATTCGGCATAGTGACGTAACGTTCGAGGTTTATGCTTGATATATAAGCAGGTAGTTCGCCCGTGCGGGCATTAAAGTCACCAGCTATGTAAACAGACCCAACATTAGAATATTTACGAATATTATCATCTAACTGATCAAAGAAATTATATTCAAAAAGATCAGAGTTTACATGTTTATATACTGTAGATTCCTCTGGTGGTATATAACAAGTACACATATATACATCCTTATCACAATTTAGAAATTCCCGTTTTAATTTAAACCAGATAATTCCATTAAAATCTACGCTAACAAGATCAATTTTACCCTTGAGTTTATTTTTATAATAAATAATTATTCCTCCACTGTTTCTTCGCGCTCTTTTGTTCGATTTTGGTCTAGGACAGTTAAAATAATCATAACCGTCAATTTTTATATTATTATGTTTAGAGTTCCATGTTTCTATTAATAATAATATATCAAAATCAGAAATAAGATTGAAAAAGTCACAGTCGTTTAGTTTAGACTGAATACCCTGAACAAAGAGAATACATGTACATGTGGACGGTAACAACTGTTTGATTGTACACATGCTTGGATTGGCACATTGCTGTATTCACATGTAAATGAAGGATGATTCTTACAATAGGGACGGAATCTTGACTAATTATGTCAAACGTATCAGTCAAATATGAAGGAAATAGAATCATTACATGTGAAGTAAATTATTCTGTTTCTTAGCTTATTTTAAAGCGAAAAGAACGTGTTTGCTATTTATAACTAATGCGTTTATTTTCGACAAACATAGGGAATCATGGTCATTTTTACATGTGAGGCTAAAAAAGAGTACCGTTTCTGGTCTCCCGACCGACCCTCTTAATTAACGACCGACCCTAAATTTTTTTTTTGATTTGTTTTTTTTACCTTTAAAAAAATATTTCCTCTTTTTTTACCTTTCGTTTCATGTAAAAAATAATAAAATAAAATCCCGACCTTCCAACCCTCTTTTTGATTTGCTGGAGACCAGAAACGGAACTTTTTTTTTTTGGCCTGAAGTAAATTATTCTGTTTCGATTGACAAGAGGAATTTATTTTCACCCCGGCGCCTTGTTCAAATTCGACACAGACCGTTTTTATTTTTTTTTTCTCCTCTAAAATTGTGATCAATTTATTGGAAGGCTATAAATGACATAAAACTATATAAAATACCGACCTTTTATTTTGAGACATTGAAAATTAGCGATACAATAATAAAACAATTAAAATTTACATAAAGATTAACTTTTGTTTTGGTAAACAAAAGTTAATGTCAACCAAACATCAATTTCTAAATGTGTTGTCCTTCTTGTGAAGGCGGACTGCATATAATGATGATAAAATGAGAATTGAAACGATATGTGACTGTGGCAGGAGATGGAATTCGATTGATTAAAAAAATACTTTGAGTGGGCAGAGAAAATATAATGTAAAATTATGTAGTTTTTTTTTCTACACACTTTCTGACAAAGTAAAACATATTTAAATTAAATTTACCCATATCATAAAAAGCCAATGTTGTAATTAACTTTTTACATTATGTCAAGAAATTACAGCACCGCACGATTGTCACGTGCGATAAACTTCTGAGTTTTAAATCGAGGTCTATAAAATTCTTTCCTCACATGCAACCAAGGCAATAAAATGACTAAAATGCATTTATCGAGGTATCGGAATTAGAGAGCTGTGAATTAAACATGGTTTGTTTGATAATATCAACGAAATTTAATTGCTTTAAAAAGGGGGCTTCCTCGGGGTTTAGATGACCATCAATATAGTGCAAATATGGAGTAGGAAATACATATAAAACAATGGCTTTTAAACAAGACATTTCCATCAAATTAAATCTGTTGAAGACGATGAGTATTTATATGCAATACAATATATCAAGAAAAAAAAAAGAACAAAGAAAGTACATGTACATGTGGACGGTAACAATTGTTTGATTGTACACAAGCTTGGATTGGCATATTGCTGTATTCACATGTAAATGAAGGATGATTCTTACAATAGGGACGGAATCTTGACTAATTATGTCAAACGTATCAGTCAAATATGAAGGAAATAGAATCATTACATGTGAAGTAAATTGTTCTGTTTCTTAGCTTATTTTAAATCAAAAAGCACGTGTTTGCTATTTATAACTTATGCGTTTATTTTCGACAAACATAGGGAATCATGGTCATGATTTTTTTTCTCAATAATGAGCTGCAATTTGAAACATTAACGAACTAAATCTTTTTTTCCCATGATGTAGTACATTGTATTTATTTCGACTTGATATACCAGATATTTGAATTTTTTAAAATAACTTTTTAGTATTCATCACGAAATTTATACTTATTTTTTGACATTTTTAAGAGTACTGTTACGTTACAAACCAAACTTAAAGGTCGCTTTCATCATTTATATAAAATTCATTTAAAAAATAATAAAAAAATACTTGAAAATCGTAGTATAAAATGCAACAACAACAATCAACAATGTAAAAGGCCTAAAGCATCAATTTCCGTGGCAACTATGTCATCCAGTCTGCGGCAACCTTTGCGACTGTAAAGGGCTCCTTCGGTACAGTTACAGTGCTTTTGGTGATGACGACATCTTTCAAAGGGACGTCATTTTTGTCTTTGTCTGTGTCCGCCTGCAGCATCTGTTTTAACGTCCACATGCCACGAATCACCTTGCCGAACACCACGTGCTTTCCGTCGAGCCAATACGCTGCACGTGCAGTGATGAAAAACTGGCATGTGTTGGTGTTTTCGCCTAAAATAGTAAAGAAAAATGTAATTTAAACTTATGTATTCTCCTTCTGTATGAAAAATTTCCAATCATATCGGACATGTTTAAATAACCCCTTTACCTCATGAACATTCCTGTACGAACTTATGGCTTGATAAGTATTGGTTACCTGAATTTAAAATGGTATATAGACTAATAGATTTTCCTTTGCCGTGCAGACTGTAAACTGTGAGACACAATAATGTATGAGTCTGGTCAGACAGCTCCTTTAGGAGATGCCTATTTTAAGAGAGCTGTTTGATCAGGGACTGTTCTGTTTGCCAGTTGAGTCAAAATGAGTCTATATGGGGTAAAGGTTAAATAAACGTCTTCAAGTTAAGGTAATCCATCCATCATTAAATTATAGTCATGGTCCTTCAAATGCTTGAAAAGACTTCGGTGTACAGGCAAGTAGTTCTTGACTTGGAGTTATAGGCTATTTTGCTCCAAGTCTATAAAGGCTTGCACTTACAATAAAATTCCCACAATCACTTTATGGACCATGATCGTAATTTAATGATGGATGGATTACCTCAAGCATACTACTGGTAGAAAACCATATATCAGATTAGTTCAATGTAATGCTCAGATTAACGCTATTAACTTTTGTAAATTCAGTTGTGTCTTTGTTGTTGTTGGTTTCCAAAACGATTGTCCTTTTAAAACATACTCTGAGTTGGAACAGTCAACCTGATATCGAACTTTAGGTAATCCATCTATCATTAAATAGAAAATGCGAGACTTTGGGCAGAACAGCCTACAAGTCAATGGGTTCTTGCATCTCCATTGAAGTTTTTTAAGCATTTAGAGGACCATGATTATAATCTAATTATGGGAAGATTACCCTAAAGCTTCAAGTACACATGAAGCTAGCTCCAAACATGTATGTATATATATATATATATATATATATATATATATATATATATATATATATATATTGTGTGTGTGTGTGTGTGTGTGTGTGTGTATACAGACATGTATATACGCGGGAAATGGTTCCATTTCTGTATGTTATGTCTAATTGCTTTTCTGTTTCTACAGTTTGCACAGAGAAACTTCCTTGATCTCTAATGATAAACATGTATATTTCTGAATCTAGTAATAACTTCCCACTTTCATTTATCAGCCTGACACGAACGGAACTTTTTCTAAGCGTGCTTATGTACCTGCATTTGCCATGGAAACCCAACCAGCTCCATAATGATTGAGGGTGAAGTTTTCGTCTTCAAACCGCCCGCCATATAAACTTGTCTCTCCAGAGCCATTGTTGAAGACTACGTCGCCACCTGAAACAGAATGTTGGCATTGGTTGTACTGTAGTACTCTTGAGACTATTTCATCTAATATAGTGACATAATGGTTATTTTGTTTTAGCATGTCAAAAACAATACAGGTAAGATTTATTTGAAAGCATGTCATTTAAAATCCAATTCTAAAGTTCACAATGATTAAAGAAGTTGTCTTTTAAAACAGGTTGTTCACAGATGGCCTTTGACTGAAAACTAGAATTTTAATTATATAAATATGTGTATTACGTTTTAAATACCCGTCTATAGACCATGGCCACCGATGCACCCAACCGTGATGTGTATAAAAAAAAAAGATGGTTTCCCAATAACATGTAATGCTGTCACAGACGGTATTGAAACTATATTAAGAATGATAACACCTAGATTTTTATTTTCATATGCCACTCTTGGCTGATCACATACACTCTTCTTGCATGCTCTAACGTCATAGGCTGAACTTAGGAAATCGCAACCCTAAACTGGTGAACACGCCATGTTGCGGAACGTATCACGTGGTACTGCAGGGATCAGGGCTTTGGGGATACCATATTCTATGTTTAACCGATTTCGCATATGTTACGTTTACCAAAATAGCGTTTTCACGTGCAGTGACACCTGCACTTACCGAGTTTAATTTTCAGGAAACAAAAGCTTAACTAATATTAAAGAGGGAGAGTAGATTTTTTACAATTCCTACCCATCACCTGTGAAAAATTGAAAAGTGTACTTAATAAATAGCCGAATGATATGGTAAGTTCATTTCATAAAGGGAAAAAACTAAATTGATTGAGGTTTGCAACCTTTCAACACAGTTACCTCCCTTCGTAATTTTGTCGTTAGAAGATACAACATGTACTTTGATCATACATTAATAAAAGAATGTTCGCCCCAAGCGACGATCGAATGCCAAACCTTTGGGATTCCTATATCTAGACAACAGTATAACCTTAATCGAAATGGACACCTACCCTGCACCATAAAATCGTCAATAATTCTGTGAAATTTGGTTCCCTCGTAACCTTTGACCCCTTCCCCTGCGGCCAGTGCGAGGAAGTTCTTTGAAGTACGAGGAACAGTTTCTCCAAACACCCCGATTTCTATCGTACCCTTATCTTCTCCACCTATCTCGATGTCAAACGATACGATATTTGTCACGGTTGTGTCCGATGCCTGGAAACAAAGGGAGATTATATAGTAAATCATTTGTACTATTGTCGATATTTTAGCATGCATCAAAACTAACTCGAAATATTGAAAAAAATGGTTATTGTTACATTGTATTTTCATTTTGTAATGTTTAAAATGCAATTAATTATACCAAAACCGATCGAAAACTATAACTATGGAATGTGATGGAATACCCCAACCCCCACATATTGCTTTGTCACAGGAAAGAAAGCATTATTTAATGCAACGTGGCCAGGAATTTGCAATGATAGTTTTAAGTCATAAAATCAAAAGTCTACGCAGTAATAAAATAAAGGGATTAATAAAAGTTTAATTTAATTCTAACAACAGAATTTTGAGATTTTGGAGGACAAGAATCTAATTGAACATCAATGAAAAAAAAAAAAAAAAAAAAAGGTATAGCTCTGAAATCCCAGCAAAACGTGCTGACAATAGACTCATGTGAAGTTTCATCCATTTCAAGCCAGGATTTTGGGAGATAAAAGCGGACAAGGATATAAGGTCATAACTCTATGATAAAATACGATACTACAAACAAACATTCCGATGATACGCACAACTATACTTGATCAATCATATGAAGTTCCAGTTCACGCAAGCGTTTTTGGAGATGAAGTGCGGACAAAGTTGCGTCTACAGACAGACGGACGGACGGACAAGCTGATTCTAGTCAATCACCCACAACTTTGTGAGGGTATAATAACATATGGACAGTTTTAATATATGTAAATGCTTAAATAAATTATATGTATGTTTTCTCGTGTAATTTTTGGCAAAGAAAAGAAACTATTTTCTTTTATGGCCAATATGTCTCTGACTTGCGAACAAATCTGAGAGTTAGAAAGCAATAATTCGAAAAATAAAAGATAAAATTAAATCAGCAGACCCGCGATAACCCCAATGTAGTTATTTGGTGATAACAAATCTATAAATGACCCTCCTACACATTGGTTAGATTCACACAAGGGCATACAGATGGGCAGAACCATCGTCCCTTCAGAGCAGCGGGGTAACTTCCATAAGGGGTGCCGCATTCAAAAATGGCTCTAACATTCGTGTTATTTCGCCTCTTTCATGAATACTACGCACGGTTCGCTGATAGTGATATGGTGCAAACCTAAGTATGGTCAAGTGGGAACATCCTTTCTCATTGAGAAGAAATGTTCCAATTGCTTTTACATGAGTACACTGCATACCACACTGATCTGTGAAGTTCTGTCAGTGGGACGTTAAAGCAGCCTGTTCACAGATGATCATTGACTAAGAATATTATTTTTAACTATAAGTGTGTATTACGTCTATCAATACCCATTTACAGACGCATGGTCACACCATGTAACCATCCGTGATTTTCAAACAAAACACACCCCCCCCCCCCCCCAAAAAAAAAAAAACAAACACAACAAACCTTACAAAATCCGACTAACCCTGGAATGGTGAAATAGACGGCAAGTTGCGAATACAGTGTTACAATGGTAACCAGCACACGACCATCCTTAGGGGATACCCTATTCTATATTTTACCGATTTCGTCGAAGTTGCGTTTGCAAAAAACAGCGTCTTCTCGTGTAATGTGACCAAACTTGCCGAGTTTATTTGTCAGGAAACACTTCACAACATTAACGAGGGGGAGTAGAAAATTATTTTTTAATTTCTACCGATCATCTGTGAACGAGCTGCTTTGAGATTCCCATCAAAATTCATTTATATGCCACGTGGATATAGCAGTAGAACCTACTCGGAAACCCCCGGCAAAACCATAATCGAAAGGAAAGAGTTGATCCGAATGAAAGTAAGTTTCACTGTTGGCTCACTTTCGGAGAGATAACATTGAAATATTACCGACAAATTTATACATGTAGATATAAAAAACATGCATTGAACACTATGATATATTATTATATGTTGCAAGTCAGAGACTTAAACCCACGATCAAAATTGTTTTTTCTCGATGAAATTCAGATCAAAATTATATAATCTACATGTATAAATATATATTTTATATGGAAGTCTCACGCGATACCTCTATCATTAAAAATAGTTAAGATGGCGGCGAAATTCAGATCTCGTGAGGAAGATGATTTCGTTCTCTGCATACAGCCGATGACTCTGCCCAGACACCTGTTGCTCCCCTCCATTACTACAGTAAGCGATATCATATCGGTCACGTGACCAAGCGCTGTAGAATAAGGGAGACCACTCTTAGAGACGAAGAAAAAAAAAGCTAATAGGATTTCAAGATTAATGTGATTATCATAAAATATGAAAATAACTAGTAATATAAAAATACTGTGCATTTGTCTTATTTCCGTCGACTTATCTTTTCTTCTTTATAATTTCCCGAAATTAGAAGATAAGAAAATGGTTAACTATCAAAATTATCAATTACGCATATATGCTAACAAAAAGATAATTTAAATGCGAAATAAAAGGTTTCCAAAAACACAAATAAACTTTTCTTTATATATTAAGAACTATCACGTAATGTATGGAAGTATTTAAAAAAATGTTTCTACTGACGTGGCATTTTTCGTAAACAACAAGAACAACAACTTGCCAGCAAACAAATAAACTCATATGATTAACTATGTATATATTTCAAATGTTTTTTTGAAATACATAAACAGAATATATAAATACCTGTCGAGAATTGTATCAAAGTAATATATAAGGTAACAACACGGCTAGCTTAAAAGATGGCACTTCAAATATTTCTGGAAGTTTGTTTGACTTAGGAAACTTGAGATATCATAACAACAGGAATGAATCTGAAAAGGTATGCAAGTATATGCATGAATAATGAAGAAGAGAATGAAAATTGATAAAAATAAGACTCACGTGCAGACGACTGATCACCAGAAACAAAGAGCCGAAGTAGAGAATTCCTTGTGTTACGTCCATCATGTCTTGGTGTAGATTCATCTATGCCAAATTTCCACTGCCACGTATACAAGTATACGTGTACCCAGCGTTCATCTGGCTGGGCCTATCAGGTTTCCATATCCGCGGTCTTCACGATACAGATTCTGTCTGGGTCAAACTTGACTAAATCCCATGTGCGGTTTCAACACAAGCACTGGTTAAGTACAACTGATCTGTAACGTTATACGTGTACAGTGTACTATAAACAAAGACGTGTGTGACCGAGTCAGATATGTTTACTGTTTCATAAAAACGTTGAAACAAAGAGAGCACGTGTTGAAATATATCAATCTTCAGTTTTTGTTAAATACGTATCTCACCGACATGTCAGTGTGATGTCATAAGCACAAACGCTACAGTATTTGAATTCGCTAATACAAATGTACGCTAATATTTTAACGATCATATTCTCCAGTGGGAGATCTAGCCGGTTGATGGGGGGTACTAGGGAATATGCCCCGCAGTTGATCGGCAATTGAAGATGATGAGGCACAAATTCATTGATTGCATGTTGAGCATTTTGTAAAAATATAACATCATGCATGTATACTGAGCTAGTTAAAAACAATTTATTGTTTGTCAAAACAATTATAGAAGATTGTGAGTGTATGTGAGTGTGTGGCACATGGGGGTATCTTTGTGATTTCTTGTGCACATATACAATCCCCCCCCCCCACACACACACACATACAGATGAATCTTTGGATCTTCAACTGGACTTTTTGTGTTGCGTTGTAAAATAGGATCGTCCGTGGGAACCTGAATTAAGCTTACTATGAATTACTATAAATTAAATTGTGTGACGCAAGCCAGTGGCACGCTGTACTACTTTGTACGCTGTAATATTTTCCTAGTTAATCAAATAGGTATTTCAGTGAAAAACGAGTGTTCGGTCCTCAAAGTAAAATGATTTAATAGCTACAAGGTCCATTTGCTGTGGAACATTTCCAAATTCCCACTTGATCCTCTCCGTTACTGTTTCAGGTTATGCTTAACTCAACATTAAGACTCTCAGTCATTTGATTAAAACGTATTTTCATGCAAAACAAATGAAACGTGTATTAGTATAACATACAAATTAAAATGAAAGAATTGTTATCATTGACAAATATTATAATATAATTATTCGACATAATCACCGTGTAAACAAAATTTCACAGGTTCAATAGAAACAGAGATTGACAGCTTATTCTTTGCCCATATCGAAATGTGGTAGGTGGGCTCATTCTCGAGGCACGCGATAAAGCGCGTTATTTCGGAAAGCTGCCAATCTCTGTTTATAAGTCTCTGATTTTAGTATAAGTATCTACCAATAAATGGAGAGCATAAAATATATATTTCGCTATTGTTATAACATTCTCTTACAGAAATCATACAGAAGAAGGGGACAAGTTTCAGACCATGCAGTTATATCCCTGATCCGATTGTCGGGTAACTACGAAGACGGGTTTATACGAGGATTGAGTCAATAACGCCCGGAGAGTCGATTATATACGAATGATCCCGATCATCTATATCTTATGGGGAAGTAACCAGTGTCTGGCTTTCATCCGTCAGATTTAATGTGTTACATCTTATATACATCCGCCATCTGCTGTGGTTGGTAATAATGCTTATACCCCCCCCCCATAGCGGGAGGGAGGGAATAAAGAGGGAGGGGAGAGGGGTGGTGGCATCTGGCGCATGTTTCTGTCATTGGCATGTAGACCGCCCATTGTGACTCTGCAGTAGTCCTATTTCGCGCATAAGGAATTAATAATTTTCTTGGGCCTTTTTGTTTGTTTGTTTGTCCAAAGGACACTTTTACATTATATTTCAGTATTTATCTACAAGAGAGAGAGAGGACAACATAGCTAAACACACCTTTAACAAATTAACAACAGTCATATTGTGCTGAATTATTGATTTGGGGTTTTATTGATGTCCCCTATTTAAAACAGATTGAGTTGAATATATGTATATGTCAGATTGGAGATTAAATGGCGGCAATAGTTACACAAAAGTCAAGTCTATACTAATGTTACGCTGCGATGAATATAAACTGCAGGATATTCAAATGTTCTACTGTTGTCTGTTGTCTTTCCTTTTAAACAATTAGAAAAAATTCACGTTTTCGTGCAGGGGTACATTGTGCATTATATTTCTGCTTAATAAGACATGCCTTCAAAAACTTAATCGTGGCTCGAATTCCACCAACAATACTTAGGGTTAAGTAATACTTAAATTCTTAAACTAGGTAGACACACATTCCACCATTCTATTTATAACATTAAGCATATGACTAGACTGAAATGAATAATTACCTTAATAACTAACAAATAACTGTTAAGAAATTAAATATTTTGGAATCTTATTACAGAAACAAGACTAATGAAATTTGCCCTTAAGTATTTAAGTTTTTCTTAGCGCTAAGATTTCTTGGTGGAATTCGACCCTGGTGTAATAATGTCGGGAATATTATATCTCGTGGCCGCAAAACTATAATTTAAAATGTTTGATAGCACATTGATTTCAATGTCGCAGCAGCAGCAACAACTTAAAACACACACACACACACACACACACACACACACGTCAGCAATGCGTTAACAATCTAGATCATCTGTCCAAACTTCGCTACCGGTATATTGTGGCATTCCATCATCACCCCACTCAATCCTGTCGGACAAGTGCGACTGTCAAGTTCCGTATACACGGCGGGTGGCGGTTAACTGTTAGAACCAGATGTTGTTTACAGGTTGTTGACACAGACCCCCGAGCTACATCCTGCAGAAAGAACCATATATTGTATGTATACATAATTTCTCATACACAAATAGCATTTTATTCTGATCGTATAATGTCCTAGCAATTCGGTTATTTTTTTTTTAATTAACTATTTAAAGACCCACAGCCATATAGCCAAAGGCGGCTAGGCATTATGCGAGGTCTTTTAATTTTGAATTTCAATTGAATTGATTTTGAAAGATATTACTTTAATAAATATGTCCCTAACTGCCAAAATAAGCCCCAAAATAGTGGATAAGGTCTTGGAAATGTTCTAATTTTGAATTTGGATAGCTTTTGAAAGCTAGCAAGGATAATTTCCTTGAAAAATATAGCCAAAAATGGAGAACGGAGATATCCGGGTGTACATTTATATTGTGTCCCGTTTGACTGTTTGTCCAACAGGGCTCATATTGGGAAAAATACTTTTTGTCTTTATTGTGTAGACCAGAGGGACCTCCAACAGCTAGAGAGAGCTGTTTTTTGGGGTAGCTTTATATTATAGATAGAGGATAGTATTCAGTAAAGAGAGAGTGAGTACGGACTTAATCAGGACTATGTACACCCTTCTATCTCTAAATCTGGCTGCCAGAGAAGCAAAAAGAAAAAAAAGAAAGACGCAAGAAAAAAAAGAAGGGAATTTCCCGTTTTGAATTTGGATAGCTAAAATGCGCTAGCAAGGATGAAGGTCCTTGGTAAAATAATGTGCCAAAGTGCCTAAAGATAAGTTCTAATTCAGAACTTTGCATATCGGCATTTATTTAATTAGAAAAATGTATTTTCTTTATTTATATATTTATTATTTTTTTAGATATTTTTAAAGTTGCCGATATTGATTCGCGGTACCTGTGGAGTCGCGGTGGTCTATTTTATTTGCAAACGCGCGGTTCTAGCTCTAACATGTTGGTTTGAACCATTGAAAATGCCTACCGTAATTAGCAAACATTCCCCCCACCCCAAACCAACATCTCTATGCTTTTTCTTTTTTTTTTTTTTTGCTGCCCCCTGCCTCTTTCCTGATAACCTGTAAGGCTCAAGGGCTGTCCTGTTCACCTTCTCGTATTCCCTATGAACCCCATATGGACCAGTACTTTGTGGTCATTTAGACTTTGGAATAGGTTTCATTTAAATTTTTGTATTCCAAAAGTTAATTGCCAAATCAGTTTAAGCGATGTTTAAAAAGCTAGTCCATAGGGCTCCCCCTCCGCGCATCGTGAGGCCATCGATAAATAGGAGCGACATTCGCGGCCGCTCGCCCAGTTATTCCGGGCGAGGTACTAATGGTCGTCCTACCGGCGCCTCATCTGAGCGTCCTGCAGGTGCCAGTTACAGGTTTAAGCACCTAGACTATCGGGTTAGGCCCCTTCTTCGTTCCCAGCACCTGCCGACCTCTACTCGATGTTGCTGTTTGGTCATGCCAACCAACACCCCGCTGACGCCCGTCGGGGAACCGGGTTCGAGTAGGTTCGAAGCGACCTATGTGCACGACCACGGCCCCCCGCCCGACACGCCCCCACGGTGCCGTTCGCACGATTTTTGTTGATAGGGAAAGATATTTATCATCATTCGGGTTAAATTGGTTGTTATAAACCCCCACTGTGGTGCCCAGAGGGGATGGGCCTGATACACCCGGAGAGACTTAAGGTCTCAAACGTGTCCCCGCCAAACACCACAACGGGGGATGCCCTACTCTATATTATTATTTTTTGATTCTCTCCCTATGTTTGGGGTTTTAAATTTTCGTTAAAACTCCAGTTTCCCTAAGAAAAAGGATTACAATCCTAATAATGATGTCACTTTTGGTGCCACTTGGGTATAAAAGGGATTTGACAGTCAGATTATGGATTCCTGCTTGATACAGCCTATCCCGCAGGGCTTCTCTAAATTTTGTAAGTTTTTGACATTGTCCAGTGGGATCAAACAAAATATGGCCCACTGTCTCAATTCCGTTACAGTAACGGCATTGGGTTTCTTCAGAAACTTAAACTTTGAGTGCGGATACCCGACATGCCTAGTTTTAACCTATTTATGACTATGTCTTCTCTTCGCTTGCTACTATAGTTGTAACATTTAGTTTTAACCTTGGGGACAAACATTCTCATTTGTGCCTGACTTTCCTCCCAGATTTTTTGAAACTTTTCTTGGGATTTTTGTTTAATGATTGTATAGACCTCTCTTTTATTTAATTCAATTTTAAGAGGGTGACCTGTTTTTGATCCTATTTTTGCATTTTCATCCGCCTGATCATTTCCCCTTATCCCCACGTGGCTTGGGATCCAGACTTGAGGGCAATCAGTGACCCTGGTCATTTTATCTGACTGAAGTTCGTGTACCTGCAAGCCTCTGGGCTGTTTCGCTCCTTACGGAAAAAGACTTTGATTAGAAATAAAATGAAAGTAAATATCGGAAAGCTTGTTGTTTCTGTAAGTGATAATTAGCATGTGATTAGCAATGATAGAACAGGGTTTCTTTTTAATGTAACGATGTCGCATTTGTTTCTTTATATTATTATAAACGTAATAAACGAGGATCAAGTTTACAAGCGATGCCAGTAGTCTTAATTTTATAAACCCGCTTTAACTCGGGTGTAGCAAGAATAGATGAATATAAAATTGGTTTTAATTGAAGGTTTACAATAAACGCCTTCCCTCTCTCTCTCTCTTAAGTACTTTCTAAGATTTATAGAATTAAATCAAAAGGAAGCAAATATAAAATAAAGACCTAATAACCTAACAGAGGCCCTCAATTCTGATACATGTATATGTAAAGAGCAAATCACAAGAATCTCTCGTTAAGTTACGTGTACTCTCATATGACCGCGAGATAGCGTGAGATGTGTATATAATTGCTCAAATCAGTTATAAATATGATGAGTTTTCTCTACAATTCATTGTCGATTAAACCAAATATGTATGTCTCTCATTATTGCAGATCTCTTTCATGAGTGATACTGTCTGCTAAGTGTCTGCAAGATGTTAAGCGTATTAGCCAAATCCCGTTCACCTGTTGTTGTCAAGTTTTTCGTCACGAGAGAAAACGTTATTTCGAACAGTTTCATATCTCTAATGGTTTGAGTATGTCTTTGTATAAAACATTATATATATATATATATATATATATATATATATATATATATACACACACACACAGTTATGCAACACATATATAGTTATTGAATATTGCAACGTCAGACCTGCCATAATCATGCTTATCCTATATTTATTTGAATAGACCATATTAACATACTTCTCTGTGTCAATTGTGAGAACTGAGCAGCTAAGTATGGTAAAATACCACCACATTCAGTGGTTTACATTCCGGAAACGGCCATTATAAGATTCTATATTTAGAAATAGTATTATTAGTGTTAACTATGCATAGCATGTGTTTACAAGTCGTCTAAGTGAATGATCAAGATATACATTCCTTTCATGCGGCAAAGAAACCCGAAATATAAGAAACAATCCAAATCATAATATTCAACTGGGCGCTGTCGAACAGTGGTATAGTATGTAGTTGAACTTCTTCCTGGCATTGGAAAATAGCATTCCGTCTAAAAAGCTACACTCATGTATTTTTATTTGGTTAAAAATCCAATATTGTTTTACTATATGCCGAACCCCTACATATTTTTGCCAGGCGCAAAGTACTGGCCCAACAGAGGGGTCAAGAGATATTAGTGTGAGTAATTAAACTATTTCATATCCTATGTAGCAGAACTATTATATACTATTTCCTAAATGATTTCAAGAAAAAAAAATCGAGCATGTCATAATCTTTAAAAAATGTCCTCTATAAACAAGTATAGTACCTTTCAAAAAATGAAATCCACATTGAGAGCTGACGGCGAAAGTGATCCCTGTATGTACTTAGTTTCGCGGTCAGTCCCCGATGTTCACATTTATAAATGTTGCAGTGCCCTCCTACCAATACTTGCACAAAATGATCGAATAGCTAAGTTAAAATGGGTTGGCATCGATTCAAGGTAAAATATATCAACCGCCGAAAGAGAGGCTACAAGGTTGGTTTTTGGCTCGAATGAAGGCTGTTTCCTTTAATCTATGAAATGGAGTTATTTTTATTTTATTTAATACAAACTAAAATGTGAATGGCAAATTTTACGTTCATAAGAGACCATAACTCCATAGAAAATGGTGGCTTAAGTCGGAATCATCTGTACCAACGGTCATTTTCATTTCGTTATTCCTGTCATGGGTTATTGTCCAGACAGCATTAAAGCAAACAAAAGGGATTATACATTGCATATATATAATCTTGTGAGATTATTCATTACATTAATAATCCTGTGGGATTCTTCATTACATGTATGACCTGGAGGGGTTATTCATTATTTATAACCATGTGAGATTATCCATTACAATTTTAACATTGCGGGATTATTCATTACATTAATAACCCTGCAGGATTATTCATTACATTTATAACCTTGTGGGATTATTCATTACATTAATAACCTTGTGGGATTATTCATTACATTTATAACCTTGTGGGATTATTCATTACATTTATAACCTTGTGGATTATTCATTACATTTATAACCTTGTGGGATTATCATTACATTAATAACCTTGTGGAATTATTCATTACATTTATAACATTGTTGGATCATTCATTACAATTTATAACATTGTGGATTATTCATTACATTTATAACCTTGTTGGATTATTCATTACATTTATAACCTTGTGGGATTAGTCATTACATTAATAACCTTGTGGAATTATTCATTACATTTATAACATTGTGGGATCATTCATTACATTTATAACATTGTGGGATTAGTCATTACATTATAACTTTTGGGGACTAATTCATTACATGTATGTCCTAGAGGGGTTAATCATTATTTATAACCTTGTGAGATTATCCATTATATTTATAACATTGTGGGATTATTCATTACATAAATAACTTGTTGGATTATTCATTTAATCAATAACCTTGTGGGAATTATTCATTACATTTATAATCTTGTGGGATTATTCATTACTTGAAAAACATTTTGGGGATTATTCATTACAATAATAAACTTGTGAGATTAATCATTACATTTATAACCTTGTGGAAATTATTCATTACATTTTAACATTTATAATTTTGCTGGATTATTCATTTTATTTATAACCTTTTGGGATTAATCATTACATTATAACTTGTGGAATTCATTAATTATAACCTTGTGGGGATAATTCAATACAATAATAAACTGTGGAGTTTAAATTCATTACATTTAATAACCATTGTGGAATTATTCATTACATTTATAACCTGCTGGATTATTCATTATTATAACCTTGTGGGATTATTCATTACATTAAACTTGTGGATTATTCATTACATATAACTGTGAATTACACTTATGGTTATATTATTACATTTATAAACCTTTGGATTATTCATTACATTTATAACCTTGTGGGATTATTCATTACATTAATAACCCTGCGGGATTATTCATTACATTTATAACCTTGTGGGATTAGTCATAACATTAATAACATTGTAGGATTATTCATTACATTTATAACCTTGTGGGATTATTCATTACATGTATGACCTTGTGGAGTTATTCATTACATTTATAACCTTGTGGGATTATTCATTACATGATGACCTTTGGTATCATTACATTTGACCTTGTGGGTTATTCATTACATGTAGACTTGTGGGTTATTCATTCATTATGACTTGTGGGATTATTCATTACATGTATAACCTTGTGGGGTTATTCATTACATGTATGACCTTGTGGGATTATTCATTACATGTATGACCTTGTGGGATTATTCATTACATGTATGACCTTGTGGGGTTATTCATTACATTTATAACCTTGTGGGATTATTCATTACATGTATAACCTTGTGGGATTATTCATTACATTTATAACCTTGTGGGATTATTCATCACATATATGACCTTGTGGGGTTATTCATTACATTTATAACCTTGTAGGATTATTCTTTACATGACCTTGTGGGATTATTCATTACATTTATAACCTTGTAGGAATATTCATTACATTTATATTAATAACATTAATAAATAACCATGTAGGAATTATCATTACAGTTATAACCTTTTGTGGTATTAATTTCATTTATGACCATTTGAAATTCTTTATTTCATTATAACCTTGTGGAATTATTCAATACATTTTTTAAATTTTAAAATTTTAATTAATTGGGATTATTCATTATTCATAACATTGTGTGACTATTGCTTACTAGTATGACCTTATGGTATTAATATTTTCTTTTTACAACTGTGTGGGAATTTTCAAAACTTCCATAAACAATGCTTAACACTATGTACAGGTATTATTTAAAATCACAAATTAGGTAGAAACACAGTCCACAATTCCTGTATTACAAGTATATGACAAAGTTGGCATACATCATTAACTTAATTAACTTACAATATTTGTCAACAAATGAAAAAATAGGGCTAATTTCATTAGATAAACAAGACAGATGAAATTCATCTGTGAGTATTTATGTACTACTTCGCACTAAGATTGTTAATGGAATTCAAGCCTTGTGGGAATTTTTATATATATTTTTTTAAATTTTGTCATTATTATTGGCATTTAATGAGACAAAGAGTGTGATATTTCACATTTTATTACCATGCAGTGTACACATCATTCAATATCTTACTATACTGTGATTATAAAAATACAAAATGTGCATATTTTCGGTGGTAAAAATTTGTTCTGAAAATATCAGCATAATAAGACCACATAAAAATAGTTTGCATTTAAATAAAAAAACACAACAAAAATACACTAATATATCAAACAACCCTGGAAAAAGAGAGGGTGTAAGTTTAAGTAATTAATGTTTAATTTTAATAATTCCCAACTAAATATCCAATAGTAGTAACGAATGCAGAACAGAGGAACAATGCCATCAAGATATTCAACAATGATGAAAAAATCCCTGTTACTATCAATATTGACACTTGTATTAAAAGCTATGATGGTTAAGCCTTTACCTCATATATAGACTCATTCTGACACAAATCAGGGTCACCTCTGTTTGCACCTACAATACTGAAGCTCAGATTCAACACAACCTGCATGGCAAAGAAGAATCCAGTGCTTTGTGTACCATTTAAAGTTCAGTAAATTGATATTGATTAAATCTTAAATTCGTATATAAATATTCAGGAGGTAAAGGGTGGTTAACAGGTAGCTACAGAGTGCAGGTGACCAAAATCAGAATGTTTTTATATTCAGTATAGCTGCAATATATTTAGAATCAATATTGAAGCAGTGAAATTTCTTTTTTTTTTTATATATAACCTGACCTTATACTGTTTTAGTGATATTAAATCTGCTATGATATACAAATATGTACTTCTTTATTGTCATATACAAAATTTGATACATTTGTTTCATGATAATTTTGAGGGGAAAAAAAAAAAAGAGTAAAATACTAATAACGATCATTTTGGTTTTTGCAAAGGAGGACACACTTCCATTGTTGGTACCCATGGTACGTTTCCATTAAAACTTCGTTATGATGATGAAGATTAATCCCTTGCAATTATGCTACAAAAATGGAAATACTTGTTCTTCTAAAGAAACAATACAAGAAATGTCTATCAAGACTTTGATATGTACTGGTCTGGGATCAAACCCATGACCCCCTTCTGACCATTTGACCCCCAGTCTTTATCTTGGAAACAAAATATATATTGTATTAACATCAGTATTGTACTCTTAGTTAACTCAGAGAAAGCATATTCTTATAATTTTTTAAAAAGGCACAAATTGGTGTATGAATATTATCACAAATAAAATCAAGTTGAACACATTATAGATATAATTGTAAATACATTTCATATGGCAAGAAAATAAAAAATAAAACAAAAATGTTAAACATATTGAAAAAAAATGGTACTATTGATAATATAGTCTGAAGTATGATTTAAATTAAATGGCAAAATCATCATTTCTTATCATGAGATTAACTACTTACCTTTCCCTCATACAGACTCATTTCGACGCCCTCAATAGGTACCAAACCAAAACCTTAAACCTTACCAAATTTAATTACAAAATCCTCATTTCCAGACCACTGAGGAGCAGCGAACAGCATAAAACCTCGCAGGCTGATCTGGTTTTATGCTGTACGCATAGGTCTTTTCATGGTTTCCTATATGAGGGAAAGGGTTAACTTACACTGGTAAAGTGACTTACAGGCCCGCTGGGCTGGGTGTTTACATCAAATATGTGTATATTAGATTATTTTTTATGTACAATTATGCTTTAGAACCCAAGTAACCATAAAGACAGAAGATTATCTTATTTCATCAACAAACTGGAAAAAAATGAAATACACTATTAATTCCCTCTCTGTTAGCAAGTTGCTTTAAAAGTAATGGTATGAATAAGATGATTCAAGTCTTGTATGGTGTATAAAATGTTCAAAATTTACTCTCAATGTGTAAAAAAAAGTGTGAAGAAAGACTTCATGTTTACACTAAATATGTGAAGAAATACTTAATGTTTACACTAAATGTCTAAATAAAAACTTTATGTTTACTTTTACACTTAATGTGTAAATAAGACTATATGCACACTAAATGTGTAGATAAAGGCTATGTGCATACTGGTACATTAAATTTGTAACTGACATGCTTTTGGCACTATACATCATAAGAATCTTATGACTTTGCATAAAAA
>CM037783.1:46465313-46515313 GCA_021229015.1 Solen grandis | reverse complement strand
GGGGAACACAGACTTGATAACTACCTGCAATTCACAATTTACATCATTCCTTATTCTCTTTGACTGCAATGTTCTAGTGTCATAATTTACACAAAGCACTGATTCCTATGCCAAATGAGAAGTTTAATAGTACGATGTCGGACAAAATGGACTACTTAAACAGAATTTCCAGACGGACCAGATCCAGACGACATCAAACAAAAGCAAGCATTGTAATCAATGGTGCACCTCGATCTCACTGTGTGAACTTTTGAACCATCATTGAAAAACTAACCAGAGAATTATCGGCTGCCCAAATAGTTAGTTTCTGTGCTCTTACAGCTAAGATTAAATGTTTTGCTGCAGACGTTACTGAGACTGTATATTATCCTCTAATTGCAGAGAAGCCAAAAACTACATATCATCTTCCAAAAGGTCATTTACGCAACTTTATCAGCGTGTCTTCCTTTATGACCACTTATTTCTTCTTTTTCAACCAGACATTGTCATTTTTATTACAGAAGTCATCAATTGTAGAATTTTCCAGACATTTTCTGACATTTCCTTGTTATCAGACAATTATTAATTCTCCACAATATAAGTAATGCATCATTACTTCAAAATGGTACGGTATATTAAACCAATTGTGAAGAGATAAAATTACTATCATCTTTTGATTATGTTTCACTTATAATTTCCAAGAAATATGTTGGCTGGAAACCTAAATCACTGATCAGTGGGGTCCTTTCATTTTTTTTTTTTTTGTTAATTCTTAAAACATTATCTTTTACCACATCCCTGTGTCCAAGAAGTGAGTTTGATCCCTGGCCACAATATCCCGAAGTAATTAAATATAATACTGGTAATAAATAAGCTCCTTTGATTTATGCTCATCATATTCCATAATATAGACCATTTCAACTCTCAGATCTGACTGCAACATACCAAAGTCGTAAAAAATGGTACTGGTATAGCTCCCTTACTTGGCGCACAGCATATAAGGGTAGTTTCAGGACTGGATGGACCGGTGTAAGGATAATGTGACTGGGTGAGGTATCATGTCACATGTCTACAGCTTTATACTACAGTGTTGCAGCACTATATATGTCTCAAGTAGACATCATTTCCAAATGACTGAAATACTGTCGGTGGATGTAAAACCAAATAAACAAACAAACAACTCCAACATGAGACATAAACCTATGTTAATCAACAAGCACTTCCCTAACACCTAATCTACCTGCTCGTGCTTAATTCCACACAATGTTCAATGATAAATGTAAACATACATTTTAGATTTTTCCCCAGTCACTGACTGGTCAATTTAAATCAGTGACTTATACCAGGCATTGCCGATCCTCCTGTGAAATGGTCTAAAAGGGGAGTTCCAGAACCAGTTAGTCCGGTGTCAGGATAATCTGACTAGGTGTTGCATCATGCCACCTGTGTACAGCAAGATATCGCAGTATGGCAGCATTATATCTGTCTCATGTAGACAAAGGTCACCAAATTACTTAAATTCTGCCAGTGGAACTTGAACTGAATCAACCAAATTTTTCCACACATGAGATACTGTTAACTTAACCCTTTCCCTCATATATACCCCTTTTGACGCCCTCAATAGGTATCACATAAAGCCTGATCTGCAGAAAACCACAGTTAAACCTTACCAAATTTAATTACAAAATCCTCATTTCCAGACCACTGAGGAGCAGCGAACAGCATAAAACCTGATCAGCCTGCGAGTTACTCGCAGGCTGATCTGGTTTTATGCTGTTCGCATAGGTCTTTTCATGGTGTCCTCTATGAGGGAAAGGGTTAAGTGGAGTTTGTTTTATATTTTAAGCTTCATTATGTTTTATGTTATATGTAACTTGAAACTCATCATTTTTGCATTATATTTTTCCTTCAAAAATATGGTTTGTTTCAATACCCATTTTGCTGTTACAATTGAACAAAATAAATTCTATTCTCCATCATACTATTATCATTTTTAGGCTGTTGCTGAGACACTGAAATTCATCTTCAGGGCCTTACAGAGAAAGAAATCCTTAATTCTGATATCAGCGAGCCAGACAAGTGTTTGAAAACATCTGTGGTGCACAAGTTTTGGAAATATGCCTGGCTTGATAACAGGTGAATGGCATTACCTGGGTCCGAGAATAATTCATCTTAATTTGTGACTAGATAAAGATTCACAAGCATTTTCTCCAAGTGTTCCCTCTCACACGTTGACAGACAGTCCATTTTTTTTTCTGTGTTTACACTGATGCTAATTCATGTAATTGTGCAGAAAATTGCGAAATAGCAGCTGGGAGAAAAAGGGGGAGAGAGTGCGATCTGGAAACTGGATATACTCATGACAGAGGCCACCAGAGGCTGATCCTGTTTAATGCAGTTTTCGTCACATTAAAAGATGTGAGTGAGGTAAACTTATTCGACATTCTTTCTGTAAACAAAGTATATGCGTAAGGGAAAATCAAGGGGACATCATATGTTTAACCAGATGAAATTGTAAAGCAAAACCAATAACGTCTGATTTTTCATTAAAAAAGAAATCAGAATTTTTACCTGCAAACATTACCAGTTGTTTCTAGAATCTAAGATATTGACAACACTGACCAAGAAAACAGATGAAGGTCGCATCCTAAAATTAAGCCTTAGCTTTGACAAATGAAAAACATCTATTATCATTGATCAAAACAGTAAACCTCTATAGAACTACAGTAAGATATAGGCAATCTAATGCACAATGCTTATATATGCAAATCGGTGACTAATCAACAACTTATGACCATCTTAAAATACACACAACTACAATATTTTGTTTTTATATTAATGGAAAGCCATCAAAAACTGAAATTCCATTCACGATATAAATGAATCATCCTGAGAAAGCCAAGACCCCCAGTTATATAGGTACATTAATGTCAGGGTTTTAAAGATGAGAGGGCTTTGAAGTTAAAAAGAACAAGATTCCATCAAGATCAGGGAAGTAAATGGGCAACCCTCCCTCTTCAGCACAACAGGTGCGAGGGTGGGTGTACTCTACTGTACTCTACCCAGTACTGAAACCCAGAGAAGGTGAGTTGGCCAACTTGAGATTTTGTTTCACTCAAAATAGACCCCTCCATTCCATTAATCAAATGACCCTTGTCTGCAGGATTCCTTATGATCATCTCTGAAGTATGATTGGCATTCTTTAGAAAAGTGACCTAGATTACAAACACAGCCTATTTATAGGATATTCTTCTCTTTTAGATCATAATTCCTAATCTGCTTTGGTAATCAAAAATAAACTCTTATCTTGTTTTTTTTTTTTGTTTTTTTTTCCTTAATATCTATAATGATTCCTCAATAATAAAATATGACAATATTGGATATGATGAAAAAAAGGAAAATAGAACAATTACTTCAAGAACATTTACACTGGCATTTATAGACAAACCCCTTGTTATGGTTTCAATCACTTAAATGTGCAGAATAGGAAACTTGTAGGCATATTCAGCTTTTAAATTCCCCAACTGTCACTTTCTTACACATTTGCCTCCATTTGGCAGCAACATGACCTAAGCAGCCACCTGCATTAACAAGTCCAATCCATTGTACATTTGACCTCCATTTGGCAGCCACATGACCTGTACACTTTACATTTGACCTCCATTTGGCAGCCACATGACCTTACAGTCACCTGCATTAACAAGTCCAATCCATCAAACATTTGACCTCCATTTGGCAGCAACATGACCTAAGCATCCACCTGCATTAACAAGTCCAATCCATCGTATATTTGACCTCCTATTGGCAGCCAAATGACCTGTACAGTCACCTGAATTAAAACTGTCTAATCTTTTATACATTTGACCTCCTATTGGCAGCCAAATGACCTGTACAGTCTTTTTACATTTGACCTCCATTTGGCAGCCACATGACCTAAGCAGCCACCTGCATTAACAAGTCCAATCCATTTACATTTGACCTCCATTTGGCAGCCACATGACCTAAGCAGCCACCTGCATTAACAAGTCCAATCTATCGTACATTTGACCTCCTATTGGCAGCCAAATGACCTGTACAGTCACCTGAATTAAAACAGTCTAATCTTTTATACATTTGACCTCCATTTGGCAGCCACATGACCTGTACAGTCACCTGAATTAAAACAGTCTAATCTTTTTACATTTGACCTCCATTTGTCAGCCACATGACCAAATGAATCCACCTGCTTTAAAGAGTCAAATTTATCGTACATTTGACCTCTATATGACAGCCACCTGCATTGAACAATCAAATTCACTTTCTCCCTACATTCATGCACTCTTCCCAACATTAGATTTGTATACGTGCATTTAACAATGTATCCAACTCAAAAGATTGTTTTTTTCAACACTAGTAGTTACAACACTTGACTGTTTGTATTGTTCTTCTGAGTCTTTATCAAGTGTCATTTGACCTTGACAAGAATCAAAGTGAAGGTCAAGGCCATACTTCCTCATCATGCTGTTAGATAGTTAAGCCCTGTGTGAACATGCAGTAGAACTAACACTTATTAATTTATCTGAAAACTAAAATATCTAAGGCAAATCACACCTAAGTGTGATCAAAGTCATGAACATACCAAACATTTTTTCTTCCCAAAATAAAATGCTTTTTAGTACATTTAACATCAAATAATGTCTTCTCAAACCATCTAGATACAGAAGCCGTCTTAAAAAAAAAGTAACAGAATTGATAACAAAAGACAATATGGACAAAAAAAAAAACATTGGCGCATCACAACCATTCCTACACATTAGCTGTCATTCCTTGGAATTCTGAAGGTTTCCAGACTCGGATACACAACAACAACATCAAGCTCATCCTCCAGTCCAGATTGTTCCCCTCAAAACGGACTCATGCCAGATAAAGTTTCGAGAAAATCCTGCTCTATCATCACGCCCATATGGTCCTCTTTGCTTTTTACAAGATAATGGAACTCATGATTGGTGATAATAGTCCTTTGAAAATAAACTCATACGTAGCTATTTCTGCTGTTGATGTCTAAAGAAATCAGAAAATCTTCCACTTTGAGATACTGTAATTCCTGTGATATTTTGTATCAAGTTTTGTTTTTTTAAGTGATAAGGTTTAATGTATGAGGAATGGTTAGCCTTTGATATACTTAATTAATCATTTGTTTAAACATTTTTACATTTCTTTTTCAATGAACAAGTGATGATGATGATGATGATGATGATGATGATGATGATGCATTTAAACACAAAACCAATGTATCTGAGTATGATTCAAATTTTAGACTGGTGCTTGGTAGTAAATTGGTCCATCATAATCAATAAACAAAATGTAACTCCCCCCCATAAAATATAAACATATATATATATTTTAAGGGCAGGTTTTAAACAAGCAGTTTCCATTATCATTTTAAGTTTAATAACATTCAACTAAAAAATCACCTCTTAAATCTCGAAAAATCATCAACATTCAACACAGAAATCGCCACGGAGACCCCACACTGGAATGCTGGGATATCAGCCGATCAAAACCAGCGTCAGGGCACATGTAGAGGCATTCGAATGAATTGCACTGTAAAGATTGTGCAGAGATAGTTGCAAGGCTCTATCAGCAGCATTCTACTTACGTACATCCTGAACTAAAAAAATAAAAAATGATCTTTTTTTTTTCTTTTTTTTTCTTCTTTTTTTTCTTTTTCCTGCAGTTGGCAGAGAGGAAAACGACCGTTGTTAAATCACAGATATAGTTGACAATGATTGAAGACGTGTGATAAGATTATTATTTTTTTGTCTAAAATTGTTAAGTGAGTCTTTGATAAGGGGTGACAAGGTTTTAAGTTTTGTTATTCGGATCTACCACATTGTTTGACATCAGGAAATGAGCACCACTTCGTCATTTGTCAAGTCTCGCTCTTGGGAGTGGTTCCATGCGTGGATCCTGGGCTCTCACAAATCCATGATTATAATTCATGATAAAAATATAACAATTTTTTTTTTTTTATTTATGTATTTAATTAATATTGTACTATTTACCAAAAAAAAAATTACCTTATGAATATTCATGTACAAATTTATGAGCTGATGAATTTTAAATCAAGTGAACTTTAAATATTTTCTTAGCTTTGCAGAATGAGAAGAATCTTTTTTTTTTCTTTAATTTTTCATGTATTAGAGAGCATTTTTTCCAAATAATGAGTTTTCAACAACAACAACAATATAAAAAAAAAAACAAGTATTTCAAAGCAAAATTGTATATTCTGGAAAAAAAAATCTTTATCCCCTAAAATCCCAACAATTACACTATCAACTTCTCCTAAATCTTCAAAAAGAGGGGAAAAAAAGCATTGAGACTCCAGTCCCTGATAATGCTCTATTGTTTACCGCTATATACTGGAAATGTCTATATCTTTTGACAAGACCTTCCATCATGAGCGAAAAATATACTAGAAACTGACAAGATGGTGTATAAAAACAACCCAAGAATGACGGGTAAAATTCATTTTCTCTAATGGGTAGATAGAAGATAAAGAGAAATAGACCAATAAATCATTTACAGTATCGGTTTGTGATCTTACTTGATGTAGACCAACAGAATGTAACACAACACAGGCCCCGAATTTCTCTGCATGCAGATCCTGAAATTTGCCGTCTGCTGTTGCATCAATTTCAAAGTAACAAGCAACATAACAAAATCTAATGGCTTGAATTTACTTTGACCTGTTGGCCTTATGATTCCTTGACTGCTTCAGAGGTACAGAGTGAGAAATTTTGCGTGAAAAATATGACTGATCCGTCCTGTATAGAACCAGATCAGCCTGCAAGACTAATTGCTGGTTTTACACGGTTTATTCCTCATTTTCCTTTGAGATCTGCCCAAATAAGCCCAATACTTCATAAAGACTTGTTTTGACACTTTGGCAAACAGAGCTAACCCAGATCAGATAGCATCTGTCTGAAAAGAGTCTCTTCTAGCAGTGTTTGCTCATACAATATTATAGCTCAGATTCTACACAGTCTGCACACCAAAGAAGTACCATTTCAAGTTAGTAAATTAATATTCATCAAGTCATTCCTTAGTACATGAATATTCATGAGGGAACGGGTTAAAACTGCTTAATAATGTGAAAAACATCATCTTTTAATCTTCAGGTCCTGAGTTTGAAAGTTGCATTTAAAACTATTGATTGGTAAGAAATAATTGCTTGTTTTTCTTTTACATTCAAAGCCATCACTTGATGATATTTCAATTTATATCATTGTTTATATGACAAGAAGCTGTAAACTACGTCAATAAAGTTTTCTGTCTGTCAGTCTGAAAATACATACTTTAATGATTAAAATAAATAAGAAGGATTCAAGCTTCACATGTCCAGACAGGAAGTAAGGCAATCTCAGGGTCAAGTGAGTAAGCTCTGTTGAGGGAGGGATTCAGCTCCTGCCTCCCTGTGTTTCTATCAGTTAACAGGACAGTCTGTTGTCCCATTCATCATCCCCGGCTAATAGTGTTCATGTTCTTTCATCTCCGCTTTGATGTGTGTTTTGAGGTGTCAGTCAAGTCCCTAACATGATAAATCAACTTCCACTGGTGTCCATGTGGTTGCCACTCACAGCCAGAAAATCTCACAAAATCTCATGAAATCTCACAGATTCTCACACTAGAACCAAGTACTGGTTGGTACCTGTCACAGGAACCACAAAAAGAGAAACAGAGGTTGACAGTGGTCAGAAAGATTTATTACAGAACAAATAACTTTTAAACATCCGTAAAATTATCAATTAATTTCTCATTTAGGCAAAAATTATGAATATAAACATTTGAAGATGGATAAGTGTGTAAGTATCAAGAGAAAAATTGTCAGAGCAGATCTAACTTCATCATCAGAGAGTTTCTAAAACTTTACCACAAGAGAACGCTCATAAAGATTTCATAGCATGTACAGAAAGTCTCTCAAACATCATCAATGAAACTGTCTCTGATTTCACCACATATTGTTATTTTTTTCAGACATTTCAGCTTAAATTGATACTTAAGAAACTCTGAATGAACATTCAGAAGGATTAGATGTGTAGTATCAGGGATCAGTTCACTTCTCTAATTTTCCACATAATTAAAGCTGCTTATTGCTGCTCTATAAAGGTAATTGAACAGCGAAACTTAAGTATTATATTCTTCTAAATTGTTATAGTCTCTCATTTTTCCTTAAATCCTGTATCTATAATAATCTGAGGTATATGCCCTTCTGAAATAACCTTGTATTGACCCCCACCCACCCCTCTCTCTCTCTCTCTCTCTCTCTCTCTCTCTCTCTCTCTCTCTCTCTCATTCACTGTAAGCTTCCTCTTATTTGCCCATTCCCAGCTCTCTCCTTCAAACATCTCTGGTTCCCAGCCTGACCAGATCGGCAACAACAAACTATCATCAGATAACAAATTTATGAATAAAGAAATGATTAATAGAGTCTCTCCTTCATGGATCAAACATCAACCCTGGACCTGTAAAGACTTGCATTACTGTTTGGCCATTATCCTTTGCCTAGATGCAATGCCATTAAATGCATATAAAATTCTCCCATCCCCTTTTTGTGTCCGAAATTTTATTGCAACACCTCTGCATTGGGCATTAGTTGCCCCTAACAACGTCAGACTGGTGACCCTTTGATCTACCTATTTTAATGACCATTTCATTTTGGCTGGAAAGTAATGGTCAATAAACTGGCCACTGGTGTAGATTGAAGATGGCACCTGTTGACAACTCTTATGCGATGACCTGGTCAGACTGGCTGGATAAAAGTGCTGAATGACCACTACATAGACCTCAACTGACCATCATTAATTCATCCACTGACCACAAGATACAACCACACACATTAAAGCACATATCATTGAATTCTATTTACTTGCTTAACCCTTTCCCTCATATATACTCATTTTGACGCCTCAATAGGTATCACATAAAGCCTGATCTGCAGAAAACCACAGTTAAACCTTACCAAATTTAATTACAAAATACTCATTTCTAGACCACTGAGGAGCAGCGAACAGCATAATGATCAGCCTCGAGTTACTGCAGTGATCTGGTTTTATGCTGTTCGCATATGTCTTTTCATGGTGTCCTCTATGAGGGAAAGGGTTAACACAGCTAAGTGAAATCACTAAAACACTTCACAATTATGCTAAAGACCACAAAAACCAATTAAACAAATTAAACACCCTACGATACCAGTTTCAAACCATGAAATGAAACAAACACAAAAGTCGCAGTTCAAATATCAAAATGACTCGGGTTTTGTCCAATTTGTATTGTTTGTCATCAGCAAACTGTTAGTTAAAACTTGTTATATTTCACAGTCAGCCAATGTCAAATGGGTACAAGTCTCTTTAATTTCAATGAGCTTTGTAAACAATGCCAGCTCTGTAAATGGGAAAGATGTGTGATTTAGTTTTGTTCAACTTTACCTCATGTAAACGTGTTGATGTGTTGGCAAACAGAGTAAAACCAGATCAGACAGCTCCTGGATGCTCTGTACACACATGTAAATAGATCTTCTCAAGCATTTGAAGATGCATTTTTGAAGTAAAAAAAAAAAAAATCTGTGTAAGATTTTGACCTCTACAAACGCTGTCATTTCATACCATCCAAATAGTATGCTAATATCTCATTGTGTAAAATTTATGTTCAACATTACAAGTTTATTCTTTTTTTCTGCAGCTCTGACATGTTCCTACATCAATGAGCTATTTTTACCCTCTACATTTTTTATGATGTATGTATACAATACAAAGTAAAAGTACAATTTAACACATTCCTGTCCGCATAAATACATAATAGATACAGCATAGGATGTAGGGTTTAAAAGTTTACCAGCTGCTTATAAAATGTGTCGCTGAAAAGACAACAATGACCTAGTAAATAACAGGCATAATTATGAGCATCCCCTGCAATATTTGTATTTATTGGAGCTGAAAGGCAGGCGCATAGTGTACAGTGCATCCAGCAAATGTTTATAACCACTGCTATCATGTAAGATTTCTATCAAATACACTGTAGACTTTTTCAGAAATATAAAAATTTAATCAAGGATTTATCTATATGGCTCATATTTAAGGTAAAGTTCCTATAATGGTTCTGCTTCAATTCGGACCTAAAGGCCTTTCACGGAGATAACCAAGGTTTCCTAATGTTTCATTAGGGTATCTTCGTTATCTTGGTAGAGGTTAAGAGGTCCAAGACATATCAGAACTATTACAGGGACTTCACCTTAAGCGTTTCTCATACAAAAATTGATCAACCCATTTCCTCATTTATATTGGGGCAAGGTTTTGAACAAATTAACCCTTTCCCTCATAGAGGATACCATGAAAAGACCATTTGCGAACAGCATAAAACCAGATCAGCCTGCGAGTAACTCGAAGGCTGATCAGGTTTTATGCTGTTCGCTGCTCCTTAGTGGTCTGGAAATGAGGCTTTTATAATTAAATTTGGTAAGGTTTAACTGTGGTTTTCTGCAGATCAGGCTTTATGTGGTACCTATTGAGGGCATCAAAATGAGTTTATATGAGGGAAAGGGTTAAACACCCAACAGTGCTAACCCTGATTCTTCCAGGAGCAGGGTCACTGTTCCCTTGATATTTTCAAGTGGAGGACAAATGGCCTCTAATGTTATAGAGATAAAGAGAGAAATTTTAATTTGGGAGTCGTTTATGTAATTTGAGGGTCAAAATAGGTAAATTAGTGCATCATGGAAAAACCCTGCAGGAGCTTCTGATCTGGGTCTTCTCTGATACAAATATTGCACTGCACAGCAAAGAAAATCCATTTTTTCTAAGAAGTTCAGCAAATTGATATTTATCAATTTATCAATTATATACGAATATTCATGAGGTAAATGGACAAAGTTATGAACATGAGCCACAAGTGCAAACCCAGGTCAGCCTGCAAGTTAATCAGAGTGATGTGGGATCTATACTGCTTTAATATTGGCAGGGATATTTCTGATTGAGAGTTTGAGACATTTGCCCTATTTTTTTGCCAAAGATCTCATTTAAATCTATGAAATGACAGAAAAGCCCATGTAAAAATGTAAACCAGTCATGCATAGGACTTCAATCAGCAAATTCTTACTTATTTTGGTCAAATGAGATGTTATTTAAAAAAATCATATAGAAATACCCTTGTATTAATATAGATGTAAAATGACGAAAAGAAAACATTATAAAACATAATTATGCGCAAAACAATGATTGCTTTCTGTATGATTGGGCTGGTGAACGAAAAAACATATCCAAAAATGCAAAGGGTTTAAAAACTGCTTGAGAAATGTACACTTCAATATACCACCAGATAAATTCAAGGAATGTACATATAGATCTTTATCTGGTTCGTCATCAGTGATACGGTCATGCTTTTATTGCAAAATAGTTTGCTATCCTGGAATACGCATATCATTCAATTTGCAAATTACGTCACGCTCTTTGATATCTAGTTAGATTTATACAGAGACAACAATTTTTTGTCCCCATTATTCTATCTCTCTCCCTACTCCATTTAATCTCTCAAAAACAATTTGTTTCACATTCATCAGACATGCAAATCATTTTTGATCAGTGATTTTCAAAAAGAAAAAGAAAATATTTCATGAAAATTACTTATGCAGATAAAAAACCTGATCCAATTATAAGAGACACAGTTGTATTGGAATTTTGCAATGTCTATGGTGCATGAGAAAGCTAGTTGTTGTTTTTGAGTTAACCATTATAAAGCTAGTTGTTGTTTTGGTGTTGAATAGTTATGGTCAAAATATTCTAATTTAAAATATTTGTAAATTTCATTTTTAAAGTATAATAGTATGTTTCCCGTATACCTTTAATCACATTTCTAACAACAAATAAAACGTCATTTTCTACATATATTACAGTCATATCATTTAAAAATACCTAATTTTAAACCAATTTGCATTTTCAATTAAAAACAACCAGTAAATTCATTTAATAGAAATTTATTTCCGATGATCAAAAGAAGTCAAGATTTGATAATACAGGTGAAGTACTTTGTTATGCTCTTAAAATGTTCAAAAACTTCAATTAAATATGTCAGATCCCATAAATCATGTCTTGTCTAATAACCTATTGGCCAACTAACAAAGTTTAACCCTTTACCTCATGAATATTCGTATACAGATTTACGACTTGATGATTATTAATTGACAAAGTTTTAAATGGCATATGGAATTATGGACTTTTCTTTGCAATGTCTATGTGTCAATATTGTTTGTGCAAAACAGAGGAGACCCTGATCAGACAGCTCCTATAGGAGCTTTTTATCTGGGTCTGCTCTGTTTGCCAAATGCGTCAAAACGAGTCTACGGTATATATTTAGGGAAGGGATTGCAATCAGAAAGTCTATCATCTCTACCAGAGATAAGCAGGCTTGCTGAGAATAGATTGTGAAAAATTGACAATTCTATGATTTAAATATTAATAATTGATTTCATATTTTTATACCACCAAAGTACATCTATTCTTTATGAATATGATGACTCTAAACTTACAAAAAAAAAACTTTGATGCTTTATCTTTGCGTCAACTGCAATTGACCTTTTTCATAATTTAAAGGTTATCAGTTGATATAATTTGATATTCATATAAATATTTCAAAAAATAATGAAAAAATATAAATATAATGATATATCTAATAAACTATTCATAAACAATTAAATAAATTAAACAAAAATATCATGACCTACAGTGCAGTTTGCTGTATTATTCAGCCATATAAAAAACACACACATCAAAGTCAAAGTTCATTACAAAAAATTAATATTACCCCCAAAAAATACAGTCGTAAATCTTTATGTACTTTGAACGGGTATAGGAATTCTACAGGTAAGTAAGGCCAGGCATTCATGTTTAGCCAATTATCAAAGGACGTCTTCTGATTATCAAAGAACCCTCTGTCTTAAAGTCCTTTGTGAGTGTGTTCCGCTGGAGATATCGACACTAATTGCACAGGTAATCTGCCGCTAACTAGATTTGATAACGGACATAAAAGGACTTCAATCAGACTATCTATCTCCACGGGTTATCGCCCGACTTCAACTTCAAGCAGTCTGCTGATAGGTGACTGACATTGCATAAAGATTTATCAGGAAAATATGGATTTAAAAGACTGCTCAAATCGCTTGGTATGGTATTAATATAGCAATAAATATGGACCACAGTGTTCATTAAACATAACCAAATCTTATTTGTGAGATGCTTCCCAACCCAGTTCTTCACACTGGCTAACCCCCACCCCCTCCACTTCCAGGAGCAGTCTGATCTTGTTCTGCTCTGTTTGACTTGATGAATAATAATTAACAGAACTTTAAATGGTATACAAAACACTTTTTTTTCGTTTACAATACAGACTGTAACATCTGATCTACAATATTCCATGAGCAAACAGAGGCGACAATGATCAGAAAGCTCCTTGGGGGTCTGCAGAGGGAGCTGGTCTGATCTGGGTCTGCTCTGTTTGCCAATGAAGGAAGTTGGGTCTGTTCTGTTTGCCAATGAAGGAAGTTGGGTCTGCTCTGTTTGCCAATGCATCAAAAGATGTCTAGGTGAAGTAAAGGGTTAAGCTGCTATTCTGCAGATAACCTTGACAAAAATTAAGTACTGAACACAATAAAACAAAATTGTGTGCATACATGTACATAATATAAACAACAAATTAAATTGACATCTCTTTGGGCACACTAAACAAAGCAAGCTATATGTCTTTCATACATATTCATATCACTTATTTCTCACAATTCTCTGCAAATGATTTCAACATTTTCATTACATATATAAAACTCAGCATGCAACAGGTGTGGCATCAACACATACAATAACTACCCCCCCCCCCCCTCCTCCCCTTAAAATGTGCTTAAAGCAAAGTACTTAACATCAAACGAGTATCTGCACTTTAATTAAGTTGCTAAGTCGTTAACAATCACTGCTCATACCATCTCATTAAGCTGACATTCCAATCTATACCTGTACTTATGTTAAAACATATACTGTACATGTACACAGACCACTCATGACCTACATATGCATCCACTGGTCAAGAAATTACCATTTTTTTGACACCTTAATATATGAGCCATTTATAATTAAAGGTCAAAGTATCTTAGTTAAAGGTCAAACAAGTAACTCTATATGAGATCAAGCCAATGAATTGACAAAAAACATCAAGATTTCCGTTTCATCTTTATAGTACCCCACCCACCATAAATATACTTGTTTGACATGCGTTGGGAACATAGCTTAGTTGGGGCTTTTATTACTGCATGAATTCATAAAAAATCTTAACATCTGTTTAGTACAATACACTACTAAAAACTGTACATACACTGATACACTTTGTACTGATACATACACAATTCAGCAACTGAGAGGGAGGAAATTAAATTTCACTGAGCAGTTTAATTCAGGGAACAAAAGATTTACCCATGTAAAAAGGAAAATATTGGCTCTTCCACAGCAAAATTACAGTTGATGTTCAATAAAAAAGAAAGTTAAATCAAAAACTCGTTTTGGACAATTTCAACTTCAAAAAATCATCAATATTTTACAAATATTTCAGCCAATTAACTGTATGTATATATATGTATGCCCAGATCTTGTCTCCCCCATACCCCCCACCCCCCTTAAAAGTTAAACAACACCTCGAAATAAGACCACCTATTTTTCTCATGCTCATAATGTTTTTGAAATTTAAAGTCTCCTTTTCAAAATTAAGAAAGCTTGACATGCCATCTGCTATAAGGGACTATTTTTATCACAGGACTATTTTTAACATCAACCTGACATATTCATACACACCAAATCCCTCCCTCCCCTGGTCTTCATTAGTTCCTTTGATCTTTGACACACATGACATTTTAAACACTATGTAATTAACACATACAATCAGTGTTAGAAATCTTGTCCCTTCACATAACGGTACATAGAGAACACTGTAGAAGCAAGGGTCTCAAATGGTTGAGACCATGGCATAAAAGAGATCATAGCCTATGATAAGATAAATGTACTGTCTATAAGCTTGTCTTTGAACACTGACAGAAGAACTATTGCATAAGAGCTATTGACTTCATTTCAAGCCTTGCCTTAGTCTAACAAATTCCAATGAAAACCATTCTGTCTGCAAGTAAAGTGATAACACGCCATTTGAGAGGCTTTTCGTAACACAACGAGGTAACTTAGAAACATTAGTGGGATTTTCATAGAGGGAAAAATCCTTGACGTATTAATCTTTCACTGTTTTCTTTTTTTTTGAAGTGTTAATATACCTATCTCTGTATTCATTTCTGATGTATGCATTTTCTCAATGACAGCAAGCTATCAAATGACAAGTAGCATGTTCCTCATATCTTGTTTTATATGTGAGTAACAAAAGTAATGTGAATATGTCATCTTGTCTTGGTCAGCACAATTTACTTCTGTTAATACCTTTGACTTTTCCAGTCCCAGTCTAGTACTTGAAGTGTACAGTCATCCTTATCATCTGAAGTTTATTTAATCAGTCCAAGTCTAGCATCTGAAGTGTACAGTCATTCTTATCATCTGAAGTTTATTTAATCAGTCCCTGTCTAAAATCTGAAGTGTACAGTCAAGTGAAAGACTTCCCAAGCATTGTTTTGTTTCAATTTGTTATATCTCATAAATATCCACAATGAAGCTCACTGACTCACTGAAAACCAATTACTCCCAGACAGTAACTACATCTGTAAGTAATTATACAACAAATTTAAAATCATTTTTATGTCCCCTTCAATGAGTTTAGGGTTAACACTTGTGGTCTAGATGACTAATCGTCAGCCTACACATAGTGTATACAGCATGCAACTGGTCATAGTTGTACCATCTTATAACGGTTTTATTACCCACCGGCATGCCATCCCATAGCATCACCAATCAATAACCCTACCACTACTGATCTTCCAGTTCTTCATTCATTCATTCATTCACCAAACTGAATACGAGGCATAATTCTCTCACTAACCTGGAACTCCAGCAGTTGGTCTTAGTCTACAGCCATAATTCTCAGCTGGTCCTCGACAACAGCTTTCTGAACTTCACCACGGAGATCAAAGCATTCTTTAATTACACATCAATGTGATTAACAAGTGTTCAAACGAAATGAATACTTGACTAATCTTCCATCTTCCAGCTCCATCCCTTATGAGCATAAAAACTTCCTGCTGGTATTAAACACAGGCTGTTCTAAGATCAATCCAATTCAATATGGGGCTTTATTTTATATATCAATTTCATACCATTTTCTTTTTATCATTTTTCTCTTATAACTTGATATGCCACATTAAAGGAGATAAAGTTAAAATGGATTTAAAGCATAATCATAACTTGGGATAATTAAAATTGAAGCTACAATAAATTATAAAGAGTTTGAGATATAAATCTTTATCTTTTAAATTAAGAAGGTCTTCCCATCACTGATCATTCACAGGAGGTCTTTATGGAATTTACACCGGTGGAAAAATAATACAACAACTATCTGCAATTTCTCTTTAATCAAGGGCTAAAATAAGATAGAAACGAAAATTTTATTAAAGTACTGGCATAAGTGTTAAGCATTCATGAATTTGGATAAATTTGAATGCTTTTAATGGTATATATTTGTTCCCTTCTACTGTAAAATTATTATTTATGTAATTTATTTAACTGTCTTTGTTTGAGAGTGAAATTTAGATACAGTGCCAAACCTCTTAATTAGCAGCAACATCTGTATGAGTCACAGAAAAATGGTGTTGCTGAGGTGTTGCTGTATAGACAAACGTATTGATTGGTTTTAGGTATATCATCCTGCTGCTAATGATGATCGTTGCTCAAAGATACCGTTTTAAGACGTTTTACTGTATTTAATAAAAGTCCCCCCCCCCCCTTTTTTTTTTGGCAAATTTAAAGCTGTTATGTTAATATTGCTCCAGAGGTCAATCTGAATCATCAAAAATGCAAATTTCATGGAACACCAGGTCTGGCATCTGAATGAACTGTATCACAACAGCTGGTAATCTATAGAAAGGTTATAATGTGTAAACCTTTTTTTATTTCTTACGAACGCAACTAGGAGCCACATCAACAGTTGGCAAGAATCAAACAAGTTCATCAGGTTTTATATTGTATCAGCACTTTTAAGATGTCAGATCCAAAACCCTTTACTGCATGAATATTTGTGTATAAATTTATGACTTGATGGATATTAATTTACAGAACTTTAAATTGTACATAAAACAATAATACTTATAAATCATTAATTTTTGTTGGCATTGAATTTCTTTGATTTTGTACTATCAAAGAATCTCATAGGTACATTAATTTTATTCATGATTCATGATCAATGGAAAACATTTGGTGTATGAAATTAACAGTTTTCATAAGTTTGTGGAAAAAAAAAACTTCCATAAAATTTAACACAAAAAGTGTCCCATGAAAATTTCACAATATTTTCCTTTACAATACAAACTGTGTAGAATCTGAACTACAATATACTATAAGCAAACAAAGGAGACCCTGATCAGAAAGCGCTTCAATGGGTCTTTTATACTCCTTCAGTCATCATTCTAACAATAATAAATAATCAAACTTAAAGTCTAAAATGTCATTTTTAGCTGGTAATTATAAGACTGATGATATTACAGTTCCTTGGGGAAATATACAATATTCATAATTGGATGACATTTGATGAAAGTACAAAGTACAGCGATGATCAGAGAAACACTTTTATGTCCTGTTCACTTAACCCTCTTTTTACCTCAAGCACTTACAAAACAGGAAAATTGCATGAATAAAACAATCTCATGCATTTCATTTTTAATTTATTAACAAAATGTACTTATTCCCTCTCCAGAAACTCTCTAAAAAGAAGGGTAGTTAGATAGCAAAGTTCCCCTAATGGGTAGAAAAAAAATGTCAGTTTGACATGCAACGATGAGTTCCGCGCTGCTCTCTTACTTAATGACATCACTCCGATCCTGTCAATGTTAGTCACTGTATACAACATTATACCATAGAAACATTGCATGATAAAGCTACTTGCAATCTCTCTCTTATAAATGAAACTGAAAAAAACAAAATGCACTTGCAGTCACATTTGCAAATGCGACTGTGCTAATAGGACTGATAGGAAAGCCATTTTACTAGACATGCAGAGGAATAAAACCTGTTTATAGCTGTGTTCCATTAGAATCGCCATGTGCTGTATCTCACTTCTGAGATGTCTTTAGGGTGGTGCTGATATGCTCTTAGATATCACATGCCTCTAATTGCAGAGATGTTCTGAGATACTCCGACATATATACTGCACAAAAGTGGCATTATCAGAGGATCTCAACTTTTTTTTTTTTTTTTTTTTTGAAGTAAAACCAGGACTTTTGCAGGAAAATGCATTATTTACAATATTAAATCACCTTTTGTGGCTTCTTTTTTTTTATTTTTTTTTTTTATCACAGGCTTGTTCATATATGTCACTCTGTCTCTGAGAATATTTTTGAATTAATGAATAAAATTACCATAAAAATACTCATAACACAGAATGTTTCCATTTGCCAAGACCAGGAAATTGTTTCATCTGCCCCCTCCACCACAATATTAATGTTACATAACAAATGCCAAGGAAAACACAGGGCCTCACTCTGCCTTTGACATATATACTGAATTGCAAGGGTGTGCTGTATAGCCTAAATGGTCCAAGATGTTTCAAAGCTTTCTCCCATATGTTTATAGTAAAAAGCTTTGAAACATTTTAGAACATTCCAACTATGCAATTCACCCAATGATAATTTTCAGAGCCTAGGTCTGCAGATATCAACAATATTATTTTTTTCTCTAGTTTAGCAGTCTGTAACTTTTTATTATGTCGGTCAGTTGCGATAAGAAAATATTGAAGCTGATATAAAACAGTGTACAATGCAGCGTTTGACACAAATTTTATTCCAACGGAACACCTGCTTTGAATTTCAGGATTCCCTTCTGAAAATTAGGAGTCCCTGTCATGTCATTCAGACATATGATGGCTTTATTCACATAACATTTAGTTAAAAAGTTTTGATATATCAAAGAGAGTTACTAATAAGAAGGTTTATGAATATGATTACATAGGGTTTTCAACAAATATGGCTGTTCACTTTACTTTTAATTGGAAAAGTAATTGTCCCAATAGAACACCTAGCATGTCAATTCTGGAGTCTGTTCCCAATTTTTGATGTCCTCAGGATCCCGGGACACTGTTAGTGTCGACCCCTGGTAAGAGGTAATTAAATGGTATCTGACCCTGTAGGACTGAGACCTGTAAACTCAAAATGTAATTTTGATCATGAAATACTATTCCTATGAACTGCAGGACAACCTTTTTTCATGGCAATTCTGACCCATTTTATGATAGTTTTATTTATTTTTTCATCTCATAAAAATCACTTATCAAAAAAATTAATCTAGAAAAAAATTGCAAGTCAGCATAAATCTCTGCCCTTTAATTCACAGTCGCACCACGACTCCAGACCAACATTGGATAGAACGTGTGAGACCAAACACTGATCGACATTAGTAGGTTACAATTGGAATGTTTACATTCAACACTATCTCTGCGCATCTTATCAAGCTCAATCAAACTGCAGATCAAGGTCCTATCACTTCTAAACCCCTTTGTCAAGCTATCTCATCCTCTTAACCACAAAAGTTGAGCCTCAGGCATTCCAGCGTGAATTTTAATGGGACACAAAGTGCGACCCCCTTCGGCCTCCTGGCTTTACCACTGCAATTTATTTAATGTGTTTTCAATTGATATCAATCATTTTGTAATACAAATCACAACAGAGGACGACCTCTTACATGGACTTTCTGAACTACAGAATCATGTCAAACAATCTTTTATTAATGTGCTTTTTACAAGGATTCATTACCCAGTGGAGATATTCTGTGAGCACAGTTAAAAAGTTTTTATCTTTCAAGCTTGACCTATTGGCACCCATAAAACAACCCCCACCCCCCCTCTCTCCTGTTATTGACCCACCTGCATTTTGTTTTCTGCTCTTTTTCAAGAGGTAAAATCACCCCATGCAAGTACTGCAAGATTAAAGATTAAAGTTAGTATGAGCTTGCTGATTTTTTTTTTTCTCTTTCAGGTGTTGTGAATGTGTTTCTCACTGACAAGTGGCCATCTCCAATGCAGGAGATCTCGCAAAGATCTCTGCTACAGTGAGTTGAAAAATAGCTAAATCACAGTTAACCATTAGCATGACTTTTGGTACACACCATAGTCATGTGGTATCTCAGTGTGGTAGTGATTGATGCAGAGCCAATCTAATGTGCAGGAGTTTGACAAATGGCATACCACCTCCCAGTCACACTGCCTGGACAGCAGATCAACCGATCCTGGAATTATCAGACTGACTGCTTATTGTCAGGATCAAGGTCAAGGTCACTGTTACTAAAAACAGATTATTGTTTCCTTCAAATAACTTCTTTTACAAGTGAGGTATGATGATCAGATTCAGTAGATAGATACCTTTTGGGAAGAGGAAGATTGGGATTGATTTTCAGGTCAGTTACAGACCCTTAGGGTCAAAGTCAAGGTCACTTTTACTAAAAATAGCTTTGCTTGCTTTGGGGAAAACTAAAAAACCTGGTTTTGCATCATTTGACATGTTTCTTGTTGTCTTGAAGACAGAGTCCTGTAAAGCCTGCTCAGAATTAGAATGATGCTTACTTCAGCATGATCTGCAACTTTTCTATGTTGTATACTATCACATAAAATGACAAAACTTTTTTTTGTTACAAACAGAGCTCATCTCTGAGTAATGAACAAATAGAATGCTACTAACTTAGAAATGACTGAGCAGCATAATAAAACCTGATCAGACTGAGAAATCTGTTTCGGCTGATCCAGGTTTATACTGATCAGAGGTACCGCACACAGTGTATGAATGTGTGGGGAAGGAAGATAAAGGCGATTTATCTATCAATTAAATGGATTTGTGCCAAACAGAGGTGTATTTGATCAAACAGTTGACATTTGCAGGTGGCAAGTGTTGGATAAGAGAGCAAAACAAGTCAAATAAACAATAAATCTTCTATGACTGTTTAAGCGCTTTGAGTTCAAGAGGGAACTGGGAAAATATTTAAACCTTAATGGGTTCATTTTTTTTTTTTTAAATATTTTATTTATTCATTCCTGAATTCCTGATCATCCTAATGCTAGAACACATTTTTATAAACATTTTTCAGCTCAATAAAGTGTTTTATCTGTTTTTAACTACTTTATTCAAATACAGGAACTTTTTAGAGAAAAAAATCAAACACATTTTTAATATAATGAATAGGGATGAATCATAAAGGACATTATTAATGGCCTCTAGACAGGAAACTTGATTCATCTGTAAACATAAAATCTGAAACCAGCTCTACCTTAAAATGTCTACTCCACTCAACTCATTTTTCCACACCAATACCAAAGTTTATATGAAACAAAGGAATCTACTGTCTTTATGAGCTAAGCACTGCTCCCAGTTAAAGAAAATAGACAAAAAGTCCCTAAACATACATGACTCATCTTCCCTATTTTTCGTGTCATTTTTCAATCACTTTTTACTCCCTAAATATCCATCCCGAACCCCCTCTCTTTCCACACATACAAACACACACATTCACACACCAATAATCAATCAAGCTCTCTGTGCATGACAATCGTGGAAAGTTCTGTCGTTTCTTCCCCCCATTTCTTCCCTTTTGTCGATAATCAAAGGCATTTTCTCAGTGAGGGTCTCCAGTTACAGCACTCTGTTTATTTAACAATGAATCTTGCCTTGGGACCACTTTTGTCGTGTTTAAAACTTAAACATCAAACGAGACGGGGATCATTTCAGATCTCTTTCCTAATCTTAATCATCTGCAGGGTGACTGTCAGCTCTGTGAGTTATCTGCCTTTTTTATCATGTATTTTTACAACAGTCTAAAGTCCCTGCAAAAAATCGCTAAAGTTACAATTATCATAAACAAAGGCTGAGATGTTGAGGGGTTCTTCATTGGAATTGCAAAAAACAAAAATGCAAAACCTTGACAATTAGTTATGAAGTCTAATACCCACTAAGATAATTCTCTGATAATCATCTTATCTACAATTGACAAGTCTTTTCTGTCTGCATCCGACTTCAGTCAGAATACTGTTCAAATATAGACATCAGCCATTTTTCATTGTGTCAATTTTCCAATCAACATTCTTCAATCCTTTCATAACTTACTTTAATCAAATCTTATTTTCAGATTTTCAAGAGCAAGGAAATGCTTATATTTCTAAAATCATCCAAAGACATGTACGTTTATACCAAACATACCATGGCAATGCTAACAATGCCAATATAAATTTTACAGTGTAACACATCCTAAACAACGTTCCCAATATTCAAAATTTGTTTACCCTAGCTTTACTTCATATAGACACCCTGGCAAATAGAGGAGACCAAAATCAGACAGCTCCTATTGGCAAAAAAAGAAAATCCAATGTTTCAGTAACCATTTAAAATTCATTCAATTAATATTCATCAAATTATTAATTATTAATGTACATGAATATTCATTAGGTAAAGATTTAAATATTATTATAATTATGATAGTTATAATCCAGGTCTACTCAAATGTTCAGGAAAGAACTCAGCATTTTCTCAGCATATCATACAAATATCATGGGACTGGACTAGAACTCCAGTTTTGGTTTGTGTAAACCCAAAAATCTAGTTTTCAATGTCGACTACCCGTCAATGAACCCATCTGGCTTGAGAAATGAATGGTTGAAAAATGACTCACAGGTAAGTGAGGTAACTATTAAAGACTTTTTATTATGTTTTAGATCTACATGAGATTTTCACTATTATGAATCATCTTGCACTCATATATTTTTCAAAAACTTTTCCTTTTTCCCAAGCATTACATCCTTCTACTTCTTGTTTGATCAGTCCCATATATCATAAATACATCAGCGTTAAACCATCATGCAACATTTACTGTGGTACTTGGCTATATCACGATCTGTAAATTTTCCTTTAAACCTCCCTAATCTGAATAATCATAAGCAATAATTTGATGAGCTGAATTGAGCAATTGTCGCTCCCCTCAAAAAAAAAGAGAAAAAAAAGGATTTGAAATTTTATCAATCAAATCTCATCGCTGCAATCACATATTTACGGTATACTCACATCTGAGAAGGGAGCTATGATGTATACTTGGATCACATTAATCGACAAACCTCAATCGAGATGATATTCACATAACCTAGACTAGCGTAAAACCACATAAAAAGTGTTTCTTTACCAAGCTAACGTACCATTTGTACCGAATATTAAAAACCCCAAACTAAAGACAGTTACGTCTCAAATAATTTACCACTTCTTAAAGACTTTGTCCGTCACTGATGCCCCTTCAGAGAAAAAAATATGAGCAATGAAAGAGAGAAAAGAAATTGCAACGTTTTGAGACATCTTTTTGATCTCCTACCTTCTGCAGTACCATAGGTCTATTCAACGTCGGGTTTAATACCGTGTTCAGAGTTAACTGCGACTTTTTCAAAGGGGGTAAAACTTTCGTTTGTATGGGTTAATAGGGCCTGAACATTTGGGGATGTGTGTTTTGGTTTTTATTAAAGGAAACAAGATATCATAATGCCAAGTTTGCGACTTTATTGACTATCATCTTATTAGCTTATTGTAGGGCACTGAAGAGATGGTAATTGTTAAAGATTTTTAGACTTTACAGCTGACATCTTGCAAATAATAGACACAGATGTCTAGGTATTTAATCTTACCAACAGTTGGAACATTGAATCTTAAGAAAAATTGAAACATGTATTAACAGGTATAGTCTCTCTCTCTCTCTCAGAGGAGACCCTTATCAGAGAGATCCCTTAACTAGCCATATAAAAAACCAGATCAGCCTGTGATTTACATGCAGGCTGATCAGGTTTTATACTGCTCACATGGGTCATCTTGCTGATGCTGTCATATGGTTAAGGGTTAAATTACTTCTATCTTATCTCCCCAAAGGCCGCAAATATGTTCCTTGATTTGTATACATTGTGCTGTTTGCTGTATTTGACACCCAGTACATTTATTTAAAAGTATTTCAAGTGCAAATCATGAAAAAAATCACACCCTCTCTATCTTTTATCTGAAATGTTCACATTCAAATGTAATAAAGTGACACTCTGATTTGATATTGCAGAGTTTATGGACAATTTTCCACACTTGATAAATTTTCTACATAATCATGTTTACAGGGTATTTGACTTTTAACTTTGCTGTAGATTTTTTTTTTTGGTTTCATCACCATCCACTCCAAAATGATTAATGAATCTAAATAAGATCTTGAGGCATTTAACATCATTCTGTATTTTGAAATTTTTGCACATACACACAAATACATGTAACAGAAAATTATTAAATCACTCCGTTTCTTAAATCAAATTGATAAACACCAAAAAAAAAATAAAACTTTTTTTTTAATATAGAGGAGTCATATTAGATATGCCTAATGAGTCAACTAGATAAAATCACCCCTCCCTCCAATCTAAAAAAAAAACAACAAAAAAACATTTTCATTAAAAGGTAAAACTGTCATCAATGATAAATTGCTTCATATCTACATATCTATACACCTCTAGTAATTTTGGTGTCAAATCTGACAAAAGCAGTTTTATATCCATTTTCAAAGTGCAAAAAATGAATTCCACAAGAGACTGCAATCACCTTTTTCTGCCACTGCCACGAGGCAAACTTAAATTCTGTACACAACTAATTAAATTTGCTAGCCATCATTTCTAATACACAATATTATTTTTTACTTGATTAATTTTCTCACCAAATCAACAACAAAAAAATAACTATTTTTTACTTTTAATAAACCTAACAAGTTTCATGCATGTTTTCTCATCATTTTCCTGTCAGAAATAAAGCAGTCATTGAAACCAACATCCAATACTGGTTATATTCACAATTATCACCCCCTTACAACATACTAAATAGCAAACATAATGCTAAAAAAACATACATTTCTTTAAAAAGAGCTTTTGTATTGAATTCTGCAATACACTGAAGCGTCTTTTGTAACTGTTAATTAATTTCTTTGCCCTGGTGCACCTTTCTGTGTCACTGCAAAAAGACGGCAGTGTTCTGTCCTTTTACAAAGGGCATACGGTGCATAAAAGCATGTGCCTTATAAGTTCAATTAAAACAGTTATGAATGTTTTGACACCATTTGACAGCTGTTGTATCTCTCCTGTGAATGTGAAATCACAACACGAAGCTTTTAAAACCGTACAACCGTGATGTCATTAATATTCACATGTTTGAGAAATTAACGAACAACAAACGTGACGATATGACACTGACAAGTCAATTGTGACTTGATTAAAAATGAGAATGAAGCACCATTGACGTTTTATCGATAACTGAAAGGAAGGTGTTTTGCACTGCTTTGTTTACGTACTTGTGTCATTGCAATCTGACTTTAGCGAAATTGTCAAAAGTAATTCAGAAACTTTTTGAGAGTGAAGAACAAGCTATGTGGAGCTGGGATTGACACTGACAGCCTCAGGGGTTAACGGTAACATCTTCCTACACGCGGTAACTAAATTATCCATTCACACCAACAACAAAGACATTTTACACAAACCAAAGGATTTTCTTCAAATTCAAAGGTCTCATTGAATGCAAAATACAATAGTCCTGGTAAAGGTGAAACAAAGTGGATTTGTTTTTCATGTCATTTGTAACCAATTTCAGAATTATTGCTGTAGTGCACTTAGTCAATAAACAGTAAGATCAACATGAGAAATTGTTCATTAGTTCTAATAAACAGAAGAGAAATCTGAACCATTTTTTTTTTCCAGAAAAAAACAAGTGCTACATTCTAATGAACACCATGCCCTCAGGGCAGGGGTTTTCTTAAGTGGACGCCCGCTTGCCCGTGCCAGGTTAAAATCACCATGGGCAAGTGATTTTCCAAGGAGATAGCCTGTTGGGCAAGTTTATTTTCGAAAATGAAATTTTTCGTTTTTTTTTTTTATTTTATTTTCTACATTATATAGGGGTGAGTTGCTTGCAAATTGTGTTTGATACGTGTTAACTAAAATTCATCTTAATACTACACATATTTAGTTTTAAACATTAACAAACACTAACTAACTTAAAGATCGGACAAGCTGTTTTCACTGGGGGCAAGTAGATGTTTAAAGTAACTTGCCCCTTGGGCAAGTGAAAGTCAAATCCTTAAGGAAACTCCTGCAGGGGGGGCCTTAGACCTAGGGGGTCAAGGCCATTTGAAGGTCAAAGTCACCTTGTGGGTAGAGCTCATCAAGGTGCATGCACCTGTGAAGTTTGGAGGCTGTAGGTGGAAGGACTTTCATGTTATGGTCAAGGTTAAAGTTTTGTGACAGACAGACAGACCAAAAACAATATGCCCCGATCTATCAATCAAGGGGCATCAAAACAGAATGTTCCTTAACCCTAGCAATGCTGCTGACACTTATGACTGCCTTTGCAACCAGTGCATACCAAGATCATGATCTGCACTGTTTGCTATTTAGCATGGTAACAGTTAATTTAATCCATCTTCGGAAATCCATATGAGCGACTCCTTCAGTAACTCTCCAATATTTTGATCATGAGATCATTACTTTACTATTACTCATTCAATTTTGGCTTTTTTTTTATAAATAGAAATGTTGTTTTTATCGGGACCTTTTTGGTTTCTGTTTCCATGAGACATTATTTTCAATGAACATCCTGAAAATATACAATGTTGATGAGGAGTTATTTTACAGATTTCGACTAATCCATACCTTTAAATGCTAGTCAAGAACCCAAACAACTGACAGAAGTGGTGAAACACAAGTTGTAGGTATCGGACTCATTCATTTCTTAACCCTTTCCCTCATATAGACTCATTCTGACGCACTCAATAGGTACCACATAAAGCCTGATCTGCAGAAAGCCAAACTCAAACCTTACCAAATTTAATTACAAAATTCTCATTTCCAGACCACTGAGGAGCAGCAAACAGCATAAAACCTGATCAGCCTGCGAGTTACTCGCAGGCTGATCTGGTTTTATGTTGTTCGCATAGGTCTTTTCATGGTGTCCTCTATGAGGGAAAGGGTTAAGAAACGTATATATATACAGTGATATAAAGCCAATTACATGAACCAGCAAACTGGAATACTAAACAGACTATAAAATCTTCATCATTTACTCAAGTAACATCGTGTTGAAGCGATTTCAAAAGCGAGTGAATCTTAAATCAAAACATTTCTCTCTCTGGCTGCACTTCAAGTCTGAAGTAGCTGATCTAACCTCAGTGCTATACTACAGATGGCCTTGATAATAAATCCAACACCATCGACTTTACGGCCAAACTTTCCTTTAATCATCCGTAGTATTTTGTCATTTTCTTATCCTCAAAATGCTAGCTCTTTCTTCGGAGACCCTACTTGAAAATTCAATAGTACAAAAGAGCTCAAAACACTTTCAAAAATATCGAAACATTAAAACTTTTACGGATGTTTTTCAAGAGTGTCAAAGTGTCTACTTACCGACACAGACTGGTTCATATTATAATTGGCAAGGTTATAACCAGTCTTGGTTGTTTTCTTCCAAATCTGTTCCTCCAGTGCCTTGTTTAACTGGGCGTTTACAAGGAAACACTCTGCAATGTAAAAAAAAAATCTTTAAAAGATGAATTCATATTTCAAACAAGAGGGTCATAGTGATCCTTGTTTGGTCACTTGCAAGGTACAATATAAATTCAAGTGGAAGCTAAAAGAGTTTGCTATCAAAGACAACATACTGTGAATACAATATACACACTATACAATATGCAATACACTATAAACATGCATAATTGGTTAAGAATATTTTATGACCTTCCCTGACACAAAGTACTGGTCCAACCAAGGAAGTTTATTTTAAGAATTAAGAGAGTCAAGATAATATATTCCAATCAATATTAAAGGAAAATAGGAAAATTAGTAAATATAATGTAACATAAGTATTTTAAAGAACTCTGAGTGATGTAAAAGGATTTTGGTACCAGTGGGTTGCAAGTCTGAGCTACTTTGGGGAGAGGAAATTCTGTTACAGTTCAACATTCCCAACCATTACATGATACCCTTAACCCCGGTCAAGCCCTTTTAACAGTAAACAGATAGTTCTTTGCTGTGCAGAATCTCAGCTACAATTTGCATGAGCTAACATAGACACTTTTCTTACTGGGTCTGTTCAGTTTCCTAAAGCATCTAACTCATCTAAGTGAGGTAAAGGGTTAAAATTCTCTCTCTAAAAGAAAAACACCCTAAAATCTGTTTAAATCATCTGCATTATTTTAAACACCTTTTCTGCAAAACAAATGTCAAAAACTGCCAACATCAAAACTTTCCGTTCAGAATAGTGCTGATGTTGCTTCTCGTCTTTCTTCCCTGTTCAAGTAATTAGTTAACATTACAAACCCTGCAGGTCTGTGTCTTAATGAGCTACTTTAAATGAATACCTGCCGAGGATGCCAATTAAAACAATTGTATCAATTAGACAGAAATCGGAGACCTACACTTGGTACAACTAATCTGTGATGATATCATCAAGGTAATTATGAGAGAATACCCAAAAGAAAGGTGAAAAATCTCACCACAAAAAAAAAATGACAATGTTTTACAATCAAATCAAATTTGAATTAAATCATGGCGAGAGTGTTAAGGAACAATCAGACTTTTTTATCTATATTAAATCATCTAATTGTCATGATGCATTTTACCAATGCAAAGTTAAAAAATCTGACGAGTTTTTTCTAACAATCTTAAACTGTCAACACAATCTTTAATTACGTATTCTAAATTTAACCAATTTCGTTGAAGCAATAGCGTTTCCCTGTGCAATGTGACCTACACTTTTTGAATCTATTTGTCAGGAAACAAAGACTTTACATTAACCCTTTCCCTCATAGAGGAATCCATGAAAAGACCTATGTGAACAGCATAAAACCAGATCAGCCTGCGAGTAACTCGCAGGCTGATCAGGTTTTATGCTGTTTGCTGCTCCTCAGTGGTCTGGAAATGAGGATTTTGTAATTAAATTTGGTAAGGTTTAACTGTGGTTTTCTGCAGATCAGGCTTTATGTGGTACCTATTTAGTGCGTCAAAATGAGTCTATATGAGGGAAAGGGTTAACAAAGGAGAGTAGAAAACTGGATTTTTCATTTTCTACCGATCACCTGTGAACAAGCTGCTTTTACTGGACATCGCTATTATCACTGACATACGAATATGATAATGGTAATCTGCAAAACAGCAGCCGCATGCATTTCTGGAGATATAATGCAGTAACGCAGAAGGATCTAGTTTCTCTACACCAAAAATTCATGACATTGCTTCAAGAAAACCTTTGAAGGGCAGCGATTTGAGACTTGAGAAAGATTATCTATTTAATCTCCTATAACACAACTGCGATATAAAAAACAGATACGTTAAAAAAATCAGGAGATAAAAGAATTCGCAGTAGGATCAAAACATGTTTACTAGCATTAAACCTTATCTTAAACACATGTATGTAAACAAGCTACGAAAACATGACAGAATGGACCTACTTCTTATGACATGTCTTTTATAACATTTGCCCTTGTACTGTTAAGTGGAAGAAATTTATCAAATGCCCTCATGGCATCTAACCCCTAAACAAAAACAGGAGAGAGAAATTTCTTTGCACTACAATTATACATATCAATTAAACAATTTAATTGATTTAATCTGGTCTCAAACAGAATAAAAGATGGCTTACCCAGGTTATAGTAAGGCATATTTTATTGCCTTTCTTTTAAAAAGTAACATTATTACTCTTCCAGGCTGTCAAATATTGTTTATTAAAGTATGAGGGGTGTTCAAAAATATAGCAATACATTGTATTGCCATAGTGACTGTGGAATTTAAATCACTACTTATTGCATCATTTTTTCCTTTGAATTAAGTACAAAATATATAAAAGCATACTAATGGTCTGCTAAAAAAGGTCAGACCTCTTAAAAAAAAGAATGCAAGATATCTTAGGGAAAAAAAAAAATCAGAAAAAAATGCTTTTAAAGACATTAGCCCAAATAGCTTTCACTGGATGTCAAGAAATAAATGGTCAGTATCCAAAAGTACTTCCAGAATTGCTGCATTTCTTGTTACCATGGCATCTCAATCCCAGACAGTGTCATGCTGATTGGGAATTTATTTGTACATGTCTGGAGCTCTCTCTGCACCCTTTTTCTGCTACTAATTATCTATCTTCCTCTGCCTCTATCCTGACATATGGAGTCCAACATACTGGTACGGACCACTCACAAAACCAACATTCCACGCTTCTGTTACACAGAGCTTTTAGCTAGGGCAACCCGGCTCTTTGAACAGTGAATTTTGTGTTAATTAATATTGAGGAGGAATAAAAGCCTGGTGTACAGCTGTCAATGGAAGTGTGCAGAAGAGAAACAACTGCAGTCGAAGTGGAATATCAAAGCCTCTGAAGTAAAAGCTCTGTATTATGTGTTTTTCTGTCTGGAAAATCTTGACATATCAAACAAACAGTTTAGAATAGGCACACTATGAATCTTGATTTTTTAGTATGGAAGTTCACCTCAAAGTGTCTTGTTTTTCGTTGTTGTTTTTGTGTGTGTGTGTGTGTGTGTGTGTGTGTGTGTGTGTGTGTGTTTCATTCTCTGTGCAATATAGGCAAAAGTTAAAAAACAAAACAAACTTTTTTGGGGTGCCCACTTACTGTAAGATCAAATACATTTAAACCTTCAGCAGAAAAATAAGTAGCCATTTTGACCTACAATTCTGACATATTTTTTTTAATTTTCGTACATGCATTTTCCAAATCACTTTTCAATAAAAGTTATCGCTATCATTTCTTTAGACAAGAAAATTAGCGCTATAAGTAACTTAGTAATATAAGTCTTGGAAATCTATAAAATAATATATTAAATGGGGGAAAAAATCAGTATATGACTGCATGATTCTGAAATAAATTCACACTGATGAAAATGACAAAGTGTTGTAAAAAAAAATCTGATTTTGCCCTGAACAAATTATTGTTTAAATAATCTTAATTTCCCTTCTTGATCGACACATGCATGCACTTTCCAATAAAGAGGAACATCCACTTTATGCAGTAAGTATCTTATGACTTGAAATTTGAATAACAGACTCTAACCCTTTACCTCCTTTAGACGGCATCTTCTACCAATATTGTCTACATTCAACATGCCGAATAGACAGATCTTGTGCAATAGCAAACAAAGCAGACCCAGAGCAGAGTCAACTTCTCGAGGGACTGTCTGATCCGGGTCTTCTCTGTCTGCTCTTTCTCTACTGTATATCTCAGATTCTACAGTCTCACAAAACACAGCAAACAAAAATCCAATGTCTCAAATACCATTTAATTAAAGTTCATTTAATTAAAATTCATCAAGTCATAAAATTGCATATGAATATAGTCTGATAATTGATCTGACCTCAGCATCTAAAAGACGAGATCCTTTATCCTTTACCTCATGAATATTCATGCACAAATTAATATATAACATGAATAAGAGTCTTGAACCAAACCTGTGGAATTACCAACATCCAGACTGAGTAAGTTTTATTCAACTGATGTATGCTCATCCATAGTACATGATTTCAGTATCAAATTTGTTTACAAGGTCTCGAAATCATTCAGTCTGATTTAGATTTTAAATCATTCTGAAAATAATTGTTATTTGTCTTAATTTAGGGTTAAGATTCGAGTAGTATGAAACCATCTATAATGACTACCTTAGTACAAAGCTCAGAGTTAACCCTGCAATCTTCTTTCCACTAATTGATACTTGTCCATCATTATAATTGTAATGTACCATGTACGTACCTCATAATATATCTAGTTTAATAATGACTCAGAGCAAAGCAGGAAATCAAAAGAAATCCTTCAGAACAAAAGAAAGCCTTCAGGGCCCCTAATAAAAAGACCTTTAATATACCATGCAATTAAAGGAAATATCATAATGACATAATATGCAAAATTAAAATTTAAAGTCATTATTACAGAATTATAGTTTATATCAATGCCCCATGGCATCATAGACAAAGCCATGCACTAATGTTACTTATGAACAACTTAAGATTATAAATTTTATATGCCCAACGGCACAAGTTTAACCCCTAACACCCACAGGCTATGTTTAAGGGCATGTGAAAACTGAAGATCAAAATGCTGTTCAAACAAGCACAGTCCCAGATGAAAAAACATAGGGAAAAAAGTGGTTCTCTCGAATTAGTTTATAGTAATTATATGAGAACTTTATTATACCCTGATCAAAAAAATAGGGAGTCATTATTGCAGGAATGGTATTAGACTGATTGGAATGAACATTTATCAACTTAGAAAGAGATATAGACTATTTAAATCAGGCCGTGGTAATCAAAAGGTTCCTGAAAACTGAAAGTTTAGTGAGTCCTCCCATATATTTGTAAATTGTATACTATATAGGATATGCTTAGAAAATCTTAGAGTCCTTTTCCAAAAAGTTTGGAGTCCAGAACTCCAAATTAAGGCTTGTACCTAAAGTCGAATAAATAAATAAAAAAAATTCTATCTTATTTTATACAGGTGTGTATCATACATGGTTGGTTGAGAAACATGGACTCCCAATTTTTCACATATGTCACTATACTGGAAGACTTAAACTTCTTGGCAAATCTTTGTTGAAGACTCAAGTTTTCAGTCTCCTAGTGTGTACCCTGAGTGTTAATGCATGTGCTGCACGTGCCTTCATGAATAGGAGGTGAAAATCAAATACTGTTATTCATTCAGTATTCTATAGATATGAAAAATAAAACTGACTTTTCTCATTACATATACATGAAAAGATGTTTTTTCAAACATATGCTATAACATTCATAACTCCCTCTAAAAACAGAAAAAACATAATACATGTATCATAACTTTCACAAGTAAAAATGAAAAAAAATTAAGATGATTTATGCTGAAAATAGCGCTCTTAGCAAATTATTAAAATGGGGGGACGAGATAAAACTTGGCTGTCAGCAAAAAACGGTATCAATCGCACCCCAAAATGATTGGTTCTCTTTTCGATGGCAATGAACCGTGTCCAGTGCAAACTGATGTTAAATTTGATACACTACCTTCATTAGTTGATGAAGAATCACATGATCGCTGAACTGTTGACAATTTGTTTCCAACCAGAACAGAGGCGGGGTATGAAAGAAAATCAAAGGATATCCAAATGAGGTAAAAGCAAATAAAATAAGCGATAATCACATAAAAAAAGTAAAGGTTGTTCATGCGTGATCAGTGTCTATACACATATAACAGAAAACTATCTAATAAGCGAACAAAAATAATCACATTCATCATTTTTGTAGCCATAAATCTTTTATTTCAATAATGTCTCCCTCATTTTCTCCCGACTGTGTTAATTTAGAGAAAAAAATACACTTGAGACGTTATCATTGTCAGCTGATCGTTGTACCTTGCAAGTTTTATTTCTAACCTCCATTAATGTTAATTGTAAAGATATTTTTTCGATACACTCCAAAGTTTCACCCTTTGTCACCTGCACCTTCCTTTGTATACCACCTCAAAGCCTGATCAGACTGAGCAATTCCCACTCTGAGCCAGGTTTACAGTATAATCCCTCCTACTACAGAAGTGTTGTAAACTATTACATAACCTGATCAGCAGGTAGGTTAAGATTCAGAAACAGACCTTTTTACTGTCAAATAGCCATGCCACAAAATTAGAACTGTTCTTAATGATGTATTAACTATTTAATATTTACTAAGCTGAAAAGGTATGGCCAAATTTGTACAAAACTGCAAGTCCAAGTATTTGCTACGGAAGAGCATAAGAAATACATTAATGAAATATTTTTAGCTACAAAATAGTGAAACATGCATAAAATTAATACCATACATGTAGACGTGCAAACAACAAATATTATGTTATCTAAAATTCATTTTTCCTAATCATGTCTACAAATAAATGTGTAATGCACAAAATCACATATCATATCAAGCATAAAATGGATTTCTTGAACTGAGCACTGATGAATGGTGAAAATTTCTATATCAACACTGTATCCTGTTTTACATAAATTTCAAGACCTAAGACAATTTTTAAACCAAACTCAATCAAGCAAAGACAACTTGTTAGATTATGTTATTTATACATGTATACTGCTGATTGACAAATAATTGCTTTTGGTGAACAACTCAGGCCAGCCTAATCATACTTTTTATATCACATCACAAACCTGGCATCTTAACTTTACACCAACCAAGTGAGAACCTAACCCAGGCAAAACGGCAGGAAGTAAATCCCATCTACTTGGTGTTAATGTAATCCATCTATCATTAAATTGTGATCATGGTCCATCAAGTGATTTTGGGAATTTTATAGTAAATACAAGCCTTTATAGACTGCCTTTAACTCCAAGTCAATTGATGCTTGAATCTGCACTTAAGTCTTTTTAAGCATTTGAAGGACCATGATTATAATTTAATGATGGATGGCTTACCTTAAATTACATATTCTGGGTTCTTGATATGATTTTGAAAGTTGGAATCTCCAAGAAATTGGTGTCCTTTCATATATCTAAAGAAGAACTGCTCTTAAGATAATCAAGTCTTCAGTTTTTGCTGTTTTTTTTTTTCAGCTATTTTTTAGTACGGATCCAGAGGATATCAGGGTCGAAAACGTATGTGAGAATACATGCAAATGAAAGGAAACCAGTGTTCCCAAATACCCCTATATGGGAGTATTTTACCCCCAAATTGATCTTCAGTACCACCAGTTTTGAAAGTAATGTAACAAGCTCTAAGGTTCCTTCTAAATTAAAGAATATAAAATATGCTCTTTTTTTAAGTCAACTTTAACAAGGAAAGAATTCAACTGAAAAGATTTGTATTCTTCATTTTAACATTCTGATATTTTTTAACTTATTATGTTACAAAACCTTAAGTTTACCCATAGATAAAATCAGGATTTTTTATATATAAATATCTCCAATATATTTCTAAAGCATTTCTGAGCTCTTAGTCATTAATGACGATATTTAATTTATCTTTGATCACTGTCAAACAAACGCTATCTTCACATCTAGCACTCTGACATCCAAGGTTACAAGTGCTGCAAAAAAGCGTCTCTTTTTCTGCATTGACCTTGCTCCTTTGAATCCCTTAAGACTAGCGTTTTGTTTTCCTTCTTTTGACATTTCGTGCAAAAGAAATAAAACTTAACGAGGGTTTAGAGGCAAAAAAGCTTAGTGGAGGGTCCGCTGTTATAGACAGTTTTACTACGGTACATATGCATACAGTAGCTATTTGTTAATGAAAGAAATATGTCTGCGTTTCAAAGCCAGCCAGACCCTATACAAAATCCCTGTGGTTTCTGTCACAAATAAAGCATCAAAACCTTGATTTCTGCAAGGAGTCTTGGAACTCTCCCCTTGATAGTCCCACAGTCCAGTATGCCTCTATGAACAACTTGGAGCTCCGACAATTTACCCCACTCCTTGGTTGTTTGAAGTCAACATTCTTTAAAGGGATGAAATGTATTTTTCTAGCTCAGAGGCTCTCTGATCACTCCATAGCCTCTCAGTTGCTTACAAAATATTTATCATTTTCTGCAGAGGAATAAAAAATGGGGAAAACAGCCGAAGAAGTAAGGGTATTTAGAATGTCTAAGCATGACCAATTTGGAGTAGCTATATCTTTACTTATCATCAACTACTGAGCAAACATTCAACCCATATATCAGTTTAACAGTTACATTTTTTCAGCATTATAAATACTGAAACATGAGCTTGCAAAAGTAAAAATGACACTAATTTGGGTCAACAGTGAACATAGATAATTGTAGAATTTGATACACAAATCATCAACTGTATGTGTTGATTATCACATTTTGTCTCTCATAAGATTCATGCCTTTTCCTAATTGGGATCACAATTTGTTTTTGTTCATTCAATGTAACACAGGTAAAGATATACTTTAAAAGAGTAAAATTGGCCTGAGCGTTTAACTTTGCCCTTACATATATCAAAATTTATATATATTGTATCTTGTAATTTGTACCTTGTAATAATTAGTTTTTTTATAAATGGGAACATAAAAAAAACTTAAATAATAGGTAGTTGTCCTAAGTGTCAAAAGTAAACAATCCAAATCTTCCCTGGCAAGTATGGAATGAAAGCTCCTAAATGTAAACAAATTAATACCATGCACACGTGACCATATTAAACGTACAAAAAATGTAAACAAACCGATTTGTAAACATTGTTAAAGTCGTGCAACCGAAATATTAAGGTAGCGAGCAAGTCAAAATGAAACAAGGAGCAAATATTGCCAGCAGTGTCCAGTTGTAAACACCAGCATTGAAACATGCTTCATTTCAGCTAAGGGGCCGAAATATTTTCTCTAAATCTGTCCCCGACCGCACATCTTCTCTCCAACGATGCCTACTTACCGTGTTTGCTCGCGTTTTTCCCCATCTTTACAAATCCATAGCAATATACATGGTTAATATCCACACAATAACAAAATGTCTTAATCCAGTTTCTAACTTTAAATAATTCTACACACTCGCGGGGATGTTTAATCCATGGAGAAGCGTAAAATACACACTGACTACACAGATTCTTCGGTTTGTACTATGAAGCGAGGGCGGAGCTTAGCGCTTGAGTGACGTAGGGGATTATTCATTTCATAAAAAGGGGGGAATGACTCGTAGGCGCTTTTCAAGAACAGCTTTTATCTGCCGTTGCTTGTGGTTTCAATTTTCTGCATTTAAGAGATATTAAGTACTTTTGATTGTTGCACATGTTTTACATGTGAAAATTACGTCTCATGTGTGATCTTTAGAACGGCAAGATATCTACCACCCCATTCACGGCAATAAGCACATCCACGGAAAGTCCTCTTTGTACCGTTTTATTTGTTCCGTTCATTCATTTTATCGTCCCTTTGAAGTCGCCGACACGGAGATAAAAAGGGGGATGGATTTTTGCAAGATTCGTCTATGTAAAATAGCCTGTCCAGTCATTTGACTCTCTTTGTGTAAAGGTCGTTTTATATGTGCCCAGAGAAAATATGTATATGTGTTAACTGAGTAGGGACAATTAAACAGCGCTAAATTCTTACTTATTTGTGGTAGCCCTAAGGATGCAAATTAATTTACGTTCAGTGCATAATAATGCGAGTTATAATTCGTTCACGTGTGCGTATGTGCATAGTTCACTTATTTGATGTGGTCAAGCAATAAATACATATCTTAACACCGTTATAGGCTTTATTTCAGATATCAACGTATAGTTAATGGGAAATCCTGCAAATCGAGGGGATAGAGATAGGAGTTCGGTTAAATAGATACAATACATTCCGTTTTTTTTTTGTTTTTTTTTTGGGGGGGGGGGGTTGTTGTTGTTGTTGTTTTGTGGGAGGGGGTAATTTTCAAGGAAAAATTTAAATATTGGTCCTTTGTTAATTGACCGACTATATCCCCTCCGATAAGCGCACATACTAGAACCAACTGGACGTTCTTGTTCAATCCTTTAAGCATGAATTCGTACTTGTACACCAAGAATTTTTGTCCAAAACTGAAAGACATCATGTTTTCTTTGTCTTTGAAATATATAATTATACAGCCCTGCATGTTTCAGTCCGATCAGAACTCAAGTAACGTTAAACTTACACTTAAACGTGGTCCGAGTATTTCAATGTTCGAATATATTTTGTAAATCTAGACTCCAATAAACGCAGTGAAGATTATCACTGCCTACATCCTTTTTCATTTTTTGCCTATTTATTGTAAATTGTATCGTCGGAAAAAGACTAGATATGTTCACTTATCAGAAAATGGATCGTTATTTATAGCAAAGTTCAAAGCACAGTATAAAATTGACGAGTTAAAACAGGCGAAAAAAATGAACACGACATAATCTAAATTATTTCTCTTACAATTTACGAGTGGTATGACATTTGAAACCTGTGTAACCCAATGTCAGACTTCAAAAATATTAAAGGCTGATTTTTTTTTTTTTTTAAATGTGTTGTTTTTTTCTGCCCCTCATCGACTTCTATCACAAAACAATAAAATGGCGTTAATTTGTTCCGAGTGTGAGGTTTTTTTATGTCTACATTAGTTTCATGACTTCATGACATTTATGATATAATAAATTTGATCTACATAAAAAAAAAAATCTTATGAAATTTGTCATATGCGGCCAGTCAAGGCAAGAGATGTTGGTCGTTTAGTTAAGATGGCTAATAAATGGAGGTCAAAAGTGTATGAGAATTTTTTGAAATATATTGTTGTTGTTATTGTTGCTGTTTTGAATTTTACCGTAAAGTATTTCAACCTCATGGCGATGTCTAGCTTATTGAACAACAGGTCGGGGAAGGCCAAGATGTCTTCCATTTGACGCACGTGCATGACAACATTTATCTTACAGGCAGGCAAACGTAGTTTGGAACTATTAAGGTCGTGGATAAATCAAATACATTTACATAATATTACAGATTGAAATTGTTTTCAATAAAAATGTAGACACTCCCGGGAGGGGGGGGGGGTAATTTCATTAACAATATAAGTCCCTCTTCCAATATCTTTGCAAGAATTGCCTTTGTCAAGGAAAGAAATACGAATTCTCAAGCCATAGAATAGTTTTATGTTACATTAATACGACCAATAAAAAAATCAAACAAAGATGGATGTAAAAATAATCATTTACTTTTTCAAAATGATATCATAAATATCTGAAATAGCCTTAAAGTTCGGATAAGGAAGTGTAAAATAATTGTGGGTATTTAGGAAATAAAAAAATGAATGTTTTAATAGATTTAGAACATAGACGTATAGGAGATATTTGTGTGTTTAGAAGAAGTGGTCCCCGAAATACTGCCTGGGTGCTTAAGGTAAAGTTCCTGTAATGGTTCCGCTATGTTTTGGACTGGCACTTACCCTCTACCAAGATATCCAGGTAAAGTCCCTGTGATGGTTCCGCTACACTTCGGACCTCATAACCTTTCACGGAGATGGCCAATGTTTCATTAGGGCACCTTGGTTATCTTGGTAGATGTTAAGTGGTCCAAGACATAGCGGAACCATTACAGGGACTTTACATTAACGTGTCCATCACGTAACTAAGTCGTTTGGTAATCCATCAAGTGATCGTAGGAATTTTATAACAAATACAAGCCTTAAAAGAACACAATTTTGCCGTGTTAGTAAGGTAGCACTGCTTCTCTTTCATGTTGAAGAAATGAAATTATTTCAGTGGGCAAACAAACGAAAAAGCAAATTAATTTAATATTTAGTATTTTAAAATGAGATTGTCATCATCTTAAAAAATATAAAATACTTCAATTTAATGGGGTCAATAACAAAATTGTGGTAGATTGTAATTACGTATTTCATTCATTGACAATGATCACCAGAGTAAAGATTTGCATTACCGCACACAGCAGTGTGTACCAATAATTGCTGATTACGCTAGTCTCCATATAACACAAAAAATTGTCATCATCTTAAAATGTCAAATTAGAAAAGTTTAAAGGACATTAGCAAAGGAGCTATACCAGTACCAATATTACGACTTTGGTATATCGTGGCCGGGGATCGAACCCACGACCTCCGCTCCCGAGGCGGACATTCTGACCTCTCGGCCGCCGGGGATGAATTCAATGAGTTAAATTAAAATCTCAGGGGGTAAATTGCATGTATCATTCGAAGCTAAATAAATTGCATCAAGAATCCAGAACTTTATCGTAAAATACGGGAGAATTATATATATTATTAGACAGTGCAAAGTATATACACATTTATTGAGCATATCCAGTTTCATTACATGAACAAGTAATTAAGATATGTACACGTTATTTGCTGACGTTGTGTTAGTACTGTGAAGTTTTTACTCACGCTCTAGTAATTCAACCTCTCACTTATAAAATGCACTCTTGTAAGCCAGTGTTTGTGTGACGTGTTGTCAAAATCACACTAATTATATTCACGTGATGTTGTATTGTACATATATTGTATATAGCGACTAATTACAGTGGCGGAAGACCCGGAATGCATGGAGGCATCCGGGTAGAACTTCTGCAAGCCAGCTGGAAGGCTTCCTCACATGAAAATCCGAATGACCTTGCCGGGATTCGAACCCACGCGGTGAGGAGCTGATGAGTGCTAAAGTCAGCGACTTTGCCCTCTCGGCCACGGAGGCCCCATATGATATATGATATGTTACAATAAACATGATATATGTTTACGTTACATGAAATAAAGAACACCACACTTTAAACCAGAGACCTTTCACAGATCCAGAAGAGGGACTCCCCCGCTCTCCACACACACACACATAAACACACTGTGGGTTTCCTGAAAACCAAGGGTTGCGAAAAATACGCATCATTGGTAAGGACAGGGTAAATCGTCTGTTGGACCCTCGCATGGAAACTCTATATAACCCTACGCTTCTCGCATTGGCATTTTTCATAAAAACGTCTTCGCGGGGAAAAAAGAATCTATCATGCTTTACTTGTCGAGTTTTCCCGTAAACCATGACAAGAATGGACTATCATACAAGAAAATACGCCATGAACCTTTGATGTTAGACAGCCTTCGAATTTCAATTGGAAGTTGGGCAAAAGTTTACCTTGAATCTATTTACCGTTCTCTGGATTCCTTCTGTATGGTCGATAGAGTTAACTCCCTTGGGTCTATGTGCTTTAAGCTAATACGATCATCACGCGGAGTATATTAAATATTGAAATTAATATCATTTTATAAAGGTAAATCATTTAGCTACCTTTGTTGTAAATAATCTACTTGCGCATCCCTCATACTGTGGCGCACATCAAAGTACCGCGAGCCGCTATGACTTAATGGTCGGCAAACATCAAAGGAGATCAAACAATAAACGTATTGATCAACACCTCTTGTCCACACACGTCGCCATCTTTTCCCAACAGTTTATACCATTTGCGTGAAACAAGCGTCTAATGGTGGACACAATAGTCCGGTAGCGCACGGTGTGCGGAAATGGCGCCGAAATAGACTGAAAGTCGTCTGTTGTTAAATGTAATTAACGCATGTTTAAACTTGGTCTCTAATACAATAATAATGGTCTCTGTGACAGATACTTTACATAAAATTGCCGACCACGACGTGCGAAAATGACCCCTTTGCCGACAGATGTTTAAATTCAAGAAAGTCGAACATTATCAAGATCGTGCCGGCCATCGTTAGTTAAGGTGACATCAGTGTAATTTGTTTAAGACGATACGCATTCAGCAGAAAGAAAGGAAGGAAAAAAGACCGCCTGCACAACAATAAATATCTTCATCGCATGCACATTAGCGCTAAATGGCTTTTACCCAGTGATGTCATCAATAAGTGCATTGTCATCGGCACGTGATCCGGTTGTTTGAAGTTTTTGTTTTTTGAGAAAATCGAAGGGAAACAACTTGCAATAAGAAACTTTCTCTCACAGAAATTGAAAATAATCTCCTGAAATTGATTTTTATGAAGTAATTTCAAAATTATCAAAAAAATTTTTTAAAAAAAATGTAGCAAATGAAAGGACGTCCTGTGCATTAAGCTTAATGGCTGGGAGCAAGTCTGGGACTTATCCTGCCATTTGAATCCGGTGGCTTGCAACAATACTAAATTAAGCCATTTTGGTCGTAAACTGGAATTCCTTACAAAAATGTTTGATTTCTTAATCAAGATTTATGCTCTCTTATGACTTTTTTAAAATCTTATTTTGGGATTGTTTATTCCGATTATTTTGTCAAGCAGAATCCATGATTTGAGTAATTTAGGACTGTCTTAATTGTAGTTTAATGAATTACTATGAATTCATTTAATTACCTCCGAGGGTTGTGATGCCACAGTATGTGAACTGTGGGAATAGTGGGTACTAAATAGGTCACTTTTGGAGCAGAAAAAGGAAATTATAAGGAAATGAAAATTGCAATTCATATATATATATATATATATATATATATATATATATATATATATATATATATATATATATATTTCCATTGCGTTTCAAAATGGCCGCCACTATATGTAGGTGTGTCTCTGACTAGGGTCTCTATGTATTGTAGGGACCCTGCTCTGACCAAATGTTCAAACGCTTTCTTTCCGCTACATTTCGGACCTCATGGACTCGTTCACGGAGATAACCAAGATTTCCTAATGTTTCATTTGGGTACATGGCATTGGTTATCTTGGTAGATGCTAGGTGGTCCAATACATAGCGGAACCATTACAGTGAATTTACCTCAAACACTGCAAATTTTTATCAAATGCATTGTCACGTATACACATTTACACGACCAATGTTAATAGATCTCCATAGATGATATTTGTTATCATCAAGAAATGCTTTTATAAGCATGTATAGCGCGAATAAAAAAAAATCGTAGTTCGAGTGAAAAATGTTTGAAATGTTTCACTTCGAGATGAGATATTCTAAATCCACTCAAAACAAAGACAATTTATTTAATGCTAACTGACGACGAAAGTTTGTTGGAGGCAAACGGTAAACACTGGAATTTTACATGTATTCATAAACATCTAATTATCTCCCTTTATAAGTAAAACGATAGTTCCGGTAGATCTGCATCACTCACAGTCTGGATGATAGGGATTTTATCTCGCCGATGGAACACATTATTTCACCAGTAAGCATAAAGTAAACGCTGGTAATAACACAAATCTTTCGAATGCATATCTCACAAACAGAGTAAAAAGAAAAAAACAAGAGGGCCAAGATGGCCATAAAGGCGCTCACCTTAGAAAAACTGCCTTCATTGCCTGTACAAGTTAATTATTTATAGCATAGTTGTATTGAATACATAATCAAAGTGAAATCTGGCAAATTCAAACACTAAAAGGGACATAACCCCGGACATAATGGTTCGATAACACCCATAATCGAACTTGGCCGAGAGATTATGGTAATAAACATTGCCATTAAGTTTGAAGATGAATTCTTGAGAAATGAAGATGCTTAGAGTGCAAACAAAGTTTAATATGGCATTTTTTAATATCAAAAGGGGCATAACTCCTGACCTAATGGGTCGATATTAGCTATAATCGAACTTGGCCTAGATATTAAAGCTTTAAACACTGTCATAAAGTTTGAAGATGATTGCTAAAGAAACAAAGATGCTAGAGTGTAAACAAAGTGAAATTTGGCATTTTTTAATATTAAAAGGGGCATAACTTTTGACCTAGTTGGACGCTCTCAGCCATAACCGAACTATGCCGAGAGATAGGATGATAAACTTTGCCATAAAGTTTAGTTTAAACATATTTATTTCCATATAATACATACAACAAATATTTCAAAATATTTACACAAACAAGGGATATGATTAGACGAAAGTTTTAAGCTTATATAATTATTTTCCTAAAACAAAGTTAATGTTAACTTCTATGGCAAGATACATTTAAACTATTTATTTTTGAGGGAGTATATTAAATTAAAGAAAGGAAAAATAACCAAATATCGTAACAATGAAACAGTGGACAAAATTGTATAAGCAACTGCTTCAACATTATGTAGGGCAAAGAAAAAAAAAGAAAAGAAACAGAAGTAGTTTGGAAATGACTATGAAAATATGATATATTAGGTACATATAGGCGACTCTATGTGTGTGTGTGTGTGTGTGTGTGTGTGAGAGAGAGAGAGGGAGAGAGAGAGAGAGAGAAAGCCAGCATTATTATAAGAAACGCTTACTGTCAAATATAAAATTCTGGACACACTGAACTATAAAGATATTTTCTTGGCAGGGAAGAAAAGGGTTTCCAAATAATAGTAAATTTAAATCTACATGGTATAGATTGAGACTATTTATGAGGTCAGTATGACAATAAGTAAAACGCTGACATTCAAAGAAGTAATGATTTGATGTTTTAACTGCCCTCACATACATTTTGGATCCTGGACGATGCATTTTAGGAAACGATGAAAATTAAGGGAACTACATTTAGTTCGTAATCTTGTGTGTAGGACTTGGAGTTTTCCTGTGCCGACATAATAAAAAGACGGTGTTTTAGAAATGTTTTCGAACAAATGCGATTTGAAAATACGTAGTGACCTTGAGTTTCTCACATCTATGGACAGAGTGTTCCACTCGCGGGTTACTGTCGGAAGGAAGGAATTGAAATAATTTGTTGTTCTAGCATGGATACCGGTAACATCTGCATTATTACGTAAGTTATAACTTCTATTATGATTACCTGATTGTATTAATGATGTTAAATAAGTTGGGGTCATATTATTTTGCGTTTTAAAAAACAAAATAAGTCTATGTTTCTTTCGCCTTTCAGATAATGTTTCCAGCAAACTTCCTGTAAAAGGGTTTCTTTAGATATTACTTTAGTGGCTCCTGTGATTATTCTTGCACATTCATTTTGTATTTTTTCGAGTTCATCAGATTCATATTCGGTTATTTTTCTCCATATTTCAGTATAGGTCGAATGAATGAAAGGTAAATAATTTCCAGTGCTTTACGATCTAGAGAATATTTTAATTTTCGCATGATATCGACTCGCTGCCAAGCTTTTTTAGTAACATACTGGATGTGAGAATGCCAAGTACAGTTTTTATTAAAATAAACGCCAAGATGTTTATGTTATATTACTTCAGGAATAAGTTGATTATACATTTCAAGACGAGGATGGTGACGTGGAGAATGTTTTCTTGTAATTAATAACGATTCAGATTTAAAGGGACTAAAGTTAACAAGCCACTTGTCAGCCCATGAGGATATCAGGTCAATATCAGATTGAAGAAGGTTAACTGCACATAAGAGATCATCAGTTAAAATGTATAAGCTAGTGTCATCTGCAAATAGATTAATTTTTGAATTTATATTATCTACAATATCATTAATAAAAACAAAAAAATGAAGAGGACCCAGAATCGAACCCTGGGGAACCATTGAATGTACTGTTAACCAGATGGATTTAGCTCCAGAAAGAACTTCTCGCTGTTTTCTATTCAAAAGGTAGTCAGAAAACAATGTTAGCAGGGGTCCTGAAATTCCTGAATTTAATTTGGCTAATAAACCTTTGTGCCATACTTTATCAAAGCATTTACTGATATCAAAGAAAACAGCTCTGACTTCTAAACCATCGTCAAAAGCTTTACAGAAAGTATTATAAAGATAAATCACTTGATTAGCAGTGGAATCACCAGGTAAGAATCCAGACTCGAATTGTGTAAAGAAGTTATAACTTTTAAGGTGATAAAAAACATGTTTATATATTATACGTTCTAAAACTTTTTCAGTGGTATTCAATAAGGAAATAGGTCTATAATTGTTTGGGAGTGAGGGATCGCCTTTTTTGAAAACAGCATTGATATGAGCTTCTTTCCAACTACTGAGAACTTTAGAGGATGCTAGGGATGTGTTAAAAAGATCATGGAGGGGTTCTGAAAGTTCATGTGATGCCTCATGTAATATCCTGGTTAATGCTATCTGCAGTTTTACCCATAGGAAGAGATTTTAAAACGTCTTTGACCTCAGAAAGAGTTGACCTTATATTACTTAAACTATTTTCATTTATGGGCAGATCAATAGGTACATCTTTATTGCTATCTTCTATCATTGTCTGACTACAAAAGAAATAGTGCAGTAAATCTCTGCTTTTTCAGAGGACGGACGGACGACGGACATTCAGCGATCCGGCACATGTGCTCAGGTGAGCTTAAAAAAAAAAAAAAAAAATAAAATAAAACAACCTCAGTATGTATAGATATACACAGTCTTTAAATCTGTCTTCACGTTGATTGTTTGAAAAATCGTATTCACTTGGTCATCTTCGGCAAGTCCGGAATGGAATGGTCGATGTGATCCGAATTGAAATGTGAGTTTAAAAAAAAAGCAAATGCAGACAGTCCCTTCTTTTCTATGTTACATTCAGCAACCAACCTTTTAAGGTACATTATTTAGAATAATTGAATAGATGTCCGCATCTCATCTCTCACTCTATCTGACGAGAAGCCATTGATCTAGTCTTATGAATATACGGGCACAAAGGAATCATCAGCAATCAAAGGGAAATACTGTCTTTGATTTTTCTACATCAAAAAGAATATTACTTTAGAGAAATTACTTCATACATATAAGAATCGCCCGTAAAGCTCTTTTTTTCAGATAAATAGTCTCGTTCTTCACACAAGTTAAAAAAGGATTATTTTTTTTTCTGTTGATGACGAAGACGATTTGAGGCAGATATTTAGACAGATCCTCAAAGGAAGACGTCATTATCGATGACGTAGCCATCTTGAATAAGAAAACAATAAGATCATTAATTAAAGTGATTTAATGCGTTAATGTCTTTTCTTACACAGAAGGATTGTAATCCTTTGTCATGCTTTTTATATATACTTTATCTTCGCTAATTTGATTGGGTGTTGCGCAATGAACAGAATTAATAGAGACATCGGTGCGTGTCACGCATTTTATTATACATAATTAAGATATTTAAAAGTATAAGATAACATCATTTTGATAATTTAGTCAAAATAATGCGTTCAGGTGCTTACATTCTAGGGATATAAATATTTATTTATTTTTGTGAGCTGAAAGGAATCAGAAGTTTTAACATTAGATCTCACACCTGTTAATCTCTGTCACAGAGAGTTGATTAACTCAGTTTCAGCTATATATTTTTTCACCACGTGTTTTGATAGTTTGATATAAAGTTTAGTATAAATGACAAGTACATTATAGATCATTGCAGAAATAACATGTAAACAATATCGTGACGTCAGGTACATACCATAGTCACGTGGTAACTCAGTGTGGCAGTCAATCTAATGCGCGGTGTTTTTATAGTCAAGATATCTAAAAAGATGTTCACTAGTAAGATCTCTACCTTTCATTGTCATGGAAATGAAATTCCCTAGGAAATAATGTACATGTATTTATTTATTTCATGTTGTTTTACAACCTCATATAAACAGTCGTTCTTGAAAATCTTCCTTGAAGTTTTAAACCGATTTACATCTGACTTCCGCACAAAGTAGTCCCATATTCAACTTGAACTAAACTGCCTACTTGAAAGATAGTTAACCCTTTCCCACATATAGACTCATGCACTCAGTAGGTACCACATAAAGCCTGATCTGCAGAAAACCACAGTTTAACCATACAAATTTAATTACAAAATCCTCATTTCCTGTGAGACCACTGAGGAGCAGTGAACAGCATAAAACCTGATCAGCCTGCGAGTTACTCGCAGGCTGATCTGGTTTTATGCTGTTCGCATAGGTGTTTTCATGGTGTCCTCTATGGTGTCCTCTAAAGGGTTAAGTTATTAAGTATGACCCACAGACAGACAGCTGTAGGTATTACGGTTATATGATATCATACAATGTCAGTTGTATATCGGTATTTGTATTCTCTTCAAGGTACTCGAAAAACCTCTCAAAATCACTTACCATATTTTGCTTTATTCGATTTGTGGACGAAAGGACACATTACCTCTCCAAAGGCATTTTCCTTCTGATTTTTTCACGTATGATGACTTGTGGCTTTATTTTCTCTTTTATTGTTGGCATGCCTCCGACTTCAAAGGGCTAATTAGCAATCAAATAATCGCTGCCGTTTGATGTCGGATACACGACTATAGAGTGTCCAGTCTCCGTCAAGTGTCCATTAATAATTAATTATCTCCCCTTGGTTGAGTATATCCAAGGACACGGCAAATGTCAGACGCCATTAAAGTAATATTACGATTTGAAACAATGCCAAAAATATCTGACATTAATTAACATAAATGTTATAACCTATTCTGACAAAAAAAAAAAAAAAAAAATCTTTTTTGAAGCTACATAATTTCTTCTTTCTCCGTCATTTTCGAGATAAACATTTACATGCAACGTAGAATCTTTTTTTTTTAAATGTTTGTTCAAAACTCTCGACCATCAACCAAATGCACCGAAAAACGTAAATAAGTCTATTCTCACATTAGATTATAAATTTCATGCAATAAATATGGGTTGACATTTTATTATTTCTCATTTTATCATGTACAAACATGCCTAGGTGGTACATACTTTATGGAATTAATTGTTCAGATAAGCGGAATTTTTTTAACATCCAAAGTAACTTTTTAATTTTTACGGGATATACTTAAAACGCTGAGTGCGACCAGCGAATGGGTCTCCAGGGTCGCAGACCACTGACGTCGATACAAACGACGGCGTCACGACATCAGATCTTGTTTCACAGTCGCCGTCGTCGTCGTCGTCGTCGTAGGAAGGATTACTGAAAGGTCCCATGATCGTCCCGCCGCGTGGTAATCCTGGTCGTCTCGACGGAGGAGGGTGTTGGAAGTTAGGGTCATCGTCTTCGTCGGCGATTTTCTTTTCACGCTTGTATGCCAAAAGAGCCCGGATGAGACACCCGGCGGCGATAGCGACGGGAATACCAAAGATGACGGTGGCGTAAATATAAAGTCTCTTGGTGTCCATTAACTCAAAGTCATCGGAAAGAGTGGTTTGGACGGGGGCCTGAGAAGGGGTGGTAGTGGCTGCCATTGTTTGTCCTGGAACAAGGGGAAAATATGTTAACAGTTCTTATGTGTGTATAACTACTTTGGATAAGTGGACGCAAATGTGGAATCACAAATGCTTGTTTGTGTGTCAGCATTTTCGAACATAAGAATTAAATGTATGAAAGCGACCAATTGGCCCATATTGAATAAATAAATGAAAGTGTAACGGAAAAAAGGCCCAGTTATTAAAATGAATCATTTTGATTGGCAGAAAATTCCTTATTAAGAAATTTCTGATGCCGCTGCTGTTGCTGCTGCTACTGATATTTATTACAACGATACTAATGATTATGGAAAGAAGGGAAAATGACCGACACTGTCATAAAATCAAAAGAGATAGTCCGTGGAAACAAAACTGTTTATATTATTCATTTTCAATCTCTTTACCGTTTGGAATTACCATAAATTATTCATGAAAAAAAAATCAAAGAGAATTGAAATGTGCAATATCAAAGAAAAACGCCTTTATTTTTCAATGCGGAACCATATCATGTCATAACCAGCATCCATTCATTACAAGAACAGAATGATTAAAGAAAAGAATAAGTCATTTCTTGCAAATAATGACTCTGGAATTATAAAAATTCTGTTTATGTCCCTTTTACATACTGTGTTAAAAAGGAAAAAGTAGCATCCAAACGAAGGCACTTAAAATGCTTTTTGAATTATTTCCCGTGATTACTGAAATGTACAGTTGTATTAAAGAGAAATGTTAAATAGTGATTATCGTTCTAACTTTGATGTTTTGAGCTAGAATTTGATGTTTTTCCGAGTTCATATCAACGCTACAAGAGTATTTCAGTCATAAAGCGTCGTCCAGCTAATTAACCCGAATGACCATGCCGGGACTCGAATCCAGAGCGATGAGGGAATATCAGTCAGCGGCTATAACTACTCGGCCAACGAGGTCCAATCTGAACGTTTCCTTGTGATCGCAGTTAACGTAAGAAATAAAGATATGTGGCGTATATCAGGGAGTGAATGTTTCCATGATATAATACAAAATAAAGATAATATGAAATACGGTAGTTCAATGCTGATATAATAATAAAATGTAGTTATATGATAACACTATACAGAGAAAAAATAATACCATACATTTAGTAGTGATATGATAATATATTTAATAGTGATAAAACATCGCAATGTCCACTAATAGTAATGATATGTAATATATAGTGATATAATGCATCTTACAGTGATATAATGCATCTAATAGTGATATAACAATAAAATAAACATAATAGTGATATAATAATATACCTAGTTGTGATAAAATAATATAATACATCTACTAATAATGATATACCGG
>CM037783.1:46415213-46465213 GCA_021229015.1 Solen grandis | reverse complement strand
AGAAGCTTGATCCCCGTCAATTATTAATCTTGGTAATTGACACTTTCTGGTCACTCGACTTGTTTATGAGGGTTGGGTTATGTCACTGGTTCAATTACTGCTGGTCTCTTTACGACTGATTGGTTTGATGGGTAGCCTGGTACCAGTGTCATGTTTCACTTTAGACTGGTACCCAGACTCCACATCAGTAACATTTAATGGTTTTTCTGGAACCCAATATCCAGTATTTTACATTTTTCGTTTTGACTGGTACCCAGATAAAAACCAGTCTTGATCAATGATTTTTTAAAACTGTATATGACATTTCAGAACATCTTATGGTGCATGATATTATTTCACTGTCTAGTTCAAACTGTTTTTGTCATTTTTAGTCTAGAAAAGTAAGCTTAGGTTCGGCTATAGACAATAAAAGTTCCTTATGCCAGCTACAAAAAATTGTAGCTAGAAGGGAATAGATGAAAGATAAAATTGGGAAAACACCAGGGGAACCAGTTCAAATGTCGGATCCTTTCAAGTCGTTGTTGTCAATTATGCTGCACAACTATCTTCAGCCTCCATTTGGATAGATATGATTGTCCAATTAGGGATTGTAGTTAAGGTTGGTTCCAGGCTGCAGGTTTCAGAGCAGTCCAATAAGGTAGAATAACGAGTGCATCTTGCAGTATTGATAAACATCAAGGTACTGTGGAATACATCAGAACAGGATTGGAGGTTTATCCAGTGGGAGGTTCATCATTAAGCAGAATATGGTCCAGTGCAGCAGACGCAGGTTATTGGACTAGATGTGACCTCACTGATAAGCCAGCTGTGCCCATTCAGACTTGTCTCTTTGAGTATTAAAGATAGACATCAAAAATCTTCTCTTTGTACTGTTCATTTCAAGGTTGATTGCCTGTAGTGTTTCAGTGACTGAGTCTCCCCATCATGCTTAATATTGTAAAGTATTCCTCAAGGTATTTTTCTGATCTGTTATAGCTACTTTATATACTCACACAGAAAGAAACTGGGTCGAGTTTATTTTGGGTAAAAAAATTTTTTTTACAATGGTTACTTTTATATTTTTTTGTTACTCTTCAGTGGTAATTTTAATATGATGAAATATAGCTTGCAGTAAACTTAATATCTTGTAATCAAAGTGAAGAAAGTTTCATTGCTCATGAACATTTTCAAAAATAGAAAATAATTATATTTAAATGGAATATGTAACAATTTTCTTTTTCTTTCTACCATGCAGACTTTTTAGAATCTGAGCTACAATATTGTATAATCTGGGTCTGCTCTGTTTGCCAATGTGTCAAACTGTGTGTCTGTGAATTAATTTAGGGTTAATGGCTAATCCTTTTGTTTGTTTGTCCTGATTATTGACCTTGCAACAGTAGTAAGTTTTACCTGACAGTTGTGACCATGAAAAATGGATGGCTGGACAGATACCTGATAGCAGTAGGTGAAAGATTCCCTGGTCTTTCAACTGTTCTATCTATCAAGCGGAAGGGAAAAGGTCAGTGATGGGTAGGGTAAACAGCCCGTGAGGTTGCCTGTGTATTGAAAGGGCGGTTGGTTTGTTTATTATTTGTTACTGTTTGATTTGGAGGGAGAAAAGGACGCTGGTGGAAGGGAGGGGGAAGGCGGGAGTTCATGTTTATGTCTGACTGACATCTTGTGGTTTTCTGCTCCAAAACTTCTGTATGATCAGGTTTTTTATTGTTCGCAGGTATTAAAAGCTTTAAAGGAGGCAATATTTAACCCCAAACCTCATACCTCTATCTACATGTTTTGACACCTGGTCAAACAGAGCAGATCCAGATCAGACAGCTCCTTCAAGGAAAATGAATTAATCAAATGTAACACCTTTTAGCCATTTTCAGATCGTGGACTGACTTTGATGTCTCTTTTATAGCTTATTCCTATCTTGCCTCATTCTAGTAAGGTAAAATGTTTATATTTCTATTTATATACAATGAGAAACTGGGAACCAAACTTTATGCAGACAATGATTTACTTTGAAAAGAAGAATAATGTGCAGGGCAATTGTTCTTTGTATACTAGCATTTGCCAAAAGAATGCCAGACATTTTCCAAGTCAGAAGTGATATGAGTAGTATGATTATTGTGTGTTACACAAATGTGATAGAGTGAGATAGTCTCTTAACATTGATAGAAGGAATAACAGAGGCATTGCTAAGTGCACTCTTTTTAACTGCATGTATGGGGAAAAAGTACAGTAATTTTAAATGACTCAGAAAGTGGTGTCTGGTTGCTTAAAACAGGGAGATATGTTTATCGTTATACATTAGGTATGTAGAGTTTCAGCAGTGGGAAGCCTTAATCTGACACTAAATTGTTAATTGTCCATTTCTGTTTTTTTTTTCCTTTTTTTCTTTTTTTTTTATCTATGGCTGTCTCATAGATGCTCGTAATAAAGATTTATTACAATGGAAATTGAATGAAGACTTTGGCTATTTTAGAGAGTATGTTGAAAGTCAGATACACTGCAGGAAAGTAGGTTTTTAGACTGGCGGTAGCTGCCAGTCTCACGTACCTATAAAGCAAAAGCAGGCACTGTTAATTTGCATAATTACCACAACCATTTCACCATTTTGTATAGCTCCACGCATGCTCAGGACCGTATAGATGCAATACGATTGTGTACATCAAGTCATGACCTCCTTAGGTATGAATGGAACATTATGAAACAAATCAAGGCACTGAGGGACTACTGGCGGGGTTTATCATGAACCAGAGAGCGAGTTTGTTTTACTGTAGGTAACTAGAGCTGCAGGGAAACAGAGTTGCAAATGTCATATCTCATATGACATCACATGACCTATCAACCCTGTTTTAACATCATAGCTAATTCAGCATGCAGATCATACTGACAGTCTGTCAGCGCATTGTGCGCTTTGATTAGGGTAATGCTATTGTATGTTAGTCATTCTGAGTCACTTACCTTGTCAGGAATGAAGATGTGGGGTGAAAAATTAGGACAAAGTTTTGACATTAGTATGCGATATCAGATATATATGTTAGAAAGTTTGATTCTTTCCATTTCTAAATTTTTGTATATTGAATTTTATGTATATTTCTGAAAACAGATAATATATATAAAAAAATTCTGACATTTCTTAATTATTGTGATTGCTGTGATATTCAATAGTATTATGACTCAAAACTTAAAAAAAATCATTGGTAACTTGGTATTATTGTTTTTTTATTATCTGTAGTGTTTTTTATGCCTCCTCCTCCTTTTTTTCAAGTTTCCTTTGATCTCTGGATGTAGATGACCGCTGGGATGTTTTACTGATATTCTCATCAGCTGCATAAATTTTACATGAAAAAAAAAGAAAGAGAGAGATACAAAGATAACTTAAAAAGCTTGTGATTTTTTTTCTTGTATGCTAGTGTATCAGTGTACCAAGGATGTGTCCATACTTAATTAAGCATGAATCATATTAATTATAAACTGAGACCTAATGTAATCATTAGGTGTAAAAATCATGACACTTCAGGGAGTCTAAGCATAATACTGATCATAATTTCAGGAAACATCAAAAGCAAGAAATGCATGATAAAATTAGCAGGTGTATTGATACGAGGAAATATTTTAAGATTTGATGGATATATTGACACATTTGATGCACTTTAAATGACATATTGAAATAATTTTTATGAGTAAATACATTATTCAGAACCAATTTCGCTATGATACTGACATCATCTGTGTGTTACAAAACATGGTCAGATCATAATGCAGTTTTATGAATTGTAGATTGATCAAAAGTATGGGCAAATGTTATACTTGATAGTTTACTACATGTTCTTATGAATCATAAATGAATCAGTATCAATTTAACTACCCTAAAATATCTAGATTTGGTTCTAAAGTAATAGGTTTTCTGTATAAATATAAGCAAGTGGCAATTTATTTATACAGGCATACAAATTCTGAAACCAATTTTAAAAATAGCCAGTAATTGTGTTTTGACAAACGTGTCATTATTATATTGATTTGTATTCTTGAATAAGGGGTGATATGCTTTGCAGTCTCTGTGATATGCTTTGCATTCTGGGATAGGGGCTGGTATGCTTTGCATTCTGGGGTGATAAGCTTTGCATTTTGGGATAGGGGGTGATATGCTTTGCATTTTGGGGTGATATGCTTTGCATTCTGGGATAGGGGCTGATATGCTTTGCATTCTGGGATGGGGTGAGGGTATATGCTTTGCATTCTGGGATGGGGGGGTGATATGCTTTGCATTCTGGGATAGGGTGATAATGGCATTAGCTATAATATGGCCATCAAGTACAGCAGCCGCTGCAGGGCTGCGTTTTATTGTGGCATAATCTATAGAGATCACATTGTGTTGCAGCTCATTTCTGTGGTATATTTCCCGATAAATAATGATCACTAACGAGCTGTAATGGTGCTGGAATGCTGTTGTTGGTCTCTAGGGTCAGATGAAGCTGAAATTGATACAAGCTCATATGAAATGTCAAAGGGAAATAGCCACAAGTGAATGACATATAATGGTTTATATGAAGCAAAAAGCAGGGCAGCTGGAATGTCTTTGAGTCACTTCCTTTGATCATTAGTTAATGAAAAACGGATGTATATTGACTGTAATTGCTTTAGAGACCATATTTTAGGCTGATTAGGAATGAAAAACAATGGCATGAATCACATTTACAGTGAATTAGTCTTTCTGTGATATTTTGATTACTTTAATATTTTTTTTTGTTACCAGTACTTTTCTTTGCAGTTAGAATTTTACCTGTTTTCTTCAGTCATTCATCTACTTAACCATTCTTTTATAATCAGCAATAATGCTTCTACTTTCTCTCTCTCTCTTTTAGTTTTAATTTCTTTGCCTGCACTTCTTTTTTTTTCTCAAATTCTTCAGTCATTCAAAATACTTTGAATACACAAATCACATCTGTCTAGGATAAAATAATACGACCTTTACATGCACTAACATTGACGATGTAATAACTTACCTGCACTAATTGATTCATTAATTTTTTGTTATGATTTTGATTCAGCTGGTCCCCCATAGCTATGATAAATTTCACCTGAGGTCCTTGAACCCTGAAGATTTAGTGGTCTCATGTCGCCTGTGTATCTAACTTATTAATTGGTCTACTCTGATTTAATAATGCATAGCTTAATTGGTGTTCTTTGATCTGGAATAGGTGTTGGGTAATATGTGGACATGATTTGTTGGTTCTTGGTGCACTAGTGGTTATCAAACTGTTCATTTTCCATTTGATCTTTAAATTTGATGGGGCTGGCAATGATGACTTCTTGCAGCTTTGAAGTAATTATGTTGATTGCATTTTGAATGGGCTAGTAATTAAGGAGAGTCATGATAGGGTCTTTGATTATCTATTTGATCAACTATTTCTCAACTATGGAATGATGGCATACCATTAATTTTATTTTAGATTTTCATGATGTACAGTATTTATGGAAGAATTCTTAGAAAGGCCTAAGGCTGTTTATAAGGGAAACCTCAGGTAAAAGTACAAGATAATGGTTAATTTTCCGTTTGAAATTAGTTTGGTATTCTTTGATATTTAAGTAATTTGATGTGTCATTTGGATGTTAGGATGGAGAGAATTATGGGTAACAAAGAGCATCTGAGTGCATGAATGTGTCTTTAGAAAGTGAGTTTTAAATAAGACTTTAACATTTATTGGACAGACAGCATTATTGCTTCAGAAAAAATTATTGGCACTGATAGTGGGGGTTGCATGAAGCTTGATATAGGAAGAAACTGGAGAACCTGGAGGCCACCTAGCCTTTAACATTAAACATGGGACAGATGGAGGATCAAGCCTGGGTTGCATTGGTGAAAAATCAGCATATTAACCACAATGTATTAAAGAGCAACATTATTATCTTGACCCCCAAGAGATTTGAAGTTTGATACTGTCATACAATTGGCATCAAATTATTTGAGAGAGAGGATTGGGGTTAAAGAATGAACAGTATTATGTAAATCAAGGGGTGAGAACAAAACTAGGCTAAGTGCTTATACATACCTTATTGCACTTAGCCTAAGTTTCGCTCTCACCCCTCAAAAAGCAATAAATCACATTGTGTAAAAAAAGTTAACACACAACACACTTGAATCGTATAGATCTGTCAACAGCAACACTTTTTCAGTGCTTTGATATTATATATCCCCCAACAAACAAATGGTATACTCAGTGCTTTGTTTTTATCCTGGTCTCAGTGTGTGTCTGGAATTGGCCCAGACAACAAATAGCACATCAAAGTCAATCTGAAACCCTTATTGTTTGATGGTGATATAAACAGGGATATTTAGCATCAGTTTCCCCTCATCAATTGCTTTGAAATAGGAAGATTTGTTTTCAGGCTTTGACCTTTTATTTCAGTGGAAATCCTTCACTAGAAAACCTGATTTTGATTTAAATCTAGATCAGGCTGCAATGTTGTTTATGTTATAAGCAATTTGATCTGAGGCTTCATCTTTTCCACAATGATAAAGCTTACTTCAGCAGTGCTGTGGTCCAGTGTTAACATGGACAACTGTCAATCAAGGTGTTGTGGGTATAGTCTGTGTGCAGGGGGCGGGCAAGAATCTTTTATGGCTTTCCAGGCATGAAGTACTGGTCCAACCAATTGGAACAGAGGGAATGATTTCCCAATCAGTGTAAAAAGAAATTAATTTATAATCATGTTACAGAATAAATCCTGATCAGCCTGAGAGATGTTTTCAGTTTCGTTTGGGTTATCTTCATTTTGTCAAAGTTCCATATTGGGGGGTGGGGGCATACTTAAAAAGCCCCACATATTCTGTCTGTTCATAGACAGACACTATTGGAAACTGATTATCATCCATTTGTGATCTTCACTGAAAGGCATTTCGACAGATAGTGTGACTGATTTCTTTTTTTTTTCTTTCCAACATCAAGAGCCCAGTGATAAGTATGGTTTCTTTGAAGTCTTGTCAACAATTAATTATTTTTGCCCCAATTGTGTTTGATGTTTGTTGTTGTAAAGAACAAAGGGTTAACTTAAAAGCTTCCTTTGCAGACCACTTGTCCATGATTTGTATGATTGGGAAAAATGTGTTCTTACATAGACCAGTCTGGTCTCATAGAGGGGACATGTCCGGAAACCAGTCTATTTTGAAGTGGTTATTTAGCAACCTTCCTCTTAAAAGTCCGGGTCCTGATATTAATTAATTATAAGGAAAATGAATAAATGAATAAAAAATGATTTATTATAATATAATTAAATTTAATATTTAAAATTATTTCTAATTTAAATAACCAATAATGGCATCTTTCTTTGGTCCAATGAATGGTGTTTTGAATTATATTTTACTTCGCATCATGTTACTTCTATCTTTGACTAGGTCTTAAATAATTAGCCATTCATATAGATTCATGATTTAATAAATCTCAGTTTGTCTCTCACCTGATACTGTAATATTCTATGTTAGAGTATGGACGACAAATAAATTACAGAATTTGAGATCAGCCTAAGACCTTGAAACAAGACAACAAGGATATCAGCTGCCAAGTGTTTAGAATGAAAGGACAGCTGGCTGAAGTCCCAGGCCTTTGTATCAGGCTGGATGAATAGTGAGCTTTGTAGGTCTGTTAGGTCCGGTGCTGTTGAAGGGACACTCAATTAATTTAAGCCACCAAATGTCACTGCAGTGTCCAATAAAGTGACCAGCTGTTATCTTGGCTTGAATAGTGTCCAGCAAAGCCCTGGACCACTGTGATCTGCCATCATTTGATATATGTTTGATCTTGGATCATTAAACAGATAAGGGTGGGAGTCTCTGGCTGTACAGCTGACCAGGGGGAGGTGGTCAGTGAGGAGGGGACATCCACTATAGATAACTGGACTTTCATCATCTTACAGGTGACCTCATATCATGTCATTGCAATCTGTTTGCAAGTTTTTATGTCCTATCATCCTTGATATATGATCAGCACTTTTCAAAATTGTGTTTACTCAGGGCAGGCAAATGTATTTTTTTTTGCCTGGCTTTTTTTTTTAAAATACAATTTTTTTGGTATGTGGTATGATACCACAATGGTGACACCCTAGTCAAGTTGCATGCTGCAGTCGGCATGCCTCTGTAAGAGTAGGTCTGATCATATAATTTTGCAGGCCATTAATCTGAAGACAGTTGGTATGATACCATACCTGCATCTGGCCATACTAATACCACACTGTCAGGTGACATGATTCCCAATCCAGATAATGATTCCACAGTCATATCATCATCCCACTTACAGTTTCAGGATCTCTGGTATCCCACTGTTGACAAATGGCATGCTACCACAATTATCAGAGATGCCAGTCAGATCCTGATAGCATCCTGGCCATCCATTTGTGTATATTTTGTTAATCCATATTGGTTTTCCGTACATTGGAATCTGATGCAATGCAAAATATACAATATGAAGGGTAAATCTTTTCATCCCGGTACTGGAAAAAAAGTCCCTGGAAAATACACTTCCTTTTTCTGTTAAATACAAAGTAATAGTATGCTTATCCATTCTATTGAAAATATGGACCGTCTTACACTTAATCAGGAAAGTGTTGTCATTATAAAACGAGGGCTGTATGAGAGATAGCAAATACCCCCTCAGAGTGTTTTCGTAAACCCCTTATCCTTGTCCCACCTTTTGTTTGGACCCACTGGCTGGAATTCCAACTTAATAAGTGCCACTTGTGATTATTGGTGATTTCGCATGTTTGTCTTAAAAAATCCCTCTGAAGTGAATACATTAAAATTACAGATTCATTATAACTTGCTCCATTTTAACACATAATTATACAAATGCTAAAATAAATATGGTCCAAATATGAACCCCAAATCTTTATCATACCCCTTTACCTTATGAATATTCATATGCAAATTTATGACTTGATGAATATTAATTTGCTGCATTTTAAATGATATTTTTTTGTAAAACAATGTACAGTATATTTCAGTAATCTGAGCTACAACAGCAGTTGAGCAAACAGATGAGACCCTGATCATATGGCTCCTTCTCAAGGGGATGTCTGATCTGGGTCTACTCTGTTTGCTTATGTGTTAAATTGCATCTTATTGAAGTAAGGGGTTATAATGGTGTACATTATAGTGCTGTTTTTAGACTTGGTACCCAAATTATAGCATTATAATGGAGTTGCACTGTTAAGCCTTCATGTTATATAAATATTTTGTTTCCTTAAATAGGATTATATAACCATATATTGTTGCATAGGGTATCAGATTTTACTTTGTAGTCTTTAGAAAAGTAACTGCAGTTAATATTTGCAGGTGTTTAAGAATAAGTAATTAATATTTGCAGGTGTTTGTGTTAATAAATATCAGAATTTTTTTTCTTATGAAACATTGTATCCCAAGGCCATGTATTGGAGGTTATGTTAAAAGACTACCTGTCGATACAAGAAAGTAACGTTTTCTTTAATCCCATTCAGGACCGTAGCCCTCCTTGTGCTGTCAATGAACAACTTGACCGAAGTTATGAGTAGGGTATAAACTATGATGATTTAGGTATTGAATTCCTTGATTAAACAAGACCTTTTTAAGTTGCACATATGTTTTTAAAGCATCGGAAAATTAAATATGCTTCATTATGACAGATAGAAAGTGGGACAAAGTACATGTTGACAAATCTGATTGGAAGGATTATTGGCGGTGCTTGATAACAGTGCTCGTCATGAAATTGTTGTATTGCCTGGCGAAAAAATTCTGAGGGGCGGTATTGACGGAACTGCCGCAGTGATAAAAGTGCTCGACCTACTTTGATTTGAATTGATCATTGCAACATTATGAAAGGGGAATGAAGTTGAAGAGTCATATGCTAAAGCAAGGTTTGTCTACTTATTCAGCAATTCTTTAAATGGAATCACCACGAGAAGAGAGATCAGAGGTCAAGAAGTTCTGAAATATCTTCATTAGCCATTTTCAAATTTGTTTTTTCTACAATTTCATGGTGCGTAATTAGGTAACGCTGCAATTTCACAATATGTTCTTTTTTGTTGGTTTTTTCTTTTTTTCTTTTTTTTTTTTGTATATGTAAAGGATTGGTTGTTGGGGGAGAGTTCATTATTACAGTAGTTAATTACTTACTACTCCCCAGATTTCCATCTGCAGCCAACTGTGGAGGTAACTTTTTGTCAACCTTTACCACTCAGATACTTACTGGTTAGCCAAGTGAAAGGTGATATACTAAATGCAATCCTCTTTTTCAATAGACTTTGCAGTATTATACCTTCTTGTCTCAATTAATGAATTTGAACAGTAATTTGCAGGCTGATTAAGGGTCATTCATGAATTGCATAAGTTGTTTCCCTAATAACTGTTTTTAGGTGGTAAAAAGGTTGAATCTTTTCTGTTTATTGTAAGGTAGCATTTGTGTACCATATGAAAATAACATGGGAAACAGGTGTTCATCTGAAAAGAAAAATATACCTGATTATTGATGCTGAAGAAAGAACTAATTAGCACTGACTTGTTTTTAATTTATTATGGCAAGAGAAAGGGCAGCAACAGGTTGAGTATTTCTTATCTACACTAAATGGGAAAGCCAGATACAAAGAGTCAGCCGATGCTTTGTGGATTCAAATAATGCGGAGATCTTTTTTTTTGTTTGAGATAAACACATGGACTAGGAAGCGTCTGGAACGCGTGAGTGGATCGCAATAGGGCTGCAATACGGCAGCTAATGGTAACGTAATGGTGCACAAGTTGTGCACGCCACCCTTCAATCACGACCATAAACCTACTTTGGTGTTTCTGGAAGTGGTAAACAAAGTCAGAAAGGATGCCACACAGAGAGGTTTCTGGAGTGATTCCTTGAGAACGAAGAGTATCGAAGCTGTATATGTTAGAGATGAGGGGTTTGGTTCCAGCGATATACTTATTGACAGAGACACACGTTTTTCTATGTTACCGGTTGTTGTACATTGGTAAGAGTGAGAGCTGATGTATGTGTCGGAACATGTTGGGTTACTTGACTGACAGAGGCCTAATGGTTATAAACAGTGGCATGGTTTAGCTGTGTGGTCCATCGCTCGTCCATCTTACTCTTCAGACATGAAGGTAGCTCTTATATACATGGTTTCACCATTTTTCACCATGTTAGACCCATTTGTAAGCTAAATTTGACTGAAGATAATTACTATATTGTGTGAACTTAATGACCAAATTGTTACCTGATCATGATAAAAGTTTTTGTCCAATATTTCTATATGTTTACGTCAGAAAGATGTGTTTTGATACCCTGGCAAACATCTGAGTAGACCAATCTGTCTGATCAGGTTCTCCTTCGTTTGCTTATACAATATTGTAGCTCAGATAAAAGATTGCTTCATATATCATTTTAAGTTTCAGAAAATTGATATTCATCAAGTAATAAAATATGATATTTGAATTCATGAGATAAAGTGTGTCTGCATATGCCGTGTAACTGTTGTAAGATTAATCCCCACTTCCCTTGAATTACTTTTTTGCCCCCTAGATGGACATTTACATAAAATGCTTCATCTTTAATTGATTGGATAATTAAGTTGGCACTTTTATCAATAATCTAGAAAATGGTTTAATTTCCTTCCTTCCACAAATATATCAATTCCCTGTGCTATTCACCGTTCTAACCTGTTTGCTCATTCCACGAGGAAATAATTTATTTACTTGTCCCCCTCCTGTTTATGGGGAATGTTTTCCTCATCAGAATGTATGGTATGCAGATACAGGGGGTTATTTTTTTGCTGTTTGGACACATGATATTTTATGTGGAGGACAATATATATTAAAATCACTATGGAAACCTTGACATGGGATGGATACCTCTGCCAGGATTGTTTTTCAAAAATGACAGGAAGTGGCAGATACGTTAAGCATATATGCAAATGAGTTGTAAATACACACTCCTTGTTCTCTATGAAGGTGACCAGATTTTTTTTTTTTTTTTTTTGTATTTGGCCATTTTTATATCATACCTTCTTTGAGATGGGAATATTTGATATTATTACTACATGTACAATGAAATCATATTTTATATAAATATAAACAAATTTTGATAATCTATTGACTGACAGGGAAAAATTAAATGGAGGCTCTGGCAATCGAAGTATTTTCCATTTGAGCTTTTCATTTAAGGGCATCATGATGAGTGGTAACATATGCGACTGCAGATCGTTAGGTTGTGCGTTAGAACCCCACTGACTCTTCATGGCCTTCCCAAGCACAAAGTACTGGTAAGATCCAGGAACTGCCAAGAGAGATTAATATAACCTTTAACCCTTTCCCTCACAGAGGACACCATGAAAAGACCTATGCGAACAGCATAAAACCAGATCAGCCTGCGAGTAACTCGCAGGCTGATCAGGTTTTATGCTGTTCGCTGCTCCTCAGTGGTCTGGAAATGAGGGTTTTGTAATTAAATTTGGTAAGGTTTAACTGTGGTTTTCTGCAGATCAGGCTTTATGTGATACCTATTGAGGGCGTCAAAATGAGTATATATGAGGGAAAGGGTTAAGAACTTGCTGCTCAGTTGATGTGAAATAAGTATGATCAAACTAAGTAGTATAAAACAATGTTGTTTGCCCAAGGATCTTGAAATAGGTAGGGTTCTTGAATAATAAGTAACTGCACAATTTTTAGTTACTGCATGATGGCTTATTTTGTTTTTACCTCAGAAAAATATGATAAAAATATATCTGAGACGTTAGAGACAGTCTGGTGTCTTCACAGCTTTTGTGTCTTATATCAAAAATGTTCAAAGTGGTTAAGTGGTTAGGGGCTTGGAGGTCACAGTACATTCACTGGCCATAAACATAATTTAGTAGTAAAACACTGATTATGGTTAAAATGCTAAGCATGAGTAAAGGTTAAGTTCTAGGACTGGATGGCCCAGTGTCTCAGACTTGGCGAAAAGTATTAAATAACTAAAGAATAATGTTTTATTGTGGATATGATTCTTGACACCACACAGGTGGCAGATCGTTAAATTTTAACGAACATACTTTTTGTATTGGACAAAGACATCAACAGACGAGAGAAAATATTAAAAAAAGTTCATTAAAAAAGCAGGTAAATTAATACAGGTATTAAGTAATGAAATGCAAATTAAAATATTGTGATCTAAAGATCACAAGAAAACCTGAGAAGAGAATTAATTAAAGGAGGTCTCTCAGATATGGTCGTGAAGTTCATTTCTGTTCTGTTTACAGATGATTAAGTTATTAAGTACGGAAAATGCAGTGCAGTGTTTACGCTGTGTGCGGAAAACAGGAAACAAGGTGTATCAGTATGAGAGAGGGACACAGCGACATCGGAATTCCGCAGAATGTTTATTTTACCGGTATGCCCAATATGACACGATTCTCAACAAATGTTGAAGCGGCCCACTTGAAACGTCTCAATTTTATAAATTTTGTACTTCTGTTACTTTAGCATGGAATGTTTGACATATGTACTTGTGTCTTCCATGTGTATAAACATTGTTTTTACAATGTTGGGAATGAAAATAGATTCTTTGTCCCACATTAAATTTGTAGGGTATGTTCTTTTAGAAATATGTAAAATAACCTGAAACAGCCCCACCCACTAAAACAAAACTTAAGTCTTGAACAGTGCAGATACATTATAAAGCAATATCTGGGGCCCATCACCACTAAGATACTGTGATATATTGAATGGTGTTGTACTTAAAATCCCACTTAAAATGCCTTTCTCTGAAGGGTGATTATGAATGGCTAAGTGGCTTTTAATTTAAAATACAGAAAATAATTCTTCATGTCGAATCTAGCTATTCTGTGCTTTAAAGTGGAAAAATCAACATATCGTGGTGATGAAGATCTTTAGGGGCCAGTAAATTGAATGAGAATCAGTGCAGGTGGTTGTTAATTGAAGGTTTAGGGACTAGCTTTTTAATTCAGGCTGGCTGTATAATACAGTTGCCTTTATGACTGGGTTAAAGGTAATCCATCCATCATTAAATTATAATCATGATCCTTCAAATGCTTAAAGATGTTAGCATCCTTCAAATCCTTAAAGATGTAAGCATCCATTAACTTTTGCTAAAAGTCTATAAAGGCTTACATTTACTATAGAATTCCCATGATCACTTGATGGACCATGATCACAATTCAAGGATGGATGGATTACCTTAATTGTTACCAAACAAAGGCTCATAGGAAATTTCTGTTGCGAAAACAAACTCTTGTGTGGCTGCAGTGAAGGGGGCTCTCTAGTTGCTGTTTTAATTGGGACCAAAAACTCTCACCAGTCTTGTGCGTTCTTTGCAATATTTCATCATTAAATTGTTTTGTTCATCTCTAGTTAAGGTCTTCTGCTGCTGTTTTCTGCTTGAAAATGTTTGAAACATGTTTATATGTAGAGATTTTATGATGGGATTATTGAGATGCATTTAAGTGAAGTTCTTGACCAGAAATTAAAAAGAAATCTTCGAAAACAAAAATAATTTTGTGGCAATATTTGGATACTTATGAAACTTGTTTTTTTAGTGTTCTGTATAATCAAAAGGATAAACATTTTCAAATGAGAAAGAATACTTTGATTTATGATAATTTACAATATTGATATATGTTACGATGTTTAATGGTTTGAGTGCAAGTTGACATAGGTCTGATCAGGTTTTAGTCTAATCTTGATAACTCAAACATATTTACTGACTACCTTAAATTGACTCATTTTGATGCATTGGCAATGTTGTCGGAACAAACCCAGATCAGACAGCTCCACAACAGGAGCTGTCTGCGATTAGGGTTTCCTGTTTTGTCATACAATATTGTATTCCAGAGTCAACACATTCATCACGGTGGTAAAGAAAAATCCATTGTTTCAAATTATTCCATTCAAATATCAGCAAATTGATAAGTTAGGAATAAAGGTTTAACGAGCAGCCACCAGTATGATTCATTATCAGATTGCAAGTTTTCTCTCAGGCTGATCTGGATTTAGACGAAGCTACAAATGATTTTCTTCTTCACGTAACATTGCATGCGGCAAAGCATTACACAACAAAGTCCTCCTTGATGCAATCAGTCCAGATTGCGCAGGGATAAGACGTTCAATCAGGCAGCAATGCTTGTTCATTCCGTTTGATTCAAATTCTAAGGAATGAGTCAGCAGGTTAGAGACGGAATATAGATTTCATGTAAATTTCCTGCATGGCTCCATCTGTCCCGATGCACTTCAGTTTGTTTTTGCATTCGATAAGTCATCATTTACTCATTTAGAAGGAAAAGTTTGAAACTCTATCGATTCGGCTAATTAATGTGTACCATTAATAACACTGGTGTGTAGCATAAGAAGTGCACCGCAGAATGCATGCTGTGATAAATTACAAGGCTGAATAATCAGTTGGCTCCGTATTCATATTTGTATTTGTCATGAAACGTGCTTAATTGGTTTAAACGGAATGCAGATAGCGGGCTAGCACTGGAATTCCCTTCTCCTCAAAACGTTCTTTGATACACAAGCTTCATTAATGGTTGATGGAAATTTTAACCATACTTTATCAGACTGCCTCTGCTTTTGAATAAATTCCGGTCCTTTCAGATTGTTTGCCATACTTTTTCAAGATAGCACATTTTGAAAGACGTTTTGACTGCCCAAATTTTCGTCTGTGGACTTCCAAGGCGTGGATGCATGCCAAGAAGAAAGTATCAATCCTGGACCAGGTTTCTGTGCGAGTCTCTTTGAAACAGTGTCTAATATCATACCATGGCAAAATTTCAAAGTCAGGTGGTATGTTGGAAGGGCCTTGTGATCTATAAACGCATTTTGCATGAATGGCACACAAGGTAGTGAAATACACCAAATGGTATGAAAATGTGTTTATACCCAACTGTAGTTGTGTATGTTAAATTGGTCTTTAAGTGAAGGGTGACATTTTTCACATAGCGTGATGAATGAGACATTAATTTCAAAGAAAATTCGCCAGACACCAAAGCAGATATAAGGGATGAAGAAATGGGTTTGATCTTTTTGAAACTTGAGAATTATGGCTTGCTATATGGTTTTAAAGGTCAAACTTATGTGATTTTGAATTAAACGCTCAATAAAAGTTATACTATAGTCTGTGAAAGTGTGTGTATCCTTTCTCTGTATAGCCTCAAAACATGATGAGTTGTAATTTAACTCTCATCACAAAATTAAGTGCAAAACCATTTTTGAGAGTCCAGCCATGTTTTGGGGGGAATTAGTTTCATATTAAGTTCATATCTGTATCAAGAGATGTTTTATCAAAATTTGAACCGGATGGTGATGTGGCATTCATACATTTTGTGCAGAGCTGTATTGGTGTACTTGCATTTCTAAGTTGTTTTCAAGATAATTAGGATATGCCAGTTTTAGGGGTCACCAAGCCTGATTGTTTATAGTCACTGACTTTTGGAGTTCTATGTAACCAGAATAAAACCTGACTTGAATTCCACCAATAATACTTAAATACTAATAGGAGCGAATTTTACCATTCTTGTTTTTCCAGGGATCGAAAATTCCACTTGTCCGCTCGTATTTACGAGTAGATTGTGTGGTTGGGCGATGAAAAATGTAGCCTTCTCATCTAGTCTGGCTTGAATTCCACCCACCATGCTTAGTGCTATAAAGGATATTTAAACTCTTATATAAGGTGGAAATACACTTCACCATTCCAGTTCATGAAACATATAAGTTCATGACTGAGTTGACATAAATGATTACTTTTATGATACCAAAAATATTTGTGAAGATATGAAGTATTTGGGTGTTTTTATTCGAGAAACAAGAATGATGCAGTTGGCCCTTAACCCTTTCCCTCATAGAGGACACCATGAAAAGACCTATGCGAACAGCATAAAACCAGATCAGCCTGCGAGTAACTCGCAGGCTGATCAGGTTTTATGCTGTTCGCTGCTCCTCAGTGGTCTGGAAATGAGGATTTTGTAATTAAATTTGGAAAGGTTTAACTGTGGTTTTCTGCGAGATCAGGCTTTATTTACCTATTGAGGGGTCAAATGGGTATATATGAGGAAGTAAGTATTTAAGTACCTTTAGCACTAAGTCATGGTTTGAATTCAACACCGATCAACCTAGCTATAGGCTGTTGGTTTATACACTCATCATTTCACTGTAAAACCTCATTGCTTTCTTTCAGTTTAATGTAGTTTGTCTATCACATGCTTTATATGGCATACTTTAGAAAGTTAAATCCTATTTTTATTTTTTTAGCTCACTTGAGCGAAGCTCAGTGGTGAGCTTTGTCCGCCATGCATCAACAATTTTTAGTGCTTACACTCTAGCTTCTTCATTTCTTAAGCAATCATCTTCAAACTTTATGATAATGTTTATGACCATAATATCTCAATAAAGTTTGATTATGACTGAGGTCAGCCAATTAGGTCAGGAGTTATGCCCCTTTGAATATAAAAAAATCCAGATTTCACATTGTTTACACTCTATAATCTTTATTTTTTTAAACAATCATCTTCAAACTTTATGCAATGTTTATGACCATAATCTCTTGGTCAAGTTTACTTGTAGCAGTTATTGTTCATTAGATCAGGAGATAGGGCCCTTCATATATCAAAAAATGCTTGATTTCATCTTTTTTACACTATAGCATCTTCAGTTTTTTAAGCAGTCTTCTTTAAACCTTATAAAAATGGTTATTGTCATAATCTCTCAGCTAAGTATGATTATGACTGACATTGGCCCATTAGGTCAGGAGTTATGGCCTTTAATTATAAAAAAATCAGCATTTGTAGTGTTTACATTAGAAGCCACAGTTTTGATCAAATCTCCCTCAAATTTGCTCAGACTGTAACTATGTCTTGATAATGTCTCAGCTGAGTTTGATCATGGGTGGGGTGGGGTCAAAAAGTAGGTCACTAGGTCAAATCTTGGTTAAATCTTATTTACATTCCACAGACTTGGTCAGAATGTTTGTTTTGATGATATTTTGGTCAAGTTCAATCATAGATTGGGCAGAGTTAAAAACTAGGTCACCAGGTCAAATCTTAGTAAAACCTTGTTTACGTCACAGGGGGTCACTTTTTTAGTAAAATCTTTGTCAAACTTGTCAGAAATATTTGTCTTGCATGATATCACGGTCAAGTTCGATCATGGGTACAGCATGGCCTATTAAGGGCCATTATGGCCCTCTTGTTTTTTTTGTTTTTTTAGCTCACCTGAGCACGTGTGCTCAGGATGAGCTTTTAGGATCGATGAATGTCCGTCGTCCGTCCGTCCGTCCGTCGTCCACAATTTGTTCGTTTGCACTCTAGCATCTTCATTTTATGAGCAATTATCTTCAAACTTTAAAACAATGTTTATAACCATAAAATCTCGGCCAAGTTCGATTATGGCTGATATCGGAACATTAGGTCAGGAGTTATGCCCCTTTTAAAATTCAAAAAAGCCAGATTTAACATTGTTTGCACTCTAGCATCTTCATTTCATAAGCAATTATCTTCAAACTTTATATCAATGTTTACAACCATAAAATCACGGCCAAGTTCGATTATGGCTGATATCGTACCATTAGGTCAGGAGTTATGCCCCTTTTAAAATGCAAAAAAGCCAGATTTCACATTGTTTGCCTTAGCATCTTCATTTCTAGCAATATCTTCAAACTTAATAATGTTTATAACCATAAAATCTCGGCCAAGTTCGATTATGGCTGATATCATACCATTAGGTCAGGAGTTATGCCCCTTTTAAAATTAAAAATAGCCAGATTTCACATTGTTTGCTCTCTAGCATCTTCATTTCTTTAGCAAATGCATTCAAACTTAATGACATTGTTTATAACCAAAATATCTCAGCCAAGTTCAATTATGGCTGAAATTTGACCCTTAGGTCAGGCAGTTACGCCCCTTTTTAATCACCTGAAAAAAGCACTGATTTCCTCGGTCATCTTAAAAATCTTGTGTAACACACTAGAGGCCAATTTTGACCAATCTTCTGAAACTTGGTCAGAATGTTTGTCTGATAATATCTTGATATTCGAAAGTGGGTCAGGTTGGTCAAAAATAGGTCACAGGTCAATCTTAGAAAAACTTGTTGTAACACGTTTGAGGCCACAATTTGATCCAATCTTCCCTGAAACTTGGTCAGATGTTTGTCTAATGATATCTAGATGACTTTCGAAAATGGGTCATGTTGGGTAAAAATAGGTCATAGGTCAAATCTTGAAAAATCTTGTTAACACTCTAGAGGCCACAATTTTGGACCAATCTTTCTCAAACTTGGTCAATTGTTTGTCTATATATCTCGAATGAGTTTGAAAATGGGATGGGGTGACAAAAATAGGTCATAGGTCAAATTTAGAAAAATCTTGTGAACACTTTAGAGGCCACATTTTGGTCCAATCATCCTCAAACTTGGCAGGATGTTTGTCTCATATATTCATTTTGAATGGTGTGGGGTCAAAAATTCACTGAAATTGGTATCATTACCCCTATCAATTTAGAAATTTTAAGCAATTTTTTGTACAGGCTAAGAATGCCATCTTAATCAGGTGAGCGACACAGGACCATCTTGGCCCTCTTGTTTACAATAATTACATCTTTTATTTGAGTAAATATGAATAATGTATTTTAATATTGTGTAAACATTTCAATGTTTGACACTGCAGTTTACAATGAAATAGATATCTGGAATTGAATCAGGGTTTTGCATGTTGGTAACATATGGACATCCGTGTCTTGATTAGGTGATAAATTGAACCCGGATACTGTGCCGTGTTTGGCACACAGTATCATTGGAAAAGTGTCATTTACTTCAGAATAATATGTTTTTGTTGATTGATGGTCAATATTTCAACAGGTGTGGATTTTGCGTATCACTTCCGTAATGTTATAATGTCGCCTGTACTTTGGTTTTGTTCAATTTTTGTTTCACTGTCAACATTGTCTTTATGAGACTGACTTGTATTACCAATTTTTATCCTCTTTGAAGTCTGCCTTTTTGCAAAAATGTTATTTGTTGTAACTGCATCTAATTTAGCACAAATTCAATAAAATATGATTTCAGTTATTATATGATTATATGCCCTCCTCAATTAATGTTGGGGATGGGGGGAGGGGGTATGGCTGGTTCCCTTTATCATTAACTATCAACAGGTCTATGTAGATACGTCTATATAATTGCCAGGGACGCATGGGTCATTTTCATGGTAATCTGATTCATATTCACTCTTGAAATTGCAGTTGAGGTGGGGGTAACTTGTAAAAAAGAGAATTGCTTTCAGTTTGATCTGGGTTGTCATGGGTCTTGCAAAGGGCTAAAGGGCATTTAATACCTTGCTGGTATAGGAGAAATGAAAGTTCTTCATATTAACCAATTAAAAATCTGTCTTGAACTGAAATTAACCCTGGGACTGGGACTTTCAGTATGCAAGCATGTTACCACAAAAGAGGGATGCATAAATGCTGTGTTATACCTATTTACATTATTGAATGACAGTGAAAAAGGGGTGAACAAAATAAACAGACAAATAGGAATAGCAGGAATTTATATGCTGTGACGATGGAAAAATGCCTGGAAAAGGCTCATGCAAATGTCAAATTTAGTCTCCAAATGACTGAACTACTGTTGGCAGGACATTAAACCCAATGAATAAATAATAATTGACAAATTATACAATATACAAAGGATGCATTGAGTTGTTTTATAGAAATGACGGAAAGAAAAAAATGCACAACCAGCATATTTGTAAATGGTAATGATTTGAACTACAATGCTCTTTAAGTCCCATTCTTAGATGAAAGCCTTGCAGGGGTTAAAGGTCATTCGAGTGGAGCAATAGGAAACTGACATTAAATATGCATGGGGGACGTTTTTCAATGATTACTGGTTCAAAGGTAAGAAACCGTGAAATTTAATTGTTGTGGTGGAGGAAAAACGATTTCAGTGTGACATTAATAGCTTTATGTAAACAGGCAAGCTTAATGCATCACGGTGAATTTGTAATTCAATAAAATCTCGGAATTGATCTATTAGCTCGTTCAATCACTCCAAGTTTTTTTTTCTAATTAACTCACCTCTACACACTTAATTTCAACGGGACGCTTTTGATATTACGATGATTGTACAACAAATTGTGCGGTACAGTTGATAATAGCCAAGATTTTTTGTAATATTTTTGACATTTTATCAGTGAATTCCATCAGTATTTTACAGGGACATGAAAGATTCATTGCTAATAAAGTTAACTCAACATTTGTACCGGGGAAAGTTCAGATGATATTTTCATGTTTGCTGATCGTGTCAGTCAGATCGGCCGTTGTGCAAAAGTTGGATTACCTCACTTATGTTATGAGACTGAAAGTCGTGCAGGTGAAAAATTATTCACAAGAATTGAATTTTTTACTACCTTTGTCATTGTTAAGAAATGTAACAGAAAAATTACTCCTAATCAAAGTTCCAGGATTGTCTAGCCTCATGATAGGATAATGTGTCTGGGTGTGGTATCATGCACATAGTCTACAATCTGATACCACAGTGAGTTAGCAATACAGTATATTATACTATAAGGGTAGGTCTAGGACAGGTTAGTCTGCTGTCAAGTGACTAGATGTGGTATCTATCATTCTTCAGTATTATACCACAGTGAGGCAGCACTATATCATTCCAACTTCTGTAGAGAATAGCTTAACCCTTTCCCTCGTATAGACTCATTTTGACGCTCTCAATAGGTATCACATAAAGCCTGATCTGCAGAAAACCACAGTCAAACCTTATCAAATTTAATTACAAAATCCTCATTTCCAGACCAATGAGGAGCAGCGAACAGCATAAACCTGATCAGCCTGCGAGTGATCTGGTTTTATGCTGTTCGCATAAGTCTTTTCATGGTTTCCTCTATGAGGGAAAGCGTTAAATGCATAATCTATTGATTTATTAGCACAAGTCATAATAAAAATTCTGTTTGGAATTGTGGGTAGAGGAATGCTGGTTCATAAGATGACCAAATTGATGAAATATCCTTATTACATTACCAGTATATCACTTTCATGTGTGATACACAGCCTAATGTGTTCTTTTATGCAACATTTCATCATTTTTATCTTTTTTATGATGACAATGTGGGTTGTACAACAAGAATTTGATTGATATCAAGTCATCAAGAGTTAGGGTTTAGTAAGATTTAAGCTGTGAGGTGTCAGCAAGAAAAGTTGAAAAATGAGTCAAAAAATGAGGTGAAATTCACCACAGGTATGTAGGCTCTGTCACATATGAAATAAGAGTCATTTAATTAGAAAGGCATCTGAATGTATTCCAATGAATTATTTGTATAAAAACGTGTGTGTTATGTGGTAGGGAAGGTACAAGGAGCTTACTAAACAGACAAATTATCAGGAATAGTGCTGTGCCATCAGAATACTATGTGGGTGGCCCATTAGTCTAGAGGTTCCATTGAACCACATTTACCCTTAACTTCATGAATATTCATGTTCAAATTTATGACTTGATGAATATTGATTTACTCGACTTTAAATGACATGAAACAATGGATTTTTGTGTTTGCCATACAGACTGTGTAGAATCTTAGCTTGAATATTATTTGGGAAAACAGAGGAGACCCTGATCAGACAGCTCCTTGCAGGAGAAAACAATCCTTATGTCAGTTGAACAAATCACAAGATATAGATTTTGGGTCCAATGTTCTATAATGTTGAATTATTTAAATTACCTTCAATTTACTCTTTGGCTGTTTTTTTTTTTTAAAGTTTTTTTACTGTTCACTACTGTCTTTTAAATGTTTAATGTAACATTTACTCAGGTAAACCGTTTTAGACCACAATATTTAATTTTCGTTCAGATCAGGCTTTAAAATGGTCAGTGTTTTTTTTTTTTTTTTTAATTAGTGTAAGGATAATGCTGTTGAATTCATTAAATGAGACATTTGTAAAATACCTGTCTGTATTTAAAAAGCAAATCACAATAATTCACACAGAAAACCATGGACAGTTTGAACATCCTGAGATGGAGAGCTGCCTCAAACCAAACCCTCTTGATTTGTAATTATATATAAAGCCCTGACTCAAAGAGCTTTTCCTTTGAGAGAGTGGCGCCCATAAACTTGAAAACAATCCCCAGATGTTCTGCTAAATTACACACTAAATGACATTTTCACCCCTCCTTCTCTGAAGATTTATTGGCAGGGGAGCTAATTATCGTCTGCTTACACAATATATGAAAAAAGATCAATGAGGGTTCATACGATATCCACACAACTTCTGTTTTGAAAGGTGTGAAATGGAAAGAAAGAACTTGTTTATCTTGTATTTTAGTCTTGATTATATTGGAGATGACCTAGGATCCCGTTTCAGAGGGTAGCTTTCTTCAGGGAGTAAATAAAGGGAAGTGCGAAATATCCCTTGTGTAACCTGGCATCAAAGAGCTAAGATAACTGATAGGAAAGAACTTCAGTTGGGTATGAAGATTCTTTGAGGAAAAAATAAAAGATTAATGAACATATGATATGTATTTCTTAAGGACAGAAAGACTAAAAGGGTACCAGAATGATAGTAGATAGTAGTAATATTGATCTGTATATAATAAATTATGTAGGTTAATGAATTGCAATATGCAGTTTTCTCATTCTTGTTGCAGAAATTCTTCTTTTGGTTCTTGCAATGTTTGTGTGTGTGTGATGAATGGACCATATTGGTCATATTTCTTGATGCAGCTTATTGCAAATGTTTATTCTAGGAGCAACATGTTTTCCTGAGATTGGCCTCAGAACTTCCTCAGATCTTTAGACATCACAGAATATCTGAAATAAATAGAAAGGGGAAAAAGGAGGACGCTGATTGATTGATCAACTTGTGTAAAGGAAAAAATAGTCTGTCAAGATTTTCTTGAACTGACGAGAGAGCGTGGATGTTGTACTGACAATGACTTGATCATAGCGCTCCATCATGGCTCGTAAATAAGGTCTGAGAGTTGACAGGCGGATGGGGAAATATATCAGACATTTCGGAAGGGAGGACGCATGCTTATTAAGAGATTCCTTCATTGTGATGTATTGTGGGTAGATTGATGGACCAGGGGATGGCACTGACAAATCTGTCGCTATGGTATCGCTATGGAATGATGGGAGGCAGTTTGGAATGAATGGGGGCGGGGTTGCTTCCAGGGTAATTACTCAGGTGTTGGAGTCCATATACACACACCTAATTGCCCTTGAGAATTGTGGACCAGAATATTGGAGTGTGAATGGTTAGTACAGACAGGTGTGGATGAAGCTTTGCTAAACTGGCAACAGTTTTTAAAGTTCTTTTTATTTGACCCAAACTTTTCAGGTAAAACCTGCAGTCTCATCTTGTATTTTTATATTATCTGTGATTTTGGCATAATTTGCGTTCTGGTGTGAATATCTCCACACGCTACCTGTATCCAAAAGGGACTGTAAATACAGATGTTTGTATCCAAATGTGGACTGTTAACACAGGTGTTTGTATCCAAATAGGGGCAAAGGGGTTTGGCACAAAGGGGGTGGGGTCATAAATCTATGGACTGTAAACAGGTGTGACAGCCGCTGCCCTTTACTCACAGGATGGCCTTATTCTGAAGGGGATTGTTAACAAAGGTGTAACAATTACTGTTCCATTATTTACAGGTTGTTCTTTATCCAGAGGTTACTTTAAACAAGGGTGTTAAGAGATTAACAAAGATTAACAAGATTACACTGAATTAAAAAATTCTAATTCCATTTAATGAGAGATGATGGAGGCTGGAAATTTTCAATGTGATTTGCAGATATAGATCATTTTATGACATATTTATTTCCAACTGATGCCTTACTTAATTGGAATTGACATGTAGGGAAAAGAGTTGCTTCACTGCCACCCATGACACTAATTACCAGGAAATAATAGGACTGTGATGTTATGCAAAGATATATGTACTATTATTAAAGTGTACAGTAACCCTGGCCTTTTTTTCATCTTAATTAGTTACAGAATAATATTTCTGAGGTAACAAATTCTTTCCAGGGATTAATGTCTGTAATCTGAAAATAAATTTGCTGTGTTTTATGCCCCATAATACAGTAATCAGTCATTTGGAGAAATTATCTTCTTGATTGATCACTTCAGTAAATAAATCAGCACCAAGTTCTATTGCTAAGACATCTGCAGCTGTTGCTGATACTACTGTTTCCGATATTGTTGTAACTATGCATGCCTGTTCTACTACAACTTATATAGGCTGCTGCTATTAATGCTTCTACTTTTGCTATATAAATTTCTGCCATTACTATTATAACCAGTAGTGAGTACTATTAATAATAACTGCTGCGCTTTACTTCTACTATGATAATACTACCACCACTACTATTATTACTACTACTATTATTTCCACCACAGACACTGCAACTTACTGCTGCTTAATTCTACTACTACTACTACTTTCACCTCCACTATTTGATATCACCTACAATTATTAACCCTTTCCCTCATATAGACTCATTTTGACGCCCTCAATAGGTATCACATAAAGCCTGATCTGCAGAAAACCACAGTTAAACCTTACCAAATTTAATTCCAAAATCCTCATTTCCAGACCACTGAGGAGCAGCGAACAGCATAAAACCTGATCAGCCTGCGAGTTACTCGCAGGCTGATCTGGTTTTATGCTGTTCGCATAGGTCTTTTCATGGTGTCCTCTATGAGGGAAAGGGTTAAATTCCCTCCAGTCCCTGCTTCACTCACTGCAACTACCAACTACCATTTCTTTTCCTTACCCATATGAAACAAAACATAAAGGACAAGATGTGAAGAAACAAAACAAAGATAGAAAATGATAGTTCCCCCAACCACAGCGTGCCTGATCTTCATGCTGATGGTGTTAGGCGTGACAGTCCTGATGATTTAAAGGTGATACTGCACCACCCATCACAGCTGTGTGCTACAGTCTGAGTGACAGTCTGTGCTGATAGGCTGTGGTATCACCATTCAATATCTGCAGTAGTCCCTTTGTATTGTTTTTTGCGCCATCGTTGGGATCTGGGATTTGAATGAATTTGCAAAAAAATTAGTGAAAGAAATTGAAGATTAATATGATTTGTAAAAGATATTGTTAATTGTACGCATGTATTAATTAAATTCTCATGAAATGATGCATATTGCTGATATGAAAATTAAAAAATGAAATGTTATTTGACTAAAAGCTATTGTTTTTGAAGTGGTTTGAATTTAAACAATTAATTGGAGTTTGTCCCAGAAATGTCAAGGGCATGATATTAATCATTTGAAAATGTGTGCATGCTATTTTGTTCTTTCAGTATTTGAGATAGGAGGATTAAAATTGTATTTCATAATTATAGATTCCAGACATTTACTTGTAATGGAGTTGAAAATTAAATTTGAAATATGCAAGTTGTAATTAGTAAGGTTTATTAATGTAAGCAAATATTGTAATGGAAAATTACTATGAAGAGGGAGGAAGGATGAGATAAAGAGAAAAAAGAGAGGGGAAAAAAGAGAGGGGTAAAGAAAGAGAGGATGAGAAAGGGAGTATATAATGTGGTGGAGTTGAGGAGGGAAGGGGTGAGGGGGGGTGGACAGATGAGAAGAGAGAGGAAAAGAGAGTGGTGGGGGAGGAAGGGAAGGAGAGATGGTTGTAAAGGAAATGTGCAATTTTGACCATCTCTGACATATTGGAATTGGACTGGAATCCAGTATACAGCAGATGAGATAAACCTACAAGCCTGTTCCGAAAAGCTGTCATACTAAATGACAATAGTTGAGGTTTCCTACATGCCACATGTGACTAGAGGTGGCTGGAACATGTTAAAACTGACAGATGAAATGTCTTCACAAGACAGTCAGATGGCATTTTGGTGCAATGATCTTTGATTGTTATGTTGATTTCTTTTGTAAAAATATGATCTTTGATTTTTATGTAGATCACCTTGTAACAGGTCATGTCCGATGAAGTTATAATGGATAGGCGGATTTCTGTCATTAAATTTTTATATATAGAAATTAGCTTCATACATTTCTGTCACAGATGATTTGTGTGTAGAATTTTAACATAATAGAATCTTGTTGCAGACTACATGCATATTGTGTTTCGTGAGTGGAATTTTTATGTGCTTCAGTGGAAGTCAGTATAATTATCGTACAGCTGTCCGACAATTTATGTGTTTCAAATTCCAGAATTCAATAGGACAGATCACCTTAATCTGAATTCACTCCTGCACAGTTAATCAAATGTTTAGTTTGCCACCGGAGTTTGAGGGGATTTAACACAGCCTTCAAATATCTTGGCGAGAAAATTGATACGATTCTTGCAAACTTTAATTTGTTAATTCAGATTTTCAGAAACGAAAATTGAAATTCCAGCCGAAGCATCAGTAGATGATTAATGAGTCTAGGTGTGTGAATAGTTAAATTATCTGTAACGATGAATTAACTTTTAATGTTTAACTGGAATTTAAAATACAGGATGAATAACCATTAATTTAAATGATTTGAAGATAATTTTCTTTAAAACATGTTTAATTCAGTTGCCAAGACTGTTACACTCTTGATAGCACCCTCATTATAAGCAAGTCTGTACTTATTATTTTATTGTGTAAAATTCGAACGCTTTTAAAATGGGTTGTTATAGTTTCTGTAAATGCTATATCTCATCGAAACACGAAGAAATTATTTTTTCTGTTGTTATCTAAAAGCGGACGGCAGGTGGAAGTGAAGGTAATAACGATGATGACAAAGATTGGCTCAATCTTCGTTTCTTAATTGTTGATTTTTTTTCATCTTCATTTGGTGGGGTGATAAATAACTTATTCTCCCTCGTTTCACATATCGTTATTTTATTTATGTCGTCTGAAGTGTCCGTATATTATGTATTTCAGGAATTGTCGATACACCTCGAGGATAAACAAGAGAACACAGATGTAAAAGATACTAATTCAAAAGATTCCTCAATACCGCTGAAAGGTAAGTGTTTTTACTAGGAATGTGTATGTGTTTCAGTGTAAAATACTTGAAACGGGTAAGATTGAGTATGTTCTGTATGAAATTTTCCATCATGATTCTGAGGGCCACTTGAGGAATTTGTGATAATTGTTGGTGATTTCTTGTACTTGAGGGTGATTTCAAGGAATTGCTGTTGGATTCCTCTTGTTACTTGCAATTTCTAGTAGTATTTGGTAGTTTTTGAAGTTGTTGCTGCTGATGGCTTTAGAATAATCACCTGATGAGATATTGAAGTCCTTGGTTGTTTCTTTCCTAAGATGGGATGGGATTTAAAAAGAATATTTCCTGAAAAATGAATGTTTTCCATAGTCATAAATACAAACAATTAAGATGAAATGAGTCTGAATGAGTCTCTAAAAGTTCTTGCTGAAGACATAATTTCAAAATGCTAATGGCTGATCACGCCTTGAATTAATTTTGATGCAATCAGTTATGCATAATAAAGAATTCATGAATATTAATGACCTCAATTGATGCATAATTAATTAATAGCAATAAAGCTGTTGCTTCATTGTTCAAAGAGTTGAAATATACCGTGGAATGTAGATGAACCGATAAACACATTTTTCATAAAAGATATGCATGTTTTATAATATTTAAGGTTATCCATCTATCATTGAATTATTACCATGGTCTATCAAATGCTTAAAGATACAAGCATCCATTGACTTTGGGTAATAGGCTCTTTGCTCAAAGTCTGTAAAGTTTTTCATTTACTATAAAATTCCTATGATCATTTCTTGGACCATGATTACAATTTAATGATGGATGGATTACCCCAAAAGTCTTTGTTGTTTGGATGTAATAGCCTGACTGATGATTCACAGTTTGAATAGTGTTTCCTATCATTCTCAGAAGTGCAGCTGATGAGTTAGCTAAACTGGTGTACAAATTAATTACAGGCTGATTTGTTGTTTTTTTTGGGTTACGTTATGGGCCATTTTCTTTACAGAATAGGAATATAATGATATAAAGAATTGGCTTCATTTAAATTATAAGATAGAAGATACAAGTGATCAGCCTTTCCCATAACCAGGATGTTTGGAGTTGGATCCCTAACTAGACATGCCAAACTTAAAATGAAGGTATCTCCCTAATTGTGCTTGGGCTCACACCACATGAGGGTAGGATTAGTTGGCCCATGGAGCATGAGGATAATGTGAGTGGGTGTGGTATCATGTCACTTGTCTGCGGTATGATATTGGTGTAATATTGCATTGACCCCAAATGACTTAAGTATTATTATACCCCCCCCCCCAACAACAACAACAAAGTTGTAAGGGGGGTATACTGGATTCAGCTTGTCCGTCTGGCCGTCTTTTGGTTGTTGTTTTTTAACGAACCATAACTAAAAAAGTATAAAAGACATCAAGATGAAATTATGAAATTTCATATGTGGATAGATCTCATTGAGGGGGAGTGCAGTGACCAAGAACCATAACTCTCTATAGCATAATTTTGGAGTTATTGGCCTTTGTAAATTTTCATACTTAATTTTTGTCCGGGCTGTAACTAAAGGGGTTAAATTATATGTGTTATTTTCATATTTAATTTGTATCTTGGCTGTAACTCAAAAAGTATAAAAGGTATCAAGATTAAAACTTCATATGTGGATAGAACATTGAGGGTGAGTGCAGTGACAAAGAATTATAACTCTCTTTTGTGTTAAAGTTATTGCCCTTTGTAAATTTTCATACATAATTTTTGTCAGGGCCATAACTCAAAGTATAATAGGTATTAAGATGAAACTTCATATGTGGATAGATCTCATTGAAGGGAAATGCAGTGCCCAAGAACTGTAACCCTCATTCACATCATTTTAAAATCACTGTGACAAAGCGACATGCGCGGGGTATTTGCGCCATGACAATGGCAGTTCTAGTTTGTAGGATGTTAAACCATTAAATCCAATGTGTGTCTGGTGAAAATATTTTAGCTTCTGTGGTATTGGCAATACTAGATAACTCTTCTACTGCAATACAATTGTTAAGAAGGACACCATTGTTGTGAAAGTGGTCGATAAATAAATCAGATGTTCAAACTATAAATCAACAATTATATTTCTCTGCAGAGGTAGACAGGACTATAGGAGTGACTTTATCAGTTTAAGAGCAAATCTAGCATGGCTGAGGAGTTTGGGAATGCACATAATGCATGCCGCAAGACAGTAATTGGCTTAATGGCCTATACAATGATCTCTGTGTGTTGTGTAAATCATAAAAAAATGAAGTTTGATTTAATTTTTAGAACATAATACACAGTGCTTTCAGATGTTGGTATTTAGTAAATCACCATGCATGGTGAGATGAGATAGATATACTGCCACTCTGTATTAAGCTCATTTTGTTATAGAGGATAGTGCTAAATAGTAGAAAACTAGAGCAAACAAATGTACCATTTCTTGAAATATATATTTGCTTCATATTGATTTTGTTATGTGTTTGTTGATATGTACACCTTGTATGTGCACAGAGCTCATGAGTCATGTTCATTTGTGTATGGTGAGTGCTTTTGAGTGTTGTGGTCATTTGTTTTTAGTGCTTACTAATTGCAAGTGTAACTATCATTGAATTTTGTATACAGTGCTTATTAGTGCAATATGTATACCCAGTACTTTTGTTGTGGATGAGTGAAGTGGTTATTTGTGCTCATCAGTGTATTGGTCAAGTGTGCACAGTGCTCATCAGTGTATTGGTCAAGTGTGTGCAGTGTACATAGTGTATTGGTCAAGTGTGTGCAGTGCACATAGTGTATTGGTCAAGTGTGTGCAGTGTACATAGTGTATTGGTCAAGTGTGTGCAGTGTACATAGTGTATTGGTCAAGTGTGTGCAGTGTACATTAGTGTATTGGTCAAGTGTGTGCAGTGTACATTAGTGTATTGGTCAAGTGTGTACAGTGCTCATCAGTGTATTGGTCAAGTGTGTGCAGTGCACATAAGTGTCATGTTCAGTATTGTACAATGCTTATGAGTGCAGTGTTTACTTACAATACTTATGGGTGTAGTGCTCAATAGTGCTCTGGGCTTAAAAGTTGTGTATAGTAGATAGTGAGTGTATTCTCATTTGTTCAGGCTTAAATGTTGTGTAACTGCTGAGTTTAGTTAGTTGTACAGAGTTTGTGAGTCTCTTGCTCATTTGTGTCTGGCTTAAACAGTTGTCTTGCTCATTTGTGCTCTGGGCTTAAACAAGTTGTGTATAGATAGCTTTGAAGTTTTAGCATTTAGTTCTGTACAGAGCTTGTGAGTCTCTTGCTCATTTGTGCTCTGGGCTTAAAAAAGTTGTGTATAGCTAGCTTTGAAGTTTTAGCATTTAGTTCTGTACAGAGCTTTCAAGTCTTTTGCTCATTTATTTGTTTACAGTAAGATTTTGAGGAAGTGCACAGCTGTTGATTCAATTTCTAGTTGCAGAAATAACTGAGGGGCATCAAAGTGCCTCACTCCTGATTGATTTACACAGAAAAGTAGACAGAAACTTTTGATCTAAACCTTAGAGAAGTCCAGGATGTCTTTTTGCATTAATTGCCATTTGAGGAATATTTATTGGGCATCAAATATAAACCTTTCAAGTGTGAACTGCAGATTTTGCAAAGGGCTGTTTTTCCTTCTTTTTCTTTTGTGGTTTCATTTATTTGTTGTTGAATTTATAACCATCAGTTGGATTAGGAAAAAAACTCCCTTCAGATCTTAAAGATCTTAAAAAGATCAGACACTTGAGTTAAGACCCTGTTGCAGTGGTATCCAGTTTAAACAATGGACTGTCTCATCCTTTATTTATTTGTATATTTATGTGAAGGTACAAAGAGAACTTCAAAAGGGTCGGCAACTGGCTTGTACCATTGATATATCTCAGGGCGTGTAATAAAAGCTGCCTTTTGACCAACTCAAGGAAATGTTCCTAGAGTTTTAATCTCCTGGGCTCCTCAGTATTTACAAGTTTGTCCAACCTTCAAATGCTAGCTGGTGTGTTGAAATGGGTGTGGCAGCTAAGTTATAGAGGGTAGGGAACTGATATTTGAAATAGGCTCAGCATATTCAAAAAGTTGAGAATCGAAGCCAAGGTACAACTGTCTAGAGATTTTATAGATAACATTTGAGATTGTTTAGATTTGAGTATGCAGTATGTTATAAAGAGCAGTCATAGAAATCTTTTTGAAATGACTTGATGGTTTCTAAAAGAGAGAAAGAGAGACAGACAGACAGACTCATGTTAAAGGAGAGGAAAAAATACAAGAGAGGGAGAGATACATGTATGATTATATAGAGGGACAGTTTATTTCATTTTTTTTATGAAAATCATTAAAATAAAACTGTATCTTACACCAGATATGATCAGATCTTCTCATTTTTTTTTATGAGGAAAGTTTCCTATACAGCCTTACTATAAAATCCACAAAATTAATATTCTTTACTGTATCTTATTGACATTGTTAAGTAATTTTATTGTCATAGATTATAGATATATGCCTATATCGTTATGGTATTTTGAGTAAAAGAGAGACAAAAAAAAAAAAGAAATACTGGAAAGTCACAAAGGGAGAAAGAAATTTATGCAAAGATAGAGATGGAGAAATTAAATTTTTAACAGAATCATCTGAGAAGCCTGACTTTATTCTTTTCTTAAAAACCTGGTGCTGCCACCTGAATGGAAGGTCATGACCTTCAGGTATTGGAAAAAAATAAGAATTCTGATTGGGGCTGTTGTCCAGGATGCCTGTGTATCACCTGTATGTTAATTAGGGGTTTCTCTGTGTATTGGCCCCATTAACACTGGTCATTGATAGGGGTCGGGCTGTCAGTGCTGGGGTTGCCATGGTAGCAGCTTGGTTTACATGGAATGATATTGGGATGATGTGTTTTTAATGAATATTTGTGTATGGAGATCAGTTTTTGGCACCCTAGCCTGAAATGTGTAAAACCAGAGTCAAACTATAGGTCATTTCCTCAGTCTGATAGGGTTTTATTTGGTTTATTTTGTATTCTAGATAAAATAAGGATAAGCAGCAGACACTGTTAAGCCTGATCTGTGGGTTGGTTACATGTTAGTTGCATATGTTAGCTTACAGTTAGCTATGAAGCTGTCTTAGTGTCATAAACCATGATGGGCATGTATACTTCAACAGCCTAAGCATGGTATATGGACCTTCTTAGCTTGCTGCATACAGTTTGGCCTACTGAATGCACACCATGTTTATCAATATTTATTTGTTTAGATGAAAATTTTGAGAATCTTACACTTAGACCTGTGACACTTCACTATTATGGAAACATTTTCCTAAATGAGCAAATTTTACAGAATATGTAGGCCAACATTATAACTTACAATTCAGATAAATTTATTGCTCATACAAGAAATTCATTGAATCGAGGGGACCCCTGTTTTCTGTGACAAGGTGATAATAATGCTATCTTTGCTGCCAGTGCAGACATTTTCAAAGTGGAAGAAAAAAAAAATCAATGAATATTCTAATTAAGGATGACAGTGCATGTCTCTTCCTTCCAGTGGCTTTCATGGTGCAATCCGATTTTAGGTTTATTGCATTATAACGTCATCAGTCAATTCATCTGGATGAGCAAGAGCGAGAAGCTTATTGGTGACCAAGTGAAAAAAGAGCATTCTTTGATGTTTCTTCTCATCTGGGGATTCTGAATGAATTTTTTCTGTTTCTTTTGTTATTCAACGTCCCGGGGTACTGCATAATGCAGAAAAACCTGTATTCTGATTAATAGTTAATGAGTTCAAAGATCATTGGGACTAGGTCTCCGCTGTTCATATTTCACCGGAGTTGTAGAATAATATCAAATTATAATTGATTTATTTTTCTCTGACCAGTAATATGATTGGCTAATATGCATTAATTTTTGATGTGCCATATTTAATGTGGGCTAAAAACTTCATATGCTACTTTTCAATTTGTTGATTTTGATCCAATATTAATGAACCAATTCAATATATATTGGACAAAAGGGGGTATGGGCCCATTAAACTTTAGTTGTAGTGAGTGGACTTGAAAACTGTATTATCATTATTGTCATTGTTATATGAATTATGTCGTTTTCATAACTTCATCATCCTCCACCACATCATCATCACTGTCATATATGACTTTCATCATCATCATCATCATCATCATCATCATCATCATCATCATCATCATCATCATCACCGTTATATATGTCAATGTCATATATGACTTTCATCATCATCATCATCATCATCATCATCATCAGTTGCTGCAGCTGTAAAAGTAGAAGCAGAAGTATAGACGTAATACAATAATTGCAAAATGCAATTAACTCTACTAGTATGCATTAAAGTATTGGATTCATTAATCATATCCCAAAGCAATTATTTATTAATAAATGAATACCCAGAATATAAACTTTTCCGATACCACATAGGATGAAGTTACATTTATCTAATTAATTAAAAGGTTAAATGCTGCAACACTGTCCACCATGGCTTTATTTCATACAAAATGAGCCAATTTTTAGCATTTCTGTTTTTGAATACCCTTTATGTTGTTTCTGTATCTGCTTGCAATACATTCATCATTTGATGCATTCTTTTCATATTCTCTGAATGTGCTAATTGCTGTGAGTTTTCAATCATTCCAGGCAATATATTCATGAATTATCACACATTTTTACATAAATCTGACCCTGTAGATAGGAAATGCTGAATCAAATTCAAAAGGTTTATATACAGATGACCTTGACTCATTCTTACCTTGTCTCTTTAAACATTTAATGTATCATTTGACAAATATGTTTGTTTACTTGCTATTGCTCCTTTTCATCATTCTGTCAGCTCTCAAATTATCTTCTTCCATTTTTTTTTTCACAAAATGTACAACTCCAGAACAGTCTTATTTTTATACCTGCACTTGACAAAGTTTAGTCAGGGCCATAAAGGAATCCTGCACATTGTCCTGTTGGGTTCTTTGTTGTGTCTCAATATCTTTCCTAATGAGTCAAGGCAATGACTGTAGCAGGGGTATATATCACCATCATTGATTGCCCCAGTTTCTTCTGTGGAGAAAAAAAAAGCCCTATAGACATTGATAATATATAAAAAGAATTAATTAGAATGAGATAATAGAGATTTGCACATTTTTCAGTGGAATTGCCGCCCATGAAGACAGACAGTGATGCGAACAAAGTGTTTGTTTTCGACCAAGATGACGAGAAAGAAAAGTATGAAAAGGACTCGAGGCTGAATATCGAGGTTTGTTTAGACTCCTTTTTTTATATGCAGTTTAGTTGCTGTGTAGATTCGTTAGAAAGATGTTATGGTCCAGTCTGTGTTATATTGAAACAATATTTACATATGCATAATATTATGTGCTATATATGATAGGGAACATTAATAAGTACAAAAGAAAACATATAGGGAACATTATTACCGTAAGTACAAAAGAAAACATATGGAGCCTGCACAAACAAATTCAATGAAACACCTTATAGATGTATAAAAAATTTGGTTCATTTTTCTTTGCTCATCAAAGACTGGACATATTGGATTCACCTGCAGCAGCTGGGCAGGTAGGTGGGTGGCGTTCACTGATGTTGTCCACTCCCTAAGTCAAACAAACATAATATCTTGGTTCTTTTCAATAACCACTCAGATTGTCCCAGACATTCGGAAGTTATGGCCCTTGAATTGATGAAAAATGGATAAATTAATAGTGTCTGCTGTCTAACACAAACAAACCTGAACTGATCTTTCCTTTCGATAACTAGCCCGTAGCAGACACTCCGTAGCTAAGGCCCTTGAATTGATGAAAACAGGTTAAATTAGCAGTGTCCGCTCTCTAACTCAAACAAACCTGAACAGATCTTTACCAAACTTGGTCACAAGGTATATGGGCATAATATCATGGTTCCTTTTGATAACCAGCCAGATTGTCCCAGACCGTCCAAAGTTATTGTCCTTTAATTGATGAAAAATTGCAAAATGAACAGTCACTGCTCTTAACTACTCTTACAAACATGAACCAGTCTTGCCCAAACTTGGTCACAATATGAATCGACCAAATATCTCAACCAAGTTTGATAACCAGCCAAAATATCTTGAACACTCCAGTGTTATGACCCTTCAATTGAAAAATTTGAAGAATTAATAGTGTCTGCTCTCTAACTCTGTTAGTGTTTGTCTGGGTTTCTGATAAATGTGATCTGATCTTTATTGGCACAGTATCTCAATCAAGTTTGAAAACCAGTCAGAATTTCACAGATACTCCAGAGTTACAACCCTTGAATTGATACAATTGCAGGACATGGGTATTTGGCATCAACAAGCGATCTTGTGTAAACTGCTTAATTTATCAGCATTGGTGTTATAATGGAATGCATTGTAATAGAACGTGTTATAATGAAGTAAGTTGTCATGGAGTGTGGTGTAAGGAGATGTGTTGTAATGGATCTACACTTGGGTCTACATTGTATATCTAAGTTCACAGAATTAAAAACCAGGCCTTGGGGCACACTAGACATTTCAAATTTAAAACTCCTTAACTCAAATCTTTGAAAGTCTAGAACTCCTTTTCATCGTAGAAAAGTGATAAATTTAGCATGCTATTATTGAAAATGATCTTCGATTTCTTCAGATTGTGGCGAGAGGGATCTGAGATTTTTGTGCTTAAGGGAAATTTAGTTATACACAAGCCAGAGAATTGTGTTCTTGAAAATACTGGAGAAATATGAAGCTCAGCTGCAGATGCTCAAGTTCCAATGAAAAAATGGTGTGGTTTACCCTGATTACCTCATGAATATTCATGTACAAATTTATGAATTTGCTGAAGTATAAATTGGTAATGAAACATAGGATTTTTTCTTGCCCTGTTGCCTGTGTAGAGTCTGATCTTGGTCTGCTATGTTTGCCATTGGTTCAAAATGAATCTATGAAGTAAACGGTTAACCCTTTCCCTCATAGTAACTCGCAGGCTGATCAGGTTTTATGCTGTTCGCTGCTCCTCAGTGGTCTAGAAATGAGGACTTTATAATTGAATTTGGTAAGGTTTAACTGTGATTTTCTGCAGATCAGGCTTTATGAGGTACCTATTGAGTGCGTCAAAATGAGTCTATATGAGGGAAAAGGTTAAGTCACATAGATCATTATACTTCTCAAATATCTGGGCGAGACTATTTAAAAAACCAGAGTTTTTTAAAGGCTGGAAGAAAGAAAGGTTTAACACTTCAACAAATGTAAAATTGATGAAGCGTTGTTCTCTATCTGTGATGATTTTATGCATTATGCCCGGAAACTTTCTCGTCTGAGTCTAATTGACAGACACTGAGGAGTCTCTGTTTCACACACATTAAATGTGGTGGAAACAGTGTCCTACCAGCCATGCAAGATTATGTTATAATTTTAATTGTCCTTCCAGGGAAATTTGAATCCAGATGAAATGAGATGGAAAGACAATTAATCATCTTGGGTTCACCAAAGACTGTAGCATGGTCTATATTTATATACAAGAAATAGTAGACCCTTCAGTTTCAGAAGGGTAATGTGGAGTGGAATTTGTCCAAGGTTTGCTACCTCATCCAATGCTTTTTGATCAACTGTATCATGCGGACATCAAAGACCAGACATGTTCATAATTATAAACCACCTGAAAAATATAGACAGAATCAAAGACAATGTATTCCTGTAATTTTCTTTGAAATCAAAACATGCAGTTAGAGAGGATGATTTTTCAAAGGGATAGAAAAGCTAGTTTGAATAGTCCTTAATTACAGAGCTAACTTTGATGGGTTTTATTTTTGTTTCTTTATTAATGCCTTAAGTATCTAAGAGGCTTTTTAGTCAGTAATAATTTTGGATGGTTAACATATTGAGGGAGCTTCACAGAAAATAGAGGTTTTATAGGTCAGCTTTGGAAAGCTTAAGGAATAAATCAAGATTCCTTTACAGATGGAAGGGAAAAAAATAAGTAATGACTTATGCAGCAGATGATACTCTTGTTTGTATTCTTTATTGACTTTGTCTTGTTTTCTTTCAATCTAGATTGATACTACCCATAAATAAAAGTACTGGCAGTACTGTATGATCCTTTCCTTAGGTACTTAAGGGCACCATGGTTCATCGGTAATGAACCTGACTGTTGATCCAAAGGTTAAGGCTGGTTTGGGACAAGAATTTCCATGACCTTCCTAGGTTCCAAGTACTGGTCCAACCCTGGAACCATTAGAGAGGGATTAGTATAAGTTGTAAGAACTTGTTTCCAATGATGCTTAAATAAATAAGCTAAGCACTGCTAACAGTCTTGATATTTGATCAATAATGTTTTAAATTCTTGTGTTTAAGTATCATGTAGGGATGGGGTGGGGGCATAACTGATTGTTTTAGTTTTGTCCAATACCTATAGAAAGACAAATTTGACATGTAAAGAAATATTTCATGTATGGTTTAAAACTTCTTCAACCTGAATTACTGATTAAGGTTCATAAGACATTCAGTGTTTATCTGTACATTTTGATTTGGAACAAATTTGAAAGTTGATCCAGTGGGGAAAGGTTTGTTTGGTTCGAAAAAATAAAAAACAAACTCATAGGAATCAAAATGTAGACTGCAAAAAAGTGCAGTCTCCACACAGATTGCTCTAAAAAGCTGGGGTCTCTCAATGTAAGTGTATCAATCAATATGCTACACCCAATTTTATACAGCAATATTGCTCCCCAGGATACTGGAAACAGTCTGATAAACTTTCATATTTTGATATTTCGAATGCAAAACTATTATCCTCTGAAATAATGGCGGGCTACCATTTTATTTCTGCAAGGAAACCAACGCGCCCACCAGGGAATATGTTGCCTGTGATCTGAATTGGATACCTACTCTGCCTCGGAAAGGAAAGATAATATGTGGCGCGTTTTATTATATTTCAAAAGCATTTTGATATATCAGCGGGGTTTTTTGTGTATGGTGTGCTTTGTAGACTGGATATGTATTGTATTGAAAATTGGAAATTCTTGCCAGATATATTGCTGAGAGACATTGATTAATAGCTGATAGGGAGACGGGAAAATGAATTAGTGCATCGATAATGCTGAATAATATGCATGATGAATGATACAAGTATCATCTTCTGACATGTATCAGTTTGATATTTTATGTACCATCTAATGAATAATTCAATTACACTCAAAATTGTATCAATATATTATTCTTGTTTCCACCAAATAATGTCCCAACTATTTTGTCTCATTCTTTAATAAATAAAGAAAAAACTGAGGTTAAGTTAAATAAAAGTTAGTTTCCATTCTGTTAAACTCACATACATACTCACACACACTACACATCATCCATTGAAAGCAAATAGGGTTCATCAGCATATTCAGAAAGGAAGGCTGATGAGCCCTTCTGGCTTTCAGTGAATGATATGACCACGTATACCCACAATGCAGTACTAGGTATTTCATTTTGCGGATACCATGTAAGAACTCAGACATGTGGCCCCTGAAGACTCGATTACATACAGCGCTATATCTATCTGCTTTGTGAGCAACAGAGTGAGTATCAGAGAGAGGGATAGAGGAAGTAGGTCAAATACATGCAAATGGTGTTGCAATCCATTGCTGCCATTTTCTTTTTTAATACTAGCGCTTATTCATCCAGTTAGAATGTCATCACTCATGCGTGTAAATGTTCAACAAAAGGTAAAATTAATTAATATAAAAGGTGTTTAAAATTGTTTTTAAGGCATTAATACAAATTCAATCAAGAGAGTTTTGTAATTTTGTATGTGCGTACGGGGAGGCGGCAAATTAAAATTTAATGCTCAAAATGACAAATGTATTCCCACCCCTAAGGTATGAAACCTTTGAAATTAATATCCGTTGATAAACCGTACATCCATCCCAGAACAATAAATGGCCTCTTGGGATGTTGTAAACCTGAACCCTCTCTTGATACTCGCATAAATAACATTCCGTCTGGAGCTTATGAAGTGTGTCCTGTGAACTTCACAGAGGATACCACTTTGCATTTTGGTATGGCATCGGGTGATAGGAAACCTTCTGTGATTTCTCTAGAGATGGTATCAAATATTGTTTGCTGAGTGTTTGACTTTGGTGGTTGTTTTCTTGTATTTCTGCTTTGAATGTCTGCTACAGCCATTACAGCTTTAGAAGGGTACTCATCTGTAAAGGGCTAGATTATTTCTACAGGCATGGTATAATTCTGGAACCTAGGCTGGTATCATCATAGTATAATTCACAACACAAATGTTTACAGCATCATCAGCACAGAAAGCCAGTAATGTTTTGGTACTGAGGTGTTGACAACTCCAGAGGTGGAGATGGAATTCAGCTAAACAATACATTGAATTCTCTAGAAGTGTTGTTGTTAATGTCTATATATCTTTATGTATGTGTGTATATATATGAGTGTATGTGTGTATATATGATTTAAAGTAACGTTTCCTTACTTTTGAATATAAGAGGAAAATTTTTGACTACTATAGAATGAAAACCATGTGATTCACAATGAACACCGCTTCTAGTAAAGCACCCTTATCTCCAGACATCAAACCTCCTATAACCCTTTCCCTCATATAGACTCATTTTGATGCACTCAATAGGTACCACATAAAGCCTGATCTGCAGAAAACCACAGGTAAACCTTACCAAATTTAATTACAAAATACTCATTTCCAGACCACTGAAGAGCAGCGAACAGCATAAAACCTGATCAGCCTGCGAGTAATTCGCAGGCTGATCTGGTTTTATGCTGTTCGCATAGGTCTTATCATGGTTTCCTCTATGAGGGAAAGGGTTAAGGTAATCCATCCATCATTAAATTGTAATTATGGTCCATCAAGTGATTGTGGGAATTTTATTGTAAATGCAAAACTTTATAGACTTTGAGCAAAATAGCCTATAACTCCAATCACAGAATGGATGCTTGCATCTACACTGAAATCTTTTTAAGCTTTGAAAGATCATGATTATAATTCAGTGATGGGTGGATTACCTTAATCTCTCATCTCTCATGAAGATGGTACACAAAAGTTCTGTGTAATTTATTCATGCACCAATACACAACACTGTTATGACTTTTTTCACTGTTAGATAAATAATGAGATGTAATGAGAAGGATTATAAGTAACAACAAGAACTATGCTGGACCTGTTTATCAAATGTATCGGTAGACATTCTAGAAGGATGGAAGCTGTGCAATAGTACTGTACATGAATCAATTAAGAAAAAATTGTATGAAAATGAATATAACAGCTCTTTATTGCTGAGTACAGTTCAGAGATACTTCGTGCAAACTATTTTAGAATTAAGAACCTTTTGAGTGTGTTTTCGTTTCCTTTGTTGGAAACAGAATTATAAAGCTTTGTTTTTATCTGTGAATTTAGTATCGAAACCTCAGTTTATTTGGTTTCTGTGTTTGTTCTTTTTGGCAATTGAAACTCTAAAGAGGCAAGCCTCATATGTTTACAGTAATAAGATCTGTATTTTATTGTTTATTTAATTATGACATAAAATAATTCAAATTCCCAGTTACGATTATTTCATGGGGGTCAGAAAGGGATGAGTTGGTAAGTATATTAATGTTCTTGAAATTCTTACAAGTCGATAAGTGAGTGCCAGGCCTCAAACAAAAGAAGTTTTTATGTGAAAATAATGAGTTTGTATGGGAGGTAAAGATTAGTTTCAAGATTCCTTTCGGCACAGGTGAAATGATTTTGATAGTGATTAAACTCTTTTTATTTTACAACAGTTGGACTGAAAGGGGTATCTTTAATGAAAATTTTCTCATGGGCACCGATGATTTTTGATTTTAGAGGAAAATAGAATACCCATAGAAAAAAAAATGTTTTAACCCTTTCCCTCATAGAGGAAACCATGAAAAGACCTATGCGAACAGCATAAAACCAGATTAGCCTGCGAGTTAGATCAGCCTGCGAGTAACTCGCAGGCTGATCAGGTTTTATGCTGTTCGCTGCTCCTCAGTGGTCTGGAAATGAGGATTTTGTAATTAAATTTGGTAAGGTTTAACTGTGTTTTTCTGCAGATCAGGCTTTATGTGGTACCTACTGAGTGCGTCAAAATGAGTCTATATGAGGGAAAGGGTTAACAGGCAATCTCAGGTACCATTTCACAAACAAAATCTTACCTATATTGGATCACGCACAGGTTGCAATGATGTGACAAGCAAGAGAGCAAGGGGTGTGAGGATCAAGCCAAAGCTAAAGGGGTAGTGGGGAAGGAAGGTCGTCACTGGTCAAAAACTAGAAACACAGTGGCCAGCTCGCTTACGTTTTTTACATGTTTTTCCTGAGTGACCAGACAGGTGATGAAATAGAATTGTAAGTCTTAATTAACAGCCAGTATGTATTAAGTATTATCAAGACAGTCATTGGCTATATTATTCTGCCACTTGTCAGAAGGATGCCTAGGTTTGAGCTGTTGGACCCCCAGCAAATTCTGTTATCTAAGTACCCATCATGCCCTAATCATTTGTACCTTTCCTACCTTCTTAACAGAAGATTATATCAGCAAGGGGAGGTAATTATCTCAATGTACCATTGTACATATGTTCTGTCTGACAGGAGCCTATATAATGGTGGTCTTAATTAGACATGTCCAGAGTGCAATTGATACCTCTTGCATTGGTTGGCTCCCAGTTGAAGTATATATGGATCCACTGGATCTCAGTTGAAGGTAGGAATTGACCGGTTCTCACTTTCATGGAGGTAGTGGTTGCCATGGAAAAAGGAGGGATTAATGAGGAACCCTGATGAGGAATGTCGCAATAAGTGACTGTGATTACCCAAGATATTGTTATCACATGTCTGGATTATCCGTAGGCTGATCAGGGGTGGATAATGGCCCTATCAGAGTCATATTGCTACCATCTGGACATATTATAATTTGGTAGTCAGAGTCTAATTGGACATTGTTGATGATGATGATGATGATGATGATGATGATGATGATGATTATTATAGAGTGTTGCTTGAAAAACATTACTTAAGTAAAGATAATAAAATCCCTATTAATATAAACTGTAATGTTCAAGAAGTGATGATGATACTACTACTACTGCAGCTAATGATCTTCATGATGATGATGAAGATTTTAAAGTGAGTTAATGCCTCCTGTAGGAAAATCATTCACATATTAAATATTTGAACTTAAAGACCAACAGCTTGTGTATGTGTAAAGTTCTCTTTAACCCTTTTCTTTGCAAGACATGTGACCTGAGTTTCATGCACTTGCAGGTTTAGCTTATATAGAGATGTTTTGATGCATTGGCCAGCAGAGCAGACCCAGATCCAACAGTTCCTGGAAGGAGTCTCCTCTAGCTATTCGGTCATACAATATTGTAGCTCAGATTTGGTCATACAATATTGAAGTTCAGATATGATCATACAATTTGGCCAAACAATATTGTAGTTCAGATTTGGTCATACAATTTGGCCAAACAATATTGAAGTTCAGATTTGGTCATACAATTTGGCCAAACAATATTGTAGCTCAGATTTTCTCATACAATTTGGCCAAACAATATTGTAGTTCAGAATTGGTCATACAATTTGGCCAAACAATATTGTAGTTCAGAATTGGTCATACAATTTGGCCAAACAATATTGTAGTTCAGATTTGATCATACAGTTTGGCCAAACAATATATTGTAGTTCAGATTTGATCATACAATTTGGCCAAACAATATTGTAGTTCAGATTGGTCATACATTTGGCCAAACAATATATTGTAGTTCAGATTTGGTCATACAATTTCGTCAAACAATATTGTACATGTAGTTCAGATTCGACACAGTCTTCATGACTTGGCAAATTAAAATCCATTGTTTCTTATACCATTTAAGGTTAAGTAAATTAACATTCATCAAGACATTAATTTGTACATGAATATTCATGAGGCAAAGGGTTATGAATATGCTGTGCACAACTCCTCATTAACTTAAAATCACCAGTTCTGGTGACCTTGTGGTTAGAGTGGTTGCACCAGAATCTGGAGGTTATCAGTCCGATCCCTGATTGTGATGTAAGAAAGTTGTAAGAAATGGTACTGGTTTAGCTCCCTTGCTTGGTGCTCAGCATATAAGGGGGCATGATACTGCAGTGTGGTCTCAAGTAGACATATGGTATCCAAATGACTGAAATACTGTTGTCAGGGCATTAAAACCAACAATAAAACTTTGAAATGAGGATGGAACAGTCAGTTTATCCTGATAAATTATGTAGAAAATTGTCTGATCTAGCTTTTTTACTTTTGTAAAATGGTGTGTCAGCTAATGGAATAGAATTAAGCCCATTAAATAAAATATAAATATATGCACGTTGGATTTTGAAAATTAGTTATAAACTATTCAACAGCCAGAACTAGGTACTTTAGTCAAGTTAAGTGATGGCTCAGTCGGAGGTACTGGTCGTTAATTGATCACTTTTATTTATTAATTTGGTATCAGAAATCAAAAGGAATACTAAGTAGCCCCTCAAAATCGTTCAGAAAGTGAAATTAAATTGAAAGCTTAACTCGGTGTATTCTCATAAAAAATTGATTTAGAAGTACCTATTGTCCAATTAAGTATATTATAAAATATAATTTTATGTTCCATGATAAGGGTATGTTATGGTGTGTTGTTATAAAGTTTCCCCATGGCTTTTTACAATTACTGGTAATGAAAAATTCCCTTTGATTAACGTAAAGTACTTAAAAAGAGATAAGTATGTGTCATAGATTGAAATGAGAAAAAAAGGCTTTTAGCTGTTTTCGAGGGAAGGCCTCATGCATTGAATGAAATAATTGATATGCATGAATGGTTTAAATGTATGGGGTTGATTTTATTGCTGTTAAAAATTTCCACATTATGAACACAAGGTTTATGTCAAATGAGATGCTGAAATTGATAGAAACTCTAATTGCAGTAAAAAAAATCCCATCAAATGATCCTACCAATCAGGATGTTCATTGATTCAAGTTAAAGCCGGATAAGGGATTGAATTTCCAATTAGAGGAAATTCAGTGAATGAATGGTGCAATTTAGCGTTTTGTTGAATTTGTAGATATTTTCATTAAGTCTGAATTGTCCAAGTATTTGCTGTAAAAAATACCTAAAACTTAATTAATGTTATAGTGGTTTAATAATAGCAAGATTGTAATGAGGTTATGACAATTTTCTTTTAAATTGCATGAGTGAACAGTAGGAGTTTGAAGAACTTAATATCTGAGAAATGTAGTTATAGAGAAGAGAGAAATACCTGGATGGAGTTCAAAATCGAAAGGAAGAGAGGAATAGCAATATACAGAGAGAGAGAGAGAGAGAGAGAGAGAGAGAGGATTGATAGAATTGCAAGCATACATAAATATAGAGGAGAAGTATTAAGAGAAAAAAGACCAATATCAAGAGAGAGACAAATCAATCAATGATGGGAGGAATGGAATTACTGTGTTTGTATGACTACATCACCTTCTACCATTCTCATAAAGATAGTCCCAACCTGATGAATATCATAGTCTGAGTAACATTACATTGGATTTTTACTGATAAATGTTAAATAATTATGCCTTTTAACTGATAAATCTATCCCCCCATATTTCAGTGTTGAATCAGAGACCTTTAAAAACGAATTTGTTTATGCAACACAGACTTTGTAATTCTGCTTTTCTTATGAATCATAATTCAAGTTATGGATTTCTTTCATTACACTGTACTTTTTCCTTTATGAATCATAAACGCAGATTATAGACTTTTGCATTTTTTTTTATTTTTTATTTTTAAAAGGCCTTTGGAATTTCAAAACAAATGTTTAGGTGACTATGTTGTTGAACTCTTTTAACATTGTCATTGTTCCCATCAGGATATGCGGATATGCAAAGCATTGTGGGAGAAAATATGCACTCGAAGTGTCAGATAGAGCATCTATATTTATAAACATTGTCAAATCTTGGAGCTCCGCTGGTGCAGTTATTTATTCTGTTTTGCATCGGTTTATGTGTTTATGTCAAATTTGAAATATACCAGATCAGGCACCATGATAATGGTCGCTCCCTCAGCACTCAGTGGAATTACTGTATCCTCCCTAGTGGAATGTCTTTGAGTCAGTTTGAAGAGAGAAATCTTTTAGAACTTTCATTGTGTTTTATTTCGTTTCATTAATATCGCTGTATTTTGACTACCTGGTTTTACTTTTAGGAGATTTTGTAACAAATTGTGTTGTTTTATAGCTTACTGTAAAAACACAAATTAATGACTACAAAAAATTGATTACCTTGACCTTTTCTCCCAAATGTTTTGGAAAACTTGGCAGGTTTTGTATTTACCAAGTAATAATTTTGATATTTTAGCAGTTTTTGTATGATAACCTGCTAACTTATAGACTAAACTATGTCATATGCATTTTTTGTCCTTTTGGCATATTTTTTTTTTATATTCACTTGACCTATTTATTTGTAATATAAGACATTGTCATTGACATAGATTCAAAGGTTGGAAGTTTGATCCCGGTTCTTGGTGTGTAACCTGCAGGCTGATTACCGGTAGGTTTTTAGTTGTTTTTTTAGGGGGGGGGGGGGGGGCATTATGGAACTTTGATCCCTTATTCATGCCCTTACAGAAAATAGTAAATTTTCCCAACCACAATTTAAAAACAAACTTTATTTATTGACCACCTGGATCCAAAAACTTTTGTATACATGCTATTATTATCATGCCCTTACAGAAAATAGTCTCAAACCCTTTACCTCATGAGTTGTCAAGTTAAAATTTATGACTTGATGAATATTAATTAACTGAACATGGAATCATGACTTCTTTTTGCCACACAGACTATGGTATGTAGAAACTTGAGCTACAACATTGTATGAGCAAACAGAGAAGACCCTGATCAGACAGCTCCAATTGGAGATGTCGGATCTGGGTCTGCTCTATTTGCAAATGTGTTGAAATGAGTCTGTATGAAGTAAAGGATTAAATTCTTCAAAATTTCATAATATTGCATGGTGATACAGAATTTGTGATTTTTTAGTGGAATCAAACCTCAATTTTAGATGTTTTGTGAGACGTAGGACAGTTGTTTTCAGTTAGCTCTAGCTTTTTAGTCTTTTAACTCTAAACTCTGAGAATTTAAGAGAGAAAGGAGGAATACTGAGATGGCGTTTGAAAACGTCTGAGTGGCAAAGGAATAAATGGCTGGTAACTATTCATTTCAAGGATGACTGGACTTCGATACAAAAAGGGATTTCCTGTATCAAAGCGTATCTCTTACGTCTCTTACGTTTATTTCATATCATATGAGGAGGCTGATAAGCGGAGCATGAAGCATCAAAAGCCGTCAGATGGTGCTTTGCCATAAACCATGTTTGATCTTCGGAGGAACAAACATTCTTTTCATAGAGCAGCAAATAAAAACCCAACATACCAGAGTCAGTATCGTGTAATTACAGTAAATGTCAATTAATAGATAGTCCTGCTATTTTTGATTGCATACAGTCTGAGTCGTACAAGGGTTTTTCTTCAGATATTAGAGGGGGGAGATTATCAGCTGTTACATGCCAAGTAAATAGAGGAGTACTCACAGTAGTTAGACGAGTGTCTAATTGTATTGTTATGATGAATATGTATGATTAACTCTTTACCTGATATAATTATACTCATTTTGATACATCGGCAAACAGAGCAGACCCAGACCAGAAAGCTCCTGAAAGGAGCTGTCTAATCAGGGTCTCCTCTGTTTGCTCACACATTAATGTAGCTTAGATACTGTATACAAAGGTTGCATGGCAAAGAAAAATCCAATGTTTCCTATACTATTTCAAGTTCAGTCATTTAATGTTTCTTCAAGTGATAATTTGTACATGAATATTCATGAGGTAAAGGGTTAAAGTATTAACATGATTGGACTTCATAGAAACAAACAATAAAATTGAAAATAGTCCCCTTCCAATGACTTCCTGCAGCTTTGGAAACTTTGACTTTTACACCCATAAAAGTTTATTCATATGCCAAACAATGTTGTCTTTTCTAAAACCTGGCCAACTTGAATAAAGTCTTGCTAACTTGTCTGTGTCGACAGCTATATATATCATCTTGGTGTTTATAATTGCACAGATGAAGACATAAACAATACAAAAATAACCTTTTTTTTCAACTTTACAATGGGTGTTACATACTGATCTCGGCCTCCATAATTCTATCTTAGTCATCAGCAATAATCGTAATAACTTGTGTTTGGCAGGTGTTAAGTATATAATTAAAATTAAGTAAATAATAAAAATTACCAATGAAAATAAAAGATAATTGGTATTAATTAAAATGAAGCTTTAATACTAATTTATTGGAATATCTAGATTTTCCATGATAAATGTTCGACTTTAATTTCAGGAATACATTAAAATCATTTCATGATTTTCCTTTGAAAATAATCTTTGGTCGCCCCTTAAAATGTGTTACTGTGTGATAAAACCACCTAAAAGAGCTGTTACCTTTATTACTGTAAAAAATGGTATTTGTGATTCTCCGATTGGAAATGACGCTGAGTGATAAGTCCTTGAGGAGAGATTATCATTGGAGGAGGCCATATCAAGTATAATTGAATCTTTTAGGTAAATATTTTATGAGGCTTGAAGAGCCTCGAAGAGAGTGCTGGGTAATTCCTGAAAGTAGAAGATGGCTGCCACATTTTTCTTTGAAGTCACAAAGTAGACAGTGTTACACTGTTGAGGATGATGAACTCGAGATAAAAAGATAAACTGAGCAGGCGCTATGGCTGAAGTTTTAGAAGTCTTGAGAGGGATGGGTTTCCAAGTATATGTTTCGTTGTTTGTGAGGAATTTTTTTATTTGAAGTGGTATACTTTGGGGATAGTTTATGGAGAAGATAATGCCAAAGATAAAAGGAATGGATTTTTTTTTGTAAAACAGTGTTTATCCGTTATAAAATTCTCTATTATAACATGCTCCATTATAAGGCATTTTATTATAGCACATTCCATTATAACATGCTCCAATACAACATGTTTCATTATAACATATTCACTCCATTATACCATTATAATGTGTTCCAATATAATGCATTCCATTATAACACGCTCATTGTAATGCAAACTACATTATACAGTCGAGATTTTGGAAAACTTGGTTAATTTTCGCAATGCAGGTTTCGTTGCTGAATACTTGAGTTCGTAAGGGTGAAACTGTAGTGATTTTTGGTTGCATAAATGTATATACTTGCAATAGGTGCAAAATATTCAAAGATACCTTCATAAATGGCTGAGCTATTGGCATTTTCCTGATGAAGGTATGGGTTTAGATCAATCTGGAGTAGTATCCCTTGTATTATATATAGTGATTTTATCCCCCCTCCTTTCGTGCCAAACCCCTTTGGGAAGGCTCAGTAGTTATAGATTATCCTGTCTATAGAGCCTGTCGCAGTTTTAGAATATCCTGTCTATAGAGGCTGTCTCAATTATAGAATATCCTGTCTATAGAGCCTGTCTCAGTTTTAGAATATCCTGTCTATAGAGGCTGTCTCAGTTTTAGAATATCCTGTCTATAGAGCCTGTCTCAGTTTAGAATATCCTGTCTATAGAGGCTGTCTCAATTATAGAATATCCTGTCTATAGAGGCTGTCTCAGTTATAGAATATCCTGTCTATAGAGCCTGTCTCAATTATAGAATATCATGTCTATAGAGGCTGTCTCAATTATAGAATATCCTGTCTATAGAGGCTGTCTCAATTATAGAATATCCTGTCTATAGAGGCTGTCTCAGTTTTAGAATATCCTGTCTATAGAGCCTGTCTCAGTTTTAGAATATCATGTCTATAGAGCCTGTCTCAGTTTTAGAATATCATGTCTATAGAGCCTGTCTCAGTTTTAGAATATCATGTCTATAGAGCCTGTCTCAGTTTTAGAATATCATGTCTATAGAGCCTGTCTCAGTTTTAGAATATCATGTCTATAGAGCCTGTCTCAGTTTTAGAATATCATGTCTATAGAGCCTGTCTCAGTTTTAGAA
>CM037783.1:46365113-46415113 GCA_021229015.1 Solen grandis | reverse complement strand
TATCATGTCTATAGAGCCTGTCTCAGTTTTAGAATATCATGTCTATAGAGGCTGTCTCAGTTTTAGAATATCCTGTCTATAGAGCCTGTCTATTTAGAATATCCTGTCTATAGAGGCGTCTCAGTTTTAGAATATCCTGCTATGTCTATAGAGGCTGTCTCAATTATAGAATATCCTGTCTATAGAGGCTGTCTCAGTTATAGAATATCCTGTCTATAGAGCCTGTCTCAATTATAGAATATCCTGTCTATAGAGCCTGTCTCAATTATAGAATATCCTGTCTATAGAGCCTGTCTCAGTTTTAGAATATCCTGTCTATAGAGCCTTTCTCAGTTTTAAAATATCCTGTCTATAGAGGCTGTCTCAATTATAGAATATCCTGTCTATAGAGCCTGTCTCAGTTATAGAATATCCTGTCTATAGAGCCTGTCTCAGTTTTAGAATATCCTGTCTATAGAGGCTGTCTCAATTATAGAATATCCTGTCTATAGAGGCTGTCTCAATTATAGAATATCCTGTCTATAGAGGCTGTCTCAAGTTTAGAATTTCCTGTCTATAGAGCCTGTCTCAATTATAGAATATCCTGTCTATAGAGGCTGTCTCAGTTATAGAATATCCTGTCTATAGAGCCTGTCTCAGTTATAGAATATCCTGTCTATAGAGGCTGTCTCAGTTATAGAATATCCTGTCTATAGAGCCTGTCTCAGTTATAGAATATCCTGTCTATAGAGGCTGTCTCAGTTTTAGAATATCCTGTCTATAGAGCCTGTCTCAGTTTTAGAATATCCTGTCTATAGAGCCTGTCTCAGTTTTAGAATATCCTGTCTATAGAGGCTGTCTCAGTTATAGAATATCCTGTCTATAGAGCCTGTCTCAGTTATAGAATATCCTGTCTATAGAGGCTGTCTCAGTTTTAGAATATCCTGTCTATAGAGCCTGTCTCAGTTATAGAATATCCTGTCTATAGAGCCTGTCTCAGTTTTAGAATATCATGTCTATAGAGCCTGTCTCAGTTTTAGAATATCATGTCTATAGAGGCTGTCTCAGTTTTAGAATATCCTGTCTATAGAGCCTGTCTCAGTTATAGAATATCCTGCCTATAGAGCCTGTCTCAGTTATAGAATATCCTGTCTATAGAGGCTGTCTCAATTATAGAATATCCTGTCTATAGAGGCTGTCTCAGTTTTAGAATATCCTGTCTATAGAGCCTTTCTCAGTTTTAAAATATCATGTCTATAGAGGCTGTCTCAGTTTTAGAATTTCCTGTCTATAGAGCCTGTCTAAATTATAGAATATCCTGTCTATAGAGCCTGTCTCAATTATAGAATATCCTGTCTATAGAGCCTGTCTCAGTTTTAGAATATCCTGTCTATAGAGGCTGTCTCAATTATTGAATATCCTGTCTATAGAGCCTGTCTCAGTTTTAGAATATCCTGTCTATAGAGGCTGTCTCAGTTTATAGAATATCCTGTCTATAGAGGCTGTCTCAGTTTTAGAATATCCTGTCTATAGAGCCTTTCTCAGTTTTAAAATATCCTGTCTATAGAGGCTGTCTCAATTATAGAATATCCTGTCTATAGAGCCTGTCTCAGTTATAGAATATCCTGTCTATAGAGGCTGTCTCAGTTTTAGAATATCATGTCTATAGAGCCTGTCTCAGTTTTAGAATATCATGTCTATAGAGGCTGTCTCAGTTTTAGAATATCCTGTCTATAGAGGCTGTCTCAGTTATAGAATATCCTGTCTATAGAGCCTGTCTCAGTTTTAGAATATCCTGTCTATAGAGGCTGTCTCAATTATAGAATATCCTGTCTATAGAGGCTGTCTCAATTATAGAATATCCTGTCTATAGAGGCTGTCTCATTTAGAATATCCTGTCTATAGAGCTGTCTCAGTTTAGAATATCCTGTCTATAGAGCTGTCTCAGTTTAGAATATCCTGTCTATAGAGCCTGTCTCAGTTATAGAATATCCTGTCTATAGAGGCTGTCTCAGTTTAGAATATCCTGTCTATAGAGCTGTCTCATTATAGAATATCCTGTCTATAGAGCCTGTCTCAGTTATAGAATATCCTGTCTATAGAGGCTGTCTCAGTTTTAGAATATCCTGTCTATAGAGCCTGTCTCAGTTATAGAATATCCTGTCTATAGAGGCTGTCTCAGTTTTAGAATATCCTGTCTATAGAGCCTGTCTCAATTATAGAATATCCTGTCTATAGAGGCTGTCTCAGTTTTAGAATATCCTGTCTATAGAGCCTATCTCAGTTTTAGAATATCCTGTCTATAGAGCGTGTCTCAATTATAGAATATCATGTCTATAGAGGCTGTCTCAGTTTTAGAATATCCTGTCTATAGAGCCTGTCTCAGTTATAGAATATAATGTCTATAGAGGCTGTCTCAATTATAGAATATCATGTCTATAGAGGCTGTCTCAGTTACAGAATATCCTGTCTATAGAGGCTGTCTCAGTTATAGAATATCCTGTCTATAGAGCCTGTCTCAGTTATAGAATATCCTGTCTATAGAGCCTGTTAGCCCCTCACTTCTTTGGGTTTTTGGATTTAATCTTTATTCCATTTGGTTTGAAGTAGGTAGGTTAAAAAGTTCTACTAATTTCTTCTTTGCACTCAAGGTCAACCTCCAATAATTAGTTGATCATCCTTATGTCTGTCATCATCATCATCATCTTCATCATCCTTACCAGCTCTGCTACCAGCATCATGACATCAGCATTAAATTTAGTAGCAATGTGAACAACGCAGAATAAAGATCAAAAAGAAAAAAAGAAAATTTGTGACTCATTTCAGTATATTTAATCATTTAACAACTGACTTTTATGATTGATTGTGGAGGGTATAAACAGCATTAACTCACCAGGTATAATAAAATGATGTACATGTGCTTACTTAACAAAACCTGCACTTTATGAGAGTACATCAATAGTGGATAAGCTCATGTAGAAGTACAATCGTAGAAGTGGGCGTGTACTTTGAAATATTCATTTTCCTGGAAGTAATGGTGCTTGAAGTATATAGGGGGATTGTGCAATATCTTTGGATTGATCTCTCTTTTGATGTGGATTGTTTGCTCTATGTATCAGATGCAGTTTAATAAAAATAATATTGGTACAAACATAATTGTGTGTGTGTGTGTTACAAAAAACTGATCAGGCTGTAATTAAATGGTGGTCTATATTTTGCCTTGAGTTCTACTAGCCAATATTAGCTTTAAGTGACACAATTAACAGTAAATATCAAATGAGATGGAATGCATTCCACCAGTCTTGTTTGCATTGTATTTAAATAAATGAATATGTTGATATAAATAGTAACCTGACTTTAACAATCACTCAGCCCCTCAACACGTGGGTTTGAATTCTGGCAGGGTCATTCGGTTTTTCATGTGAGGAAGCCTTTCAGCTGGTTTGCGGTAGGTCAGTAGTTCTACCCGGATGCCTCCATGCATTCGGTGTCTTCCTCCACCTGTAATTAGCTGGACGTAGCCATATGACTGAAATACTGTTGAAGTGACGGTAAACTCAAATAGTCAAGTTAAATAGGTAACCTAACTGACTAGATATGCTGCTCTTTGTTAAGAAATGAAATACTCAGATGGTTTTTTATGGAATACAAGAATGCTGAAATACGGCCACGAGTATCAAGTGATACTCAGCACTTGGTAAGATTGGTGAAGTTGGCTCCTAGTTAAATAGGTCACTCTTTAGGTATCTTTTATAGGAAAGGACAAAAAGTACAGACAGAAATCAGCCCTTTGAATATTCAGATTTTATTACAGTATAATTTTTTCAAGCTTGAACTAGGTTCTGTGTTGATTTAGTTTTTATATCCTGAAAATTTAATGATAAGTAAACAATTTTCAAAATCTTGGGTATGGTCTTTCTAGAGACTGAGCATTATATGTTATGAGTTATGGAGAGAATGTGTAAGCATGAAAGTGGACTTGGACTATATATTGATATCTCAAGTTCAGTCATGTAGGATTTAAAGGACTTTAGTCTACTTTATATAAGATTGTATATATAAGCAAGAAAAATGATCCTTATGCTTTTTAGCTCACCTGAGCACAACGTGCTCATGGTGAGCTATTGTGATCGCCTTTTGTCCGTCGTCCGTCGTCCGTCGTCCGTGCGTGCGTGCGTGCGTGCGTGCGTGCGTGCGTCCGTCGTCAACAATTTGCTTTAAACAACATCTCCTCATGAACCGCTGAAGGGATTTTGACCAAACTTCACAGGAATCATCCTTATGATGCCCTCTATCAAAGTTGTACAAATTATTCAGATTGGTTAAAAAAGTAGGTCACAGGAGCTAAAAATAGATTTTAAAATTGCAAACTTTGAAAATCTTCTTCTGCAAAACTGCAAGGCCTAGAGCTTAGATATTTGGTATGTAGCATCATCTTATGGGCCATTACCAAGATTGTACAAATCATAGCCCTACGGTGATAAATGACCCCGCACCAGGGGTCACTTGTTTTACATAGAGTTATATAGGAAAATCTTTAAAAATCTTCTTCTATGAATCCATTAGGCCTAGAGCTTAGATATTTGGTATGTAGCATCATCTAATGGTTCATTACCAAGATTGTTCAAATCATAGCCCTATGGTGATAAATGACCCCGCACCAGGGGTCACTTGTTTTACATAGAGTTATATAGGAAAATGTTTAAAAATCTTCTTCTATGAATCCATAAGGCCTAGAGATTAGATATTTGGTATGAAGCATCATCTTATGGTTCATTACCAAGATTGTACAAATCATAGCCCTATGGTGATAAATGACCCCGCACCAGGGGTCACTTGTTTTACATAGAGTTATATAGGAAAAACTTTAAAAATCTTCTTCTATGAATCCATTAGGCCTAGAGCTTAGATATTTCATATGTAGCATCATCTAATGGTTCATTACCAAGATTGTTCAAATCATAGCCAAATGGTGATAAATGCCCCCGCACCAGGGGTCACTTGTTTAACATAGATTTATATAGGAAAAACTTTAAAAATCTTCTTCTATGAATCCATAAGGCCTAGAGCTTAGATATTTCATATGTAGCATCATCTAATGGTTCATTACCAAGATTGTTCAAATCATAGCCAAATGGTGATAAATGCCCCCGCAATAGGGGTCACTTGTTTTACATAGAGTTATATAGGAAAATGTTTAAAAATCTTCTTCTATGAATCCATAAGGCCTAGAGATTAGATATTTGGTATGAAGCATCATCTTATGGTTCATTACCAAGATTGTACAAATCATGACCCTATGGTGATAAATGACCCCGCACCATGGGTCACTTGTTTTACATAGAGTTATATAGAAAAACTTTAAAAATCTTCTTCTATGAATCCATTAGGCCTAGAGCTTAGATATTTGGTATGTAGCATCATCTTATGGGCCATTACAAAGATTGTACAAATCATAGCCCTACGATGATAAATGACCACCGCACCAGGGGTCACTTGTTTTACATAGAGTTATATAGGAAAATCTTTAAAAATCTTCTTCTATGAATCCATTAGGCCTAGAGCTTAGATATTTGGTATGTAGCATCATCTTACGGTTCATTACCAAGATTGTACAAATCATAGCCCTATGGTGATAAATGCTCCCGCACCAGGGGTCACTTGTTTTACATAGAGTTATATAGGAAAATCTTTAAAAATCTTCTTCTATGAATCCATAAGGCCTAGAGCTTAGATATTTGGTATGTAGCATCATCTAATGGTTCATTATCAAGATTTTCAAAATGGTGGCCCTTTGGAGATAAATGACCCCGCACTAAGTCTTCTCCTCTGAAACCATAAGGCCCAGTGCTTATATATTTGGTGTGTAGTATTGTCAGGGATAAAATGTTTAAGATTGAGTTATATCAGAATTCTTGTCTGTTTAAAAACCTTGTAATCAGTTGTAGCAATGGTACTCAGGTGAGCGATCCAGGGCCATCATGGCCCTCTTGTTTCTTTAATGCACTTGCCTTGAAATTGTGATGCACATAATGATGTTACGGCTGCTGTGTTTTTTTTTAAGTCTAGGCAAGCAATTATGTCCCGGATGTAACTAAGTTGTGTATGGTTGTGTTTTGAAATAACTTGGCACAAGGGATCCTTAGAACAAAACAATAAGTCACAAACAAGAGCCAGGTCATTGAAGGTCAAGGTCACATCACTTGGTTGAGGTCAAGGTCAAAACATATTCACTGACAAATATATCCATCTAATAAGCAAAATGATGGGGGCATCCATGTCCTATGTAGACATTTTTTGTGTGATTTATTAGTCTTTCTTGCTGAAATCTATATCTAATTGAACCACTTTATTGAATCATTTAAAATATGAAAATTATACTTGATGAATTTAAAAGTAAAATCTTTATATTTGACCAAAGATTGTTTATTTTGTTTAAGGATAAACCCATACTTTTTAGCTCACATGAGCACAACGTGCTCAAGGTGAGCTTTTCTGATCGCCTTTTGTCCGGCGTCCGTCGTCCGTGCGTCCGTGCGTGCGTGCGTGCGTGCGTCCGTGCGTCCGGCGTCAACAATTGCTTCAAACAACATCTCCTCCTAAATGGCTTGGCCAATTTGAAAAATATTTTGCAGGAATGTTCCTTGGATGAAGCTCTACTAAAGTTGTATAAATGGTTCTGGTCCATTGCATAATTAGGTCACAGGAGCTAAAAATAGATTTTAAAAATGCAAACTTTGAAAATCTTCTTCTGCAAAACTGCAAGGCCTAGAGCTTAGATATTTGGTATGTAGCATCATCTTATAGGCCACTACCAAGATTGTACAAATCATAGCCCTATCGTGATAAATGACCCCGCACCAGGGGTTACTTGTTTTACATAGAGTTATATAGAAAAATCTTAAAAAATCTTCTTCTATGAATCCATAAGGCCTAGAGCTTAGATATTTGGTATGAGCATCATCTTATGGGCCACTCCAAGATTGTACAAATCAAGTTATATAGGAAAATCTTAAAAAATCTTCTTCCATGAATGCATAAGGCCTAGAGCTTAGATATTTGGTATGAAGCATCATCTTATGGGCCACTACCAAGATTGTACAAATCATAGCCCTATGGTGATAAATGACCCCGCACCAGGGGTCACTTGTTTTACATAGAGTTATATAGAAAAATCTTAAAAAATCTTCTTCTATGAATCCATAAGGCCTAGAGCTTAGATATTTGGTATGAAGCATCATCTTATGGGCCACTTCCAAGATTGTACAAATCATAGCCCTATGGTGATAAATGACCCCGCACCAGGGGTCACTTGTTTTACATAGAGTTATATAGAAAAATCTTAAAAAATCTTCTTCTATGAATCCATAAGGCCTAGAGCTTAGATATTTGGTATGTAGCATCATCTTATGGGCCACTACCAAGATTGTACAAATCATAGCCCTATGGTGATAAATGACCCTGCACCAGGGGTCACTTTTTTACATAGAGTTATATAGGAAAATCTTAAAAAATCTTCTTCTATGAATGCATAAGGCCTAGAGCTTAGATATTTGGTATGAAGCATCATCTTATGGGCCACTACCAAGATTGTACAAATCATAGCCCTATGGTGATAAATGGCCCTTTTTTAAGGCCTAGAGCACTACCAAGATTGTACAAATCATAGCCCAATGGTGATAAATGACCCTGCGCCCAAGTCTTCTCTGAAACCATATGGCCCATTGCTTAGATATTTGGTGTGTAGTATTGTCAGGGGTAAAATGTTTTAGATTAAGTTATATCAGAATCCTTGTCTGTTTAAAAACCTTGACATCAGTTGAAGCAATGGTACTCAGGTGAGCGATTCAGGGCCATCATGGCCCTCTTGTTTCATAATTAATTGTGAAATAGATTTTACTCAAACTCACTTGGGACATTGAGATTGTATTATGGTTTTTAGCATATGAACAGGAGTAGGGGGTCTCTCATCAGATTTGAGATAAAGTTCTAAGGGACTTAACTCATCTTGATAATTATTATACCCTGAAGAGTTATGTCCCTTATGAAAAAGAAAAACTGAGTTTACTATAAATTCATATGTGACTAAAATATTAGTTAAATTGGAGTGTTTAAAATGATTTTCTTTTTCTTCAGGAATTTGAGTGTGGAGTTCATTTTGGTGGAGGAGGTGACAATTCTAAGCAAGAGTGGTCCTTTACGCTGTATGATTTTGATGGACATGGAAAAATTACAAAGGAGGTAAGTAATAGTAAGCCCTTTAAGTGGCTTCTTTCAGGACATAATTTATGATATGCATGAATAAATGAGTTCTATTTTATATTTATTTTTCAAAATGAAAATATAGATAGTTTAACAATTTTAAAAAAAAAAGTGAAAATTGGAACAATTATTCAAATTACCTATTTCAGTAATATGTTTTGTTTTTATTTTGAGTATTTAAAAAAGTTCTACTTGATTAAAATATCGCATTACATGTACCAGTTTAAGATTAAAACTTAAGAAGAAAAAAAATCAGCATTATTTATTTAATAGCCTTCCAAATATATGTTTTTCTCAGGATTTGGTGGGCCTATTAAAAGCTCTCTATGATGCTGTTGGGTCATCAATAAAAATCCCAAACAATGGGACAAAAACTCTGAAACTCCGCCTGAGTGTTGGACAGGAAGGAGGACTGCAAGGGGCGGAGTCTATCCAGGCCAAACCCATTCTGAAGGAGAAAGATCGCGACGAGAAAGATTCTCCGAAGAAGAAAGACAACACTAGTAGTGCAAGGAATAAAGACAATGTTAAACAGAAGGATTCGCCGAAAGCAAAAGTGAAGGAGTTTTCACGGTTGAATAACCTGATGAAGACGAGCAATGCGCCAGTAAAGTGCAATAATGAAACGCAGGCTCTGTCAATGGCCGGTTCGAAGTCGAGGCTGAGTTCACAGAAACACAAGGAGCTGGCGGAGCTGGTGCAGGAGAATATGGAAAGAAACCACATAAAGCAGTTGAGGTAGTGTATGATGTCATGCTTTAACCCTTTATATTCATGCTCAAATTAATGACGGAATGAATATTAATTTCTTGGTATATGAAACAATGATTTTTTCTTAGTTGTTCAGAACTGCGTGGAATCTGAACCACAGTATTGTTTGAGAAAACAGGAGAAACCCTGATCAGACAAGTGTGGGTGGTCTTCAATGTTTTCAAAGGTATCAAAATATGTCTTTATGAGGGATAGGGCTGATGTTTTCCATGGTAACATAATGAGACAGCCACTTGGATCAATTTTCAGACTGAAATTAGCATAAGTTATGATTTTTAAAAAATTAAAACTTAGTCGTTTTTTGTTTTTTTTCAACTGACAATTCTGTTTTACTACATTTTTTTTTCCCAACTAATTTAAAGCCATTTTTTGTGGGAAATCTCTAGGGAATGAATAAGGCAGGGAAATAAATCCTGCTGATTTCTTGAAATATCTTTCAAAGTTTCATTTTATTTTCATTAGCTAGTTGAGGATTCCAGGAATATCTTAATAAGTCCTTTTCATTGAGTACAGAATGAAAGAGATTTTATATTAATGATTTGATGACTCAATGTGTGATAGAAAATTTGAGATTTATTGTTTGCTCTTTGCTTATACCATATTCTGTTCCAGTTTCCATGGAGAACAAAGCATTGGTTATCCAAGTTACTGTAGAAAAAAATTAGAAAAGTCATTAATGCTTTTTTTTTTGGTTGCAGACGTCACCATAGCGACTGTCGAGGTTGCCACCAGGAACATCCGCACTACAAGCGGCGCCATCGAGGCCCTCGGACAAACTCTGCGAAAGATAATAACAATACCGGCCATCATTCAGCTCCCACAAACCCCCAGTTGGCAGCAGCAAATGAATCCAAGCAAGGCGGTGAAGCAGACGACAAACCTAAGGAGAGCCAAGATCGCCGTAATTATTACCTGGATTTAGCAGGAGTTGAAAATACCTCTTCTAAGTTTCAAAACCAAGATATTACATCAAGCACAGCATTAAAATCGGGTCAGAGCACGGGACTAAATAATTCTAATGTGAATACCTCAAAGTTTCAACCAATCAAATCCTCCTCAGCATTATCTGCAGGCCAGTTCTGTGCACCGAAGCATTTTCGGTCGAGATCACATGAGTACAGTGACAAAAAGTTTGAAAACATGAAAAGGGACTCCGACTGGTGTCATTTACAGACTCAAACTAATTTAAAGTCCGACCACTTAAGGTCAAGGTCGTTTGATCCACAGGAGAATTACATAACTGGGCATGTTCGAGTTCCAAAAGGAAATCCTCAGACATCAACTCCACAGAAGCAGTCAAGATTCCGACCTGTCAGTTTGCCGGCCCAGATTCCGGAAGCAGTTTCCCCGCATTATCATAGGCGGCATAGGAATCGTGAAAAAGATCACGATTTGGCTATGCAGCAAGTTGCGGAATGGATTGAACGTGAGCATACACTTGACATCGAGGGAGACCGGATTGTTATTCAGCGGCATGAACATCATCATGTCCATGAGCATCATCACCACCATCACTACCACCATTATTATGAGGCATGATGGGATTGGGTATATGTTTGGTGCTATTTTTAGAAACTGAAACTACAGAAAGGGCATGGGGCAATATTGGACATTGTATTTTTCTTTCTTATCTGTGTGTTGTAAAGACAAAAGTTGCCCACAAGTCTAAGGCATTTTTTTTCTTTTCTTACTATGGGTACTGGTATTTTATGGAATGCTTCAGTTGTTTTGAAGCAAATGTAATATGTATATGTGGTCGGGGAAGTTACAGATAAAAGACCATAATGTATAACAAGCATGTTAAATTATTTCATTATTGAGAAATTAGTTGATTTTGGTATCTAAAATCCAAAGTTATTTTCATTCTATTAGAATTAATTCAGATCATATAATTAAAGGCAAATTTGATATTTTGTCTCTTTTCATCTGTATATATTTCATTTCCGTGATAATCTTCATGTTAATATTTCATTTGCTACTCTTTCGTGGAATATCTTGTATTACACCTTATAATGGAGTCCAAGAAGTATTTCTGGTACTCATTATTTTAACTGGAACAATCATATCTCTCTGAAATGTAAGAAATACAGATGATATAAGCTTTTGCTAAATTATAAAATAATACAGGTTAAATAGACCATTTAAAGGAGAAATATTGATGGCTATATAAGGAGGGAAAATGTACACAGGAAACATTTTTATACATGGTAACTTAATCTGTAGGGAGGAAATACAAGCCTGCATATAAAAGACTCGAGTATATTTAGAGAAATTTTAGTTTTGAGGGAGAGAGAAGATTTTGCCTTTTAGTTCAGTAGTGAGACTTTGGCTTTTAAAAACTTGCAGATGGTGATATTTATCCCCTTTGGTCAGCCATGACTAAATATAAAGGTCAGTATAGATATTGCAGTATTTGTTATAATATATGTATTTAGTTTGAACGATGATGAAGACTTGACCTTCATTCCTTCAGAAGATTTATTTAACCAGTGTAAACATTGATCATCCTGCATGCCTCACAGACTATTCAGGCCAACAGTTCTCGAAAAATACTTCAGTAGGATCTCTGGACCAAACACAAATACAGTAAACCTTGCAGACACCATGCCGAGTTGTGGGAAGCTGTTTGGTTTGGGGAAATATCACCTTCCAATGATCACTCTAGCTGTTCTTATGATAAAGCACCCACTATTTAAGAACTTTACAAATTGCTTTGTCCTGTCTATCCGTCAGTTCACTCGGGGGACAATGGAACTGTTGCCTATTGAGTTCAAGCGGCAGTGGTCGTGAGGGTATGAATTGCATGCTGTGGTAATATTCAGTGAAAAAGGACTATAAATTACAGGATGATCATTGATTCTTGATGCTGAATAAGCGTCAGAGGTTTTAATGCAGTTGAATATATTAATATGGTTGTAAATATCCTTGTTTGACTTTCACTCATTTTGCTTGCCATTTTGTTTCCATTGTGATAATCATGATTTTGTAGAGATTTTTTAAGCAAAATGTCAGATTTATTCATGTTACAGACAAAAAAATAAACAATAAGATTTTTCATTTGAAGTTTTGGATAACTTGTCTTGGAAGTTTTAGCAAAAAACTTGTAAAATGGTTAAAAATTTGAATTTTTGGAGTTTTAAGCAAAGTGATAATTTTATCATTTATTGTATTCCATTACAAAAAATGATAAATTTATCACATACATACATACTAAGTTTTTGTTCTTTTTAATCTGATGCCTAGGATTTAAAACAATCATGAAAAAATATGTCTTAATCTGAATGAATTTGAATATTTTGTTATCTGAAAGTTATTTTGTATATATTGTAAGGGTCAGACATTTTTGTGCATTTAATATGTCACAAGATGTAGCAGCTTTTATCCCTTCATAAAAATATACTGTACATTTCTAAAAAATTACTATAAAGTTACTTTCCTTAATTATTGTTATATGGCCAAGAATTTTTTTCATATCTGGTAATCCATATTGCAAATATTAATCTAAAGAAGTTGAATAAATAATTAATTAGTAGTAAATATTGTTTTTGCTTTGAGCACTTTCCATTTTTAAAGTAATTGACTTACTCACAAGTTTCTTGCATATTTCCCATTTCAAAAAATGAGTGAACAACAAATTTCGGTATGTGTAGTAGCTCCTTTTTCAGAAGATTTTTTAGCTTTTGCAATATATTTTTTTTTTCCATGTTTAAAATATTTATAAAAATATTTATGTTTGATTGTTTTCCGTGTTCCATGTAATTGCATTTAAAGCTTTCATTTCTTCTTTAACTAAACCTGCCTGAAATACGGTAGTCTTGACAGGGTTTACATGGAATGCATCACAAAGTTTTGTATGTGTAGCATTCAGTAAAGCTCATTAACACGTTTAACAGTTCATCAACTTGTAGACTGATCCCTCTTTTTCAAATCTTCTCAGTTTTAAGCTTAAAACCAAAAAAATTAACATCGTTAGCCTTCTCAGGTCTTTTTAGCCTGTAACTCAAAAGTACCACTAGACATTGGATAATACAAAACCTGATTAACATGCATGTTATGTGCGGGCTGATCAAGCTTTATACTGGTTTTGTAATTCAATTCTCAATATTTCAAAAAATGAAGGGAATACCGTAGAGAGGATAGTATGTATATATTTAGATATGTGTACATAGTGTCTGTGTGTATGTGTGTATATATATATATATATATATTGAAAATTAAGTCAACACTAAGCAGACGTGGAACGACTGGAAACATCAGTGGTTGATATAATTGCAAAATAAGGTTTTTGATCTTTTGAATTTCAATAGTATCTTCTATTCAAATGCAGATTTAGATTTTATGCAATTCTGAATAAATTTCAGATGTGAACTTTTATTGTCAATATGAATATGCTATACACATTGATTTTAATTGCCATTTTGTAAAAGTATTTATGTTGGTGTTATAAATTATAGATAATACTCCAATTTTGTTATGTAATTGTAGATACTGAAAAGGAAGGACATTTTGTGGAAAAATTCAATTGTGATGGGGTGTAAAGTTCCTAAATTTGTTCCTAGTCCTGCCTAGCCCTTCTAAAGTTTGAAATAGTAAAATCAAAGATATAACAAAGATATTTTTCACTCACACCGTACTTAATTTTACTGGTCAGGGCAAGCGAGCAAGTGGAATTTTCACCCTTAAATTCTGTATTAATTTTTGAAATCAATGCAAATGTGAAGAAGTGGAGGGGGATGGGCACCAGTATGAATTGTGGGGAAATGGCAGTCTCTGTGCAGGGATTACTTCCCTTACAGTACAAGCCAATTCTGTAATGACATTTAAATAATAAAGTGTCAAAAGGACAATATAAAAGCTTAGATGAATTATCTACAAATTTTTTTTTAACAAAGTGTATTTTCCACAAATTACATTTTGGTAAAAGATTAGAATATTGAGTAGAAAATTTATTTCTGAAGATATTTCTTTTACTCTTTTAACTTTTTTTTTTTGCCTATTGGTAGGTTCTTTTGTAAGGGGAGATCACTGCATAGGAATATTAGGAGATAGGAGAGTGTGCAATTAAACCAGCTTTACAGGGGGTAAGAAGATTTGTCTAATTATTCAGACCATCAAATTATTGCCCAATTAGATCCAGTTTATTTTCTCACAAAAGTTTTTTCTTAAATCAGATGCTTTACTTAGACAATATTCAGCTGAACTCTACAATTACCTTTTTTTTCTTTTTTGTCTTCGAAAGACAGTCAGATGGATTTTGACCCCCTAAAATGTGTATAAATATGTCTCTAGATATTTACATTAAACAAAAAAAAAAAAAATTAAACAAATTTTTTTATGAATTCAAGATACTGGGTATTGCAAAAAAAAAAAAAGATACATGTATAATTCCATTTTTTTTTCTACCCACAAATGAAGGGAGAGCAAAATTAGGGTGTTATACATAGTGTTTCTTCATTTAGAGTTTGGGTCTTTAACCAGATTTCCTCATTTAATATTGGGTCCTCAGCTGAATACTGGGTCTTTAGCTGAATATTGGGTCTTTGGCTGAATACTGGATTCTCAAATGAATATTCAAATGAATATTGCGTTTAAGTATTCATGGTTCCTAATATCTCCCATCCTACGGTTGTCGGATGATATGTCAGCCAGTTCTGTCTGTTGTGCTGTGACATTGCTACCTCATTATTCTGTATCTGGGACTATTTGACCTTTGACCTTACAGTTGGCATGACATTGACCTCTTACTCTTTGACCCTTTACTTCAGTAAAAATGATTTTTTTTCCCTCCTGAAAATGATCCAGCTAGTATAATACCTGATCAGAGTACAGTTTTGTTTGCTGATCAGGTTTCAAACTGCTTGCAAATCAACTTTTCATTTTGTAAAATCTGATCTGACTGGAAAAATACCTGTTAAGTTAATCTTAATTTAGTCGTCATGAAGTAATGGGTGAAAAAGTTTACTCTTTCTCTTAGTTCCATCTTTCTTTCTGAGAATATAACACATTTTATATGAGTTTTTGAGATGGCTCATATATAACTTTTGTATATATAACCCCTATCTGAATATATGTATAGAATAACTAATCTTGTGTCCTTGAAAATACCAGCAAAGGTTAAAGGTCAAGGTCCCCAGGTGTTGATTCATGCATGTATTAAGTATTAGTCTTGTGTATCTAAACTTTAGCTGATCAACAAGTATGATTGCACTATGCTACATAATATATTAGAGATCATAATGTTTCGTTTGTTTATTTGATCAAATTTAATTTCCTGTGTGTTTTTCACTGGCCTGATTTTCAGGTGTATTTCTTCAGCTAGAAATGATGCTTTCCCATATGAGGTGTTTTCCTATATGAAGATAATTATGCTTTTTAGTCCCCTACTCATGTTTACACTTGAGGGGACTATAGGTTTGCCCTCTGTCTGTCTGTATGTCCGGATGTCCGAAAATCTTGATCCCATGATAACTTGAAAAACGTTTAAGATAATTTTATGGCACTTGGAATATGAATAAATAGGAAGTATGGAGATTCTGCATATCTCTTTGTTTATTATTATTCTGGTTGCTATGGTAATGGAAAAATTATGCACCTCACCAGTAGGGGACTCATGTGTTGCATGCAACACCAGTTACTTGTAAATCAAGATAATCGTTGAGAATCATTGCTTTTTTTTGGCAAAAGAAAAATCATATTTTTTTTGTATTTAGTATTATGAAAGTTACAGCATAATTATATATTATAGTTATTTGAAATATTGGAATATGTTATATAAATTACTCATATTTTTGGATATTATTGCTTAGCATAAAATTTTATTATGAGAGGAGAACATATGAACAGAAAAGTTTAACACTTAAACAAGGTTTCTTTTAAAGTGATTACTAGGCCAGGTCCTATGTTCTTACAAATTAAAACTATACTTAAGGTGATCCATCCATTTTGTAATTGAGATCATGGTCCGTCAAATGATCATGGGAATTTTATAGTAAATGCAAACCTTTATAGACTTTGAGCAAAATAGTCTCTATCTCCAAGTCAATGGATGCTTGCATCTGCACTGAAGTTTTTTAAAGCATTTGAAGGACCATGATTATAATTTAATGATGGTGGATTAAGTATGTTTTTTTTAGCCCAAACTCAAAATATGGCTTCTAAATTCATTGTAGATATGAGTAACATATGTAAGTTTGATTATGAGATCACACTTAAGTATTTTCAAGAACATTGGGTCTGATAAAACAGGGTACTCAATAATTATCTAGTTTACCTTTTATTATAATCATTTTAACTTGCGCCTTTATCAAATCTGACAATTATTTTGTATTTGTCAGTTTGAATTTTTTTTTAAAACCTAAATTGTTACTTGGTAGGACAAATATTTCCTGGTCAACTTGAAAGGGACACCTTTTGCCTCATGTACGCTATATTAGATCATAGTGTAAAAAAAAATAGATCAGATTGAGGGTGGTTTTAATCATATCTCCAGGTACACAGAAATAATAAACAGAAAAAAGAACCCTGATCAGCTTTGTAGTTACCTACTGTCTGATCAAGGTTAGACTGTTTGCTACGTCTCTATACATATATATGCACACTTATTCAAATCTGTCCTCTGCTTAGCCAATAGAAACACTGGAATATCATGTGACCAATATTTGATCAGGTTGACATGGGAGATCATGATCATCTTTGTTTGTGATGCTGTCTTTGAGAGCCATAAAAGGAAATGTGTAGGGTAAATTGATAGAATTAGAATTTACAGTAGAACAGAAACCTAACTACTGGTATACATGTAACTCTGGAAGTAGCTCTTATGCAAATTTTTACTTTATCTCAGTGCAGTTCAAATGAACCGAGCCTCGTAAATAAGTATATTTGTACTCTGCAAGAAGTTAATTATGCAATTAATTGTCTATATTGAACTGCTGAATATGTTGGCAAATTACCTTTCCAAAACCTTTTTCTGACATGCATGCTTTTCATGTCGTGTTGGTGTTTTAATATTGAAGAACTTCATGCAGGAATTATCTTCAGTTTTAATATGAACATCTTACCAGTAAACTGATTTGTCTATATTTGTGATGGAAGACGATCTTAAAATTTGAAAATCAATTTTATCGTAATGGCATTTTAGTAAGAGGTGTGTTTCCTCATTTGGTAGCAGACTATTGTGAGAGATTTGTTTAACTTATTCGTTTTTTCTATTAATTTTTTGAAGGTTGTACATGTTTTTCTTTTCCTAATTTGTAAGAGTTCTTCTTGATAATTGATACATTTCTAGGTATGCTTTAAAGTATATCAGGTCACAATAAATATTATTATTTTATCAAGCCATTATATCTCTTGTTTGATTTATTGATATGAAGGCTCAAAAGATGTAAAACAGTGTTTAGCTAAAATTATTAAGTTTTTGTTGATGTTCTTGTACTTGATGAACTAACTCTATTTTCTTCTTTTCTTAGGAGGAAGTGTATTTTATTTCTGTTTAAACTATCTTTGTACAAAGTAAGTCATTTGAATTGTTGTATCATTTACCAAAGATAAATGTTAATGTGAAATAAAGGGTGAAACCATGTAGATCTAGACTTGTCAAGTCTTACAACCCAGTCTGTATACCTTTCGAATTGATTCTCTCTCTCTCTCTCTCTCTCTCACGCGCTTGACCATATACACAAAGTACACTTTTCAGCATTGTAGGTGGCAATACGATGAGCGCTATCATGTTCAGGCTTAATAAGTTTTTTTGTTTTTTTTATATTTTGACACCGGTATGATACAATCTATCTATCTATCTATCTATATATACTGCACAAACTCCCCTTTCGGGTATTACTGGCAGGTGCGCGTCTGTGCAAGGATAAAACTGTTAAAATAAAAATTTTGTTAGGGTGAGAAAATTTTCTGAAAAAAAGGTGAATATGTTAGGTTTAAGATCTGGTAAAAACATCTTTTTGTTGATTCAGGGACGGTCTACTATCTGAAACGAGAGGAGCTTTTGTTTAAATGCTAAAAGATCATTTTGTGAGACTATATTTTCTGGTAAGCTGTTCCAAAGTATCACTGTATAAGGAAAAAAGGAATATTTAAAGTAGCTAGCTGGAGTATGAACAACACAACACAACAAATATATAAGCTCTAGGACATACAGTTTTGGAAAAGAAGATTTTCAAAGCATGCATTCTTTACATCTAGTTTACGCTCATGTGACCTACTCCCTCAACCAATTTAAAAAAAAAAGAAGAAGATATGTGGCGTTGATGGGGATTAAAGTATTTGTGAATGAGAGACGGTGAAGTATTTCATTCTAGGAAGTCAAATAAGCATATATATAAACTGGGTATTAAAGCGTCTTCTCCATCGCAGTCGGCAAACATCACCGATATACCGTCTTTTAGTCATACGAAGATGTTGAAACAGACTTTAATATACTGCAGGTATTAATTTTGTGACGTTTGGCCCGAAACAAGTAAAAGAAAACTGTTTTTTATCAAAGAAACCGTAAGTCAGTCAGAATACTTTAATGAAGTTACTTTCTTTTCCCTGAGTATAGTACAATCTGCCAACGAAAATTGTTAAAATAATTATTCGACACTATCTAATGTCATCATCCCTAAGTAGGTCAAAAGTGATGTTAGACAGCTACGCCGAAAACACACACGCAGATCAGTTTTGAAAGAGGGGTTCATAAGGATCAATCCTGTGAAGATTGATCAAAATTCATTCAGCAGCGGTCTAGGAGGAGATGATGTGAGAGAGACTTTTTTGACGACGGAATCAAGAACGCACGGCGAACTCTGAGCGTCATTAAATTTATTGGTGAATAGACAGACATATAGAAGATAACATTATTATGCTTTGTTACTGACTTTAATACTTGTTCTGTAAGATGTATCCTTCTTTATATATCTGTATATGTTGAACAATCCTTGGCGGCCACCAGCAGCGGTGGTCCACGTTAGTTATTTAACAAGATAACAGCAATCATAAAGATCATTTCACTCCGAAATGAGACGTAAACCTACGTAAATTAACGAGCACTCCCCATACGCTGGTTGAACAAACACTAAGATTTTTTCCCAATCACTGATTGGTCAATTTAATCAGCGAGTTATACCGGGTATTGTCGATCCTCTGGTGAAGCACTGGAACAGCTAAAGCGGTGAACTAACGTTCCCGAGTCAGTTGATCTAAATTTATTGCAGACATTTGCGACTTTAGACGAAGCGAAAAATTACCGAGCTGTTTCATCAGAGTTAAAATGAATATTATAGCTGTAAAATTAATTCGATTTTATTGAATTAAGGTTTTCCAGTTTAGTGAACTAGCAAAATCACAAACCATATTGCAACAAAGCAGCTACATTCATTTCAAATTCACACATATGCAGTATTCATAAGGGTTATTAAAGGTGCCATGGCAATCTATAAATACAGACTGTGACGTCACTAGCTTACATTCTATACTAGACCGTAGGATTCACTCAAAAACTGCGAGTTATGCTTACGCGCAAATAAACCCACGTATAAATATGACAAAAGATTGGTGAAATGCGAATGCCTAGATATTGCTAAATGTGTGTGTTTTTATCATTGTTGACATATTGTATTGTAGTTTCAAAAGTGCTATCGTAGATTAAGCATATAAATAAGAATTTAATATCCTACTTAAACATTTTCGGAAAATGCAATATTTTTATAGCAAAAAGTCATATAAATGCCAAAATACATTTCACTGGCATCATAAATGATATTACTAGCTAAACAATTGTTGACAATAACTTAACTGTATGTTAAACCATTTTATCTACGTTACTTCTACATATCAGTGGCAGACATGCATTTCCCATAATCCTTTGAGCACTTTCAGGCCGGTGTTGACACAATGGGTGCCATGGTTCAAGGGTAACATACGTGGCAGCAGATCCGATGTTGTTTGTAAAAAAAAAGAGCAAATTTATGTCCTTCAGATTACATATTAACTTTTCTACCAAATGGCTACACCATTCCCTTTTAAGAAACGCCCTGTGATTTTTTTCTGTGTATTAATCGTTTTGTTTTGTTTTTGCATTGTACATGTACTTTGATTTTTTTTTACAGAGGCGAAAAAGATTTACTTTTCTCCTGTGGATGCGAGAGTGGTTAGGGGTAAATATTTTATTTACGGTTGAGAGCAGTGAGTAAGGAAATGAATAATTTAAACTATAGTTAGCTTTCTGACCTAAAAAGTTACTAATGTATATGGCCTCACAGACTTCAAAGTCTCTAATGCACATATATTCATGCACGACACTTAATGTTCTACTTTCATAATTCATGCATCGATATGACGCTTAAAATCTACCTATTTATTTAGGGAGTTCCATAGGCGGTACATTGTTTGGATAACACATTTATTCCTTTTATCCATCAGTGAAAGTGATTTCAATCGAAAACTTGGAGTCTGGTGCATTTATATAATAAACAAAAATCAAAAGTATAGTTCAGCACAGCACATAAATCAAACAAGTGTTCAGTTAAGAACATAACTTTCGAGACGCCGATAGCATTTTCCATTAGAAAAACATAAAACGTTAACGTCAGTCCCGTGTGTATTTCAAACACGCGTAATCAATTAACACATATCCATAACCGTAATTGCTTAGACAGACTTTGATGTAAGTTTGTTCTCTCAACGTAATGTGTGAGAGTCATACATTTCGATATTTAGTGTAAAGGCTATTTATGAGTATGCATCAAGTGTGATGTTCAGTCTACAGTAATTTAAATGAATTATATATTGCTTGAAAATGGTATTTTCCCATTACGGAAAACAACAACAACATCAAAACCAACCAGGATGTACCTACGGCCTTGTAAATATCCAAAATCGTGACTACACATCTACGCCCCTGCTTACTGTGCAAAGAATATACATGTTTTGAAATTATTTGTAGTTTGTATATCGGCAATTAAAATGCGCAAAAATGCAGCAGACGAAAACTGACTTATTTACCTTTATTGTGCCGTCATTGATCAGCACAATCTATTGTATTGAGCAATTAGTTTTATCTCATTAAAATCATATTAGCACTATCTCATTTAAATCATATCCTTACTTGCGCTACTCTACTATCCGAGATAAGGTTCTGACAGTCACGTCAGACTGACTTTTGATATAATTTAGTTGCATAAACAAGTGATCGATTTTAAACCAATTAAATAACGCGTTTCAAAATGACTTTGGTAAAATACCTCAACACCTGATGTGAAAAAAAGATCTTACTAAATTACATTCGGAACACCTCGCCCATTTCTACGAAACAGACCTTGTATCCGACCACCGACGGATAAGGCCAAGTAGTTACGATTGACTAAATTACGGACACCAAAATTAAAGCCTATAGAAAAAAGATGATTTGGGACACTCGGGCCATCTTGTAATTTGTTCATTTTTATTGGTGCGAGTACATCCCCTGGTTATACCTTACGATTTGTAGGCGCCGATTTGATTGGCTTACATAAAGGTCAGTCTGAGACGACCTTCTACCGAATATGTGCAAATATACTGAATCTGACTTGAATGAGATTGCATTTACTATTTACTGTAACTTATTTCAAGCGAAGTGTAAGGTGAAAGTGAAAATGTGTAGCTTAAGGCCCCACATTAAGCTACCAGAGGGAGTGAGGGTTGGGGTGAGAGGAAATAAAATAGGTTTGTTCCCATTTTGCCAATTTCATACCTTTTACTAGTCTCACTTAGCCAAATTTCAAATTGTTGGCTGAATGTTACTGTATGCAGTCAAGTGTGTCGGTGAAGCTATACAATGTTCCCTATTCAATTGACCCTGGTCATATAATTAGTGTCATACAGATAATATGATCAAACTTTTCTTTTCTTACTTATTATTTCTGTTTTTATATTTTTGAAGGGTTTTGAAAGAGAACAAATGAAAAGACAGCAATGGTAAGATTTTTACTTTTCATTATTATAATAGATTAAAAACATAACAAGCAAACATACAGATAATAACAATGAATTGACATTCATTAAAAACACCATTTATTAATCAAGTGAGACAAATTTGGCCGTAACATCTGTAATTTTCCGCAATGGTATTGTTATAATTAGTAAGTATATCTTTGTACATAACCCGCTGATATAAATAGGGCAATGATCTGAAAAATCAGTAATATCTAGGACTATAGTATTAGAATGCAACTACTGTGATAACAAATCAAGTAGTCAACAGTTACTAGCTACATGTTTCTGCCATCGGGCAGATCAACAGAATGGCCAAGGTGAATATCTTGTATGAAATCACGCAAATTTAAAACTTAATAAAAGGTCAATTAATGATTACATTTATTTACTTTAAAATAGTGTGTAAGTGTATACTGTTTAAACACATACACTTATATTTGTATCTGTATATATGTATACCAAAGACCAGAAGGTGGGTAAGTGTGAAAAAAAAAAAAGATAAGATTGTATGAAAAGTGATAAAATGTATCACTTAATTATACTTATCAACTTTATTATATTTGTATGTTTATATACAACTTGTACATTGACAAAATTATGTCCATGTTGAAAACGTAACAGTGATTACCTGGTCAAATTCCCACTGTGCCAACTTTCAATTAAGTACCAGAATATAGAAAAGTGGCAAATTGGGAACACCCCATACAATAGCATATGAGTAAGCAAACTAATATAGCAGGGTCCATTTATCAGTGTGGCTATACCACGTGGTATATGACCATTTTAAGCTAACGCGAAAAGCACTTTTTGCATCGATTAAGAGGGAAAAAACTGTTGTAAGTATTTTATTTCATTATCAATTTTAATGTTATAGAGCCCATTCGAAGCCGGAAAATTGTGCCCTACACATATATCACGATGATTCTTTTGTCAGATGTACAGATTTTCTTAATATTCGGGAAAACCTTCCGAGTTCGTGAAATTGTGTTTGCTAACACGTAAAGCACATCGCTAATAATGTTTTCCCGAATGTTAGGAAACACTGTTCATCTGACAAATGAATTATTAGGGCTTTTGTGTAGTGCCCAATTTTCCGCTTCGCATGCCCTATATCCCATTAAAGTTTGTTAAGAAATAAGTTACTTACATCAGTTTTCTTTTTCGAATCGAGGCAAATGATAGCTTAAAATGACGTCATGTACCACGTGGTATGGCCACACTGATAACTGTTTAAGAAGTAACATGTGTGTAATACGTTATTTCCTGATTCAGCGTGGACTATACGAAACATACTTTGTTAGATAAAAATGTTGGAAATATTAATTGCAATATTTAGATGCTCTGTCTAACCGATTGACTTTATAACGCAATATATTACGATTGATCGTGGGAATTTCGATGTGGGATAACTATTTATCAAATACCTATAATGACATGTTATTATAGAACTCTGTATGTATGGCTTTGATTATTTGATAATATAATAAAATATCCATTTAACTTTAGAACTTAATATACAAACAAATTATCTGACAAGTATTTGAATGAAAATTTAGATTGACAGCAGGAAAAGGTATGTACAGCAGTCTTCTACTGCAAATGTCCCTAAAGTTTATTATTTCCTGTTTTTATCTGATCGTTTTTGAAGAATAGTTCTATAGTCCCAAATTGTTCAATTATGTGTGTTACTTTTTGTAATGATCATTCCAAATAAGTGTCAGTTCATGTATGTCCAGGAAGGGAGAAGAAAATAAAATAACCATCACTGCACCACTGCCACCAGAGTATATGAATACGCCAAGTCAGTTCAATTTAAAAAAAAAAATATGATGATTTTAACTCCTATAGCGCAGAGAATAAGGCTTAATTCTGATTTTTTTAAATTCTTTATTACAAAATAGATCTGTTTAATCAACATTTTCTTTTAATCAAATTATCTGTTTGATTCACAGACACTTGATAAAACATTTAACATTATGCTAGACCAAAAAATATCTTGTGTTAAAGGTCCGACTTTCTGGAGATGATTTATGCGCGGTAACACATATTTATATGCAATATATGAAATATTTAGGAGGCAATCGAAAGTTGCTCTGTCAAGACGTCATAGTCGACACGTGACCCCAAACTGTATAAACTGCAGAACAGCTAAAAAAAAAAAAGAAAAAAAAAGAACGGCATTTTTTATATTTTCAATTTTATTCTTTGCTAAAATATTTATGCTTGAATGATTTATTCTAGCAAAATGGACGAAATTGAAAGTTTTAAGAAAAATAAAAAATTTCCTTGTGGTCGCGCGACCTTTAATATGTTTTTTTTTTTTTTTTTTTTTAATGTCATTACATTCATTTACACAAAAGTTTTTTTTTTCAAAAAAAATTAAATAACATCGTATATGTTCATTTTTTTTATAGATAAAACAACTTTCTAAGGTACATTTTTTCTTGATAAATAATTGCATGTAATCATATGTACCCTCACACCAAGCAGTGGGTATCAAATATCATTTAAAACAATACTTGTTATAATGAAATTCCAAGGAACATTAACTATGCAAAATTATATAATATAATTTTGATGTCCTGTTCCTGTAATTGATATGGTAAGATTAAGAGATCGTTGACAATAATAATAATAAATAAAAAAAAATATAAAAAAAACTGTACCATATCCTCGTATTTATTATGAAAGTGTAATCATTCCAAATTTCTACGTTTTGAAGACATCCGAACAAAATTCGTGTGCACGTATGCTAACGAAACTTGTTTTGTATGTAAAGAACAGTTCCAGCACACAACCTAAGTGACGAAACTTCCGAAAATAGTATGTCCCTCCAACTCAAAGTATCTGCATGCATTTCTCGGTGAACATATATATGATTATATCTAAATAATCTTAGTCTATTTTTTCCCTTTTTCAATTGGCCAATGTTGATGTAGATCTATATTTATTGATAAACTGTTGACATTTTAATGTATTTATGAATTGTTTTAAATATCCCAAGCATTGTCTGCTATTCAAAATCCATCTTTGATACACTGAAATGGCAAAATATATTTCTATTTTAGTCCAACTGAGGAGCTAATGAGCATTTGTTTGTGTGACTTTCTCCTTTGTAAGGGCGCTTCATTTTTTGTTTCTCCAAGAGTCCGCACTGCCTTTAATTTCGCAGCTGCACGCTTGACCTTTTCTTTGCTTTTCAGCTTTGAATTCTTCGCGGGGGCTTTACTCACATTTTCAACTGACATCGTAGATTTATTCGCCACATCACCAGACTTATAACTTGTATTTTCCACCTTGCCTTCTTGAAATTGCTCGGGAATTTTTTCAAGATGTTTCTCCTGAAGTATACCTTTATTGCCTTCCAAATAGCTTGTAGCTCCCACAACAGCGCCGACTGTTTTCATTGCATTGGTTTTCGCGTCGTGAGCAGTTGGGGGAACAACGTTCATCATGGTACTTGTTCGTCTCGTTCTAGTTCGAAAAGTGGCACGTGATTCCCTGGTTTCCCGCCCATCAATGTGTTGCGCGTACCAGTCTGCGTAATTCCTTCCCTCGTGGTTGTCATCTTCAAAGTCATATTCGGTTTCACTACAAATGATACTGTCTTCATCATTATCATCATTAATTTTCTGCTGCATTAGACGCCTCCTGTATTCATCCTCCTCATCGTCTGCCCACGCTGACCTTTTCCTGGACCTCAGTCTTTTTCGAATTGCTTCCAGGTCAAGATTAATACCTTCTGTTTTGAGCCTAGCGATCCTTCGCTGTTGCAACGCCTCTTGCCTAATCTTGAGGTTTTCAAGCTTTTCGTGGTACTGAGTCTGTCTCGCCTCTCCCTCGAGTCTCTGGATCTGCAGCAGACGTATAAGTTCCTCTGTCCGTAGACATTCCCACTCCGCAATGCCGAAATATTTCAAAGTAAAATTTTCCTCTTCCGGTTCCATTGTAGATCTATCTCATGGCATTGGGGAAATAAAACACTTCTTGCCATGTATAAGTCCAGCAGAAAAATAACACTTTATATTTTAGAATTGGAGCTCTATATCCTACACTTAACTTTCGCCTACGCATATCCTCTTCGCAAGTACTTCCAATTTAATCATCTTTTTATAGAGTACCATCTATAGCTATCACCTTCTCAAAGATTTATTATCCCGGATCCAGGTTGTTATTAAAAGAATAAACCATGTGCAAGTAAACAATGTGTAGGGATGAGCTTTACACTGAAATTTATGGCATCACAAATAAGAAAATTGCCTCGTTTTCACAATTAAGTGACTGGTTCTAATGAACTTTACATGCATGCTTCTGGTATCGGTTATGTACCCGACTATTGTCTAGCAGCCTTGGTGACAGGTAATCGTTAGAAGGGCCATCGGTTTAAGATCGTAAACTTAACGAACATCTCTGATTGTTTTCTACTTTCTTCTCGAATTATTTAGTAGATCTGAGCCATGAATATTTTATACATACAGGGATTGGATCGTGGTAGATAGTGACACTTCTTAGCGACTTGAGTGCAGTCTGATAAAAAAAAAACACCTTACAGTGACGCATTCTGCTTTATCATTGTGAACGAATGTATGCTAACTAACCATGTTAGAGCAGGAAATCTGTTAAAGTATCCCATAAATTATAACAAATTGGCAAAGTATGAGCCAGGGTAGAACAAAACACCCACTCCCACTATTAAATATTTTGATGGTTCTTGTTTATGTATATGATACATGATTCAATTCTTTGAAAATATTTAAATTAACTCATGTGTTAAAGTCCCGTCGGCAGTATTTTTGGCTTACGATCGCAAGCAAGCAGCCCATATTGCGATTCTTATCTTTATCGAAACATTTTGGACATGTGGTATCAATCAGAAAATTACTGTTTGTTCTGGTACTCTGCTTCAATTGTTAACAAAATACATAATTAGAAACCATTTATTTTTATTAGCCCAATTACACACACACACACACACACACACACACACACATATATATATATATATATATATATATATAGGATCTGACATGAGTTGTTATTTCATATTAAATTTTACTAAACGAGTTCATGAAAATGGTCTTAAGCTCGCTAGAGGCTCGCTAAATAACATTTTCATGATCTCGTTTAGTAATGACAATTCATGTCAGATTCTTTTAATCACATGACCAATACTGGCAGTTATTCGCGATTCAATCTGACTAAAGTCATCTCCTATATATACGCCACGCTACATTAGCGTAGGAAGATCGTGTACTTTAGTCAGATTGTTCGCGATTATAACAAGAAAAAAACAACAACAACAAAAACATGAAGGAACGGACTTTGTACGAATCACTTTTGTAATCTAACACAAAGAAAATAATTGCAAATAATAAATGAATATTACGATTTAACGTGTATATTTTTTCATACATTTTCATCACCATATGAATAAAGTTGTATCAAACACATTTAATTCAGCTGTTCGAGTTCAACACACTATGCATATATTTAGAATACACGCGCGTGACGCGGAGTGATATAATTCGGCCTAAAAGTTATATGTATATATAACGTGTTAAATTAGAAAATATGTGATGGTAACTTATACGAAATCGGAAACAGCTGTTTGGGCATTGTGTCATATCCTGTTTATGATTAACGTATATATTACATAATATCTTGGCCTTTACAGACTGGTTGGAATTTATAATGCAGATGTAGCTTTTAACACATATAACTCTTTAAGAAAAAAATATGTATGTATATATCCTAGAGTGACCAGTTTCGACGCCCATAAGACATATTTGGCCTACGGACATTAATCTGGTGTTAAATCGGTAAATAAACAAGGTATTTGTTTTAAATGACCCGTTTTCGTGATACAGAAAATTGGGACCAATACTTTGGTAACAGATGCTTTGGTAAGTCCATTACACTTATACCGGCTGCAATATCATGCCATAGACATGTGGCATGATACCACACCCAGTCACATTATCCTGACACCGGGTCATCCAGTCCTGGAACAACCACCCTTACATGCTGAGCGCCAGTCAAGGGAGCTATACCAGTACCATTTTTATTAGACAGGCGACGGAGCCGAAGTCTTACCAAGCGGGTGGGGGTGGGGGAAAACAACAACATCAGCAAAAACAACAACAGGCATCACTGATTTGCATAATTACCGCAGCCATTTTAGCTGCACTGTGTCACTCATAGCAACAACAGATGGGTTGAAGGTCATGACTTCAGTAGGTATGCAACTTATGAATGGATTCAGGGCCAGGACTCTTATTCAGGATCATTGTGAAACCAATCAAAATACTCAAGGAACTGAGAGACTGTCGGCGGGGTTATCATGAAGCAAAGAGCAGTTTTACAGGTACTCAGAGTTGCAGGCAAACGTGTGGATTTTTTTACGTTATCATATGGCCTTTGCCTCAATATAGTTCATGTAAATCCTACCGACAGTAACTCAGTGCTTTGATTTATTACTTGCCGAGGATCGACCTCCCGATATATTAACACTTAAAAATAAACCACAATATAATTATTTGATTTAATACTGACTCCCTGTCTTACCGTGTAGGGTCAGTACCAAACCTAATAATTCAGTAATTTCATCGACGTCTTTTCCTAGTTATATTTTGTAACAAGCTTCATTTTAAAGGTGTATTAACGTCAATCATAAAAAAACAAACAACAACAAGGTAGCAAAGACGTCTTTTTTTTCATTTTTTTTCCATTGCAATATAATGTATCAAAAGCAAGCATTCAACAATGGATAGACACTGACAATTAAATTCAAATAAATAAGATATTCTAATGAATATAATTGTTAGACGCCATTTTGGTTCTACTGACTCTACGGGGTCACCACGCAACCGCCATTCGACCAATAAAAAGAGAAACAAAATTAATGCCGATGTCTGGTTTGCTCTGGTCATTGTAATGAATCTAATGTGAAGTACAGATGGTCTTTCCTAGTGTTGTACAATGATCCAAGGTGGGATACTATACAGTTCAGGAAGAAAAAGAAAACTGCGGTTTAAGGGTTTCAGTTGTTTTAATTAAGTAGTTTTTAAAAGGAAAAAAAGGAAAGCAGTTTTAGATGTTTTTAATTCAATAAGTCCACATGTGGTTATAGCTGTGCAGCAGTATAGATTATGTGTACATATATTTTAGTTGAGGAAGAAGTGCATAGAAATTACCATGGCAAAGAGAAAAGTTGCCGACACAGCAACAACAGTAAGAAATAAAACTGTAAAGTAAAACAAGTAAAACCCAAATAAAATCTTAGTTACTGGGTAACCCGTCTGTTATTGCAACCAGGCAAAAATCAGGACAATGTTTGTTTGTTGGGATTAACGCCCACCAGCAGTATTTCAGTCATTTGGATCCTCCGTGCATTCGGGGTTTTCCTCCACCTGTAATTAGCTATATGACTGAAATACTGTCGAAGCGACAGTAAACTCAAATAGTCAAGTGAAGTCGGTCATTTGGAGACGATGTCTACCTGAGACAGATATAGTACTGCCACACTGCAGTATCACGCCGTAGACATGTGGTATGATACCACACCCAGTCACATTATCCTGACACCGGGCCAACCAGTCCTGCAACTACCCTTATAAGATGAGTGCCAAGCAAGGGAGCAGGACAATATCAGGTGGTAATGAAGTTGGTACATTAATAAGTAAAGCCCCTATGGTAACGGTTTCACCGCGTGGGTTCGAATCCCGGCAGGGTCATTCGGATTTTCATGTGAGGAAGCCTTCCAGCTGGCTTGGTGCTTCCACCCGGATGCCTCCGTGCATTCGGGGTCTTCCTCCACCTGTAATAAGCTGGGCGTCGCTATATGACTGAAATACTGTCCAAACGACGGTAAACTCAAATAGACAAGTCAAGTTTTATGGCAACGGTTTGATTCACCAAGGCAACACGGTAACTGACATAATGGCATGTTTGCAAGACCATAGTCACATGTATATTAACCCTTACATTTCAGCCAGTCGCGGTACTATCATTTAGTGCCGAGGCTTATCACATGTGTCATTATCTTAGTATGTCGCCGATATGAACGGAACTAACAACAGTCTTACATGTCCACCGGTTCCAGTCATATAATACGGGGCAACTAGACCCGCTGATCCGTAATGCCACCTGGACTCAAATTGTCACCTGGTCTTTACAGCCCTTGTACTTTGAGCGCCGTGCAAGGGGGCTATATTAGCACTGCATTTTATAATTTTCATCTTGCAGTGGTAGATTTACCCAGGGACACTAGGGTGTGTATCCACCCCCATCACCCCTCTTCCCTAGTTGGTCAGCAAATGAAGGTAACTGGGGACAAATCAATTAATTAAACACCAAACATTTTGGTAAAATTAATCTTCACAGCTGTAGATAGAGTGACTTTAAAGCAAAATAATAATACAGTATGGTAAGACAACAGAGTGGCTCCGAGGATGAACACAATAAAACATAAAAATTATATAGAAACAATGTTTTATTTACAATGAACATATGTCCTTAATTAAAAAATGATATTTTTATTGTCAATCAACAATTTTAATCCAGCATTTACATACAATCTAGGACGGGTAAGATCTTTCTCTGATTATATCATACTGCCACTATAAGATATAATGCTTATTCATTTTAGTATTATCAAATAAGATATGCATATGTTAAAAAGAACTACCAGTATCCTAGTCATTATTGCTCCCTAGTTCCTAGACATTGTGTGTGTGGATAAAAATGTCAATAACATAGGAATATTTCTAATCTAATGCAGGTATTTAAAGCAGCTGGTTCACAGATGATCGGTAGAAATTCTAAAAAATAATTTTTTACTCTCTCTCTCATTAATGTTAGTAAAGTCTTTGTTTCCTGACAAATAAAATCGGAAAATGTAGGTCACAATGCACAGGAAAACGCTATTTTTGTATACGCAACTTCAACAAAATCGATTAAATTTAGAATAAAATATCCCTGAAAGAAATGTTCCACAACATGGCATCTTCACCAGTTCTGTGTAGCAATTTCTAAATTAAGCGCATGCAGAAGAAGTGAATGAAACTAAATCTAGGTTTTATCAGTCTTAATAAAGTTTCAATACCATCTGTGTCAGTAATGCCTGTGATGGGGAAAGCACTTTTTAAAAAAAAAATTTAACGATAACAGATGGTTGCATTGGGCGACATTGTGCCTGTAGATGGGTATTGATTGACGTAATACACATATATAGTTCTTAGTCAATGATCATCTGTGAACAAGCTGCTTTAAAAATGATTTTTTTTTTAGTTGAATAACACATTAACAAATACAAGGAATATAAACAATATCAAATCATTTTGTTTGCTATATTTTCCAATGCTTTTAATTTTTTTCTTCTGAGTATGTGGGGAGAATGTAAGAATGTTGTAAAATTAATGTGGATATAATATTTTCTTCTAGGACCAGTATTTTGTGTCTTGGAAGACTTTAGACAAGCACCCACTACCCCAAGATGTATTGACCTAAATATAGGAAAGAATATCCCTAGAGCAAAGTGCCATTTGCGATACATTGGCGACATCAAATAACACAATCATTTGACTTTAAGCCTTTCCCTCATATAGACTCATTTTGATGCACTCAATAGGTACCACATAAAGCCTGATCTGCAGAAAACCACAGTTAAACCTTAGCAAATTTAATTACAAAATCCTCATTTCCAGACCACTGAGGAGCAGCGAACAGCATAAAACCTGATCAGCCTGCGAGTTACTCTCAGGCTGATCTGGTTTTATGCTGTTCGCATAGGTCTTTTCATGGTTTTCTCTATGAGAAAATATAATATTTAAATTTTTTTTTGGAAACCCTTTTTTTGCAGCATACTAAATGGGCTTGTCTTGAAACATTTTTCTTTATGCACTGATATTCATGTAATAATATTTAAAAAAAATATGGTTTAATATATACAGAATATGAGATGTTCCAAAACTCACTGAATTCATATAGTATGATTTTTTTACTTTAGCTGTGATAATTAAATCAGATTAAGAATAAATTAGATACATGATTATTTCACTGATACATCAAATAAAGACATTTTTAATTAACATTTTAATTAAATATCAAGTACACTCCATTACAGATTAACCAAACAGTAACAATTTAATTAATAAACATAACTTTTATTGCCAGATTATTTTGTTACTTCAGTTCTTGCATATTACGCATGATAAAATGGCCGACATAATACTTGAATATCATCATAATATCATTGTAACTGGCACCAGGATTCAAACATAAAGAATACTGTTATACTATACCATTACAAAATTTAAAAAAAAAAAGTTCACGTTTCAGGTTGGAGGGTTTTGCAGCAAACTTCTAATGTAGTAAAATTATACTGGATCCAAAAGTGACAACATGAATCTGTGAAATCCTTTATGGACACCAAATTCTTGCAATATGTAAAAAGCTAACACTTCTACCTGTGAGTGTAAATAGGTTTACTTTACAAAATCTTTATATAGTTTAAATACATGTAACGTGATTAAAATTGTTGCCAACTTTTATTCAAATAAAATTATAAGGATCTTAATTACCAAATATGCAAGCATATTTACTTCCATGTTTAGCGTTTAGCACGATATCTCAGCCTATCAAAAATTTAAAAAAAAAAGGTGATAAAGTACAGTATCAAGTCATAAAAACACACCATAAACAAATTCTATTAAGAAAAAAAAATGTCCAGCAAAGAAATTTGTTCCTTGGAAGACAACTTTTTACTCCCTGACATACACATACGACAGTCTTTTCCTCACCTGACCTGATTATAAGATTAACAAATACATGTGTCAGCTGACATACTGGTAATATTTTACTTCTGAAGTTTTGTTAACAATAACAATATGACATGACAGTTTGGCAGCAAGATTCCTGCAAATAGAGAATAGATACTAACATACTTCACATATGTATAATCAAAATGCCCCACAATCAGATAATAACAATATTTTAAAGAGGTTCAAATAATTATTTTTTCTCATAATCAGAAAACAAGAGCGATGGTAAATACACACATCCTGCAATTTTATCAATTCAATGGCCATAACTCTAGAGTGTATGGGACTTTCATGCTAGTGTGATAATGTCCCAGTACACATTTTAACCAAGTCTGGCAAACATTGGATCACATTTTTAAGAGAGCATAGACACTCATAACTTTGCAATTCTTCTTTAATTCAAGGGCCATAATTCTGGCTGGCTATTAAACTTGATTGTGTTATTGCGTTAATACAAATTGTGAATATGATTCATGTTTTTCTGGTAAATCCATAATACGTCCAATCATATGACAGGCGTATAAAAATATCTTAGGCAGAAACTTAAATATGAGAGCAATCACTCAAAAGGATGAGTATCTTCGCCAACAGTATGTTTAGAAATGAATGGATACGTGACATGATATGATGGACGGGACACGTCTTGCATGATCCCAGTAAACACTTCAAACTTAATAAAGTACCGGGAAAACCTGGAAATGAGAGTGCCTGTAGAGGTAAGAGAGATCTAAAATTGATTGTTGAAATCTAGACTGAGAGCTGAGCCTGGCTGTACTATTGTTTATATTGGTCCAGTTTGCTGTACAAATATCTACACCGGGCAAGGGTTGTCATCAACTCTGTTGTGCCAGGAAGGTTCTTATCCTTTGGAGGAGCTCCTTCTTCACTGTGTCTGGCACCAAAGCTGTAAAGAAAACAGGCCTTTCAAATCATTGCGCCTTCTAAAATAAGACTATTACTAAACACAATTAATACCACCATATCCTACCTTGTCTTCATGAAATGTGAGAGAAAGATAGTGATGGTGACCAGACATGACAACCATGAGTCACATGTAGACCCCACTTTTGTGAGTAATAGATTTTAATTGCGGAATGTGTCAGAGGTGACTTTATCTTTTGGTAGGGAATCACCTGACTTTTGTGTATTGTGATATGGCGGATTGAAACCTTCAATTTAAACCCATTTTTCTTTTGTATTTTATCATCCATACTTACATATAATTAAATAACTGTCAAATTTTTGAGTGTTTGAACAAACTGTTAGGATTAAGATAAAAAAATAAGGTATGACTGATAACAATATTCCATTCCACATAGGCTGCGGCAGGTCTTGATCATAAGTATGAATGATATATATAAAATCCTGAAAAATGGGTCTGAATCGAAGGTTTCAATCTGCCATATTGTCAGTTCCCATTACCACAAAAGTCATGTGCTTCCCTGCTGTGTTTATTGATATATTTTGAGCAGATATTGGAAAGTAAACTGTTGTTGTTTGGTGTTTACCAACTCTGCATCAGCAGTGCAGTCCTATAGTGACACCCAGCTGAACACTTTACTTCATACAGACACATTTTGATGTATTGACAAACAGAGCAGACTCTGATCAGGGTCTCCTGTTCATTGTTTCATATACCATTTAAAGTTCAATAAATTAATACTCATGATACCATAATTTTCAGGGCTCACGCTGTCGGTCGCCAAAGGCACCAACTGCGACAAAAATATGAAACTGGCGCAAGATTTTTCTAATTGGCGAATGTGTTTGGTGCATACGAAGAAGAAATCATAAAAGTAGTACCGCGTTTGTTTAAGTTCCGTAATGCACAAAAATACAGGACGCTCTACACTGTATACTACTTGGCTCTACAATGACTTTGTTATAGTGACATTGATCAAACCCATGATTTTCCATTTATGGAGCAGAAACTTGAACCACTTGGCCACCATGGAGGCATTCAAATGCAAGAAATCTTAATATATTGTAATTTGTGAGGAAAGTTGAGTAAATACCAACTTACATACAATTCAAGGGTTTTATACAGACTTCTGTCTATTTATAAGGGTTCTTGAAGGCAGGCCTTTAAGTAAAATTAAGGCTGCTTAGTACAAGGGTTCTCTAATACAGGGTTTTTCAAGACTGGGCTGTAAAAATCCACTCGTCTGCTCGTATTTACGAGTGAATTTCACGGTCGGACGAGAATAATTTCCCTGAACACTCGTCCGACCGGCCAAGAAAGAAATGTTTCAGTAAAAAATGAATTTGATATTGTTACTATGGTTAATCGATATCATAAAACTCTTTACTTGATCAGGGGAGCTAAGTTTGACAAAATATCACCATAGGGATGCTCATTTTTTAGAAAGATCCGTAAGCAACAAAGCGTCCTACAGGACAAGTGACCTAAAAGAAAATTTTACACCCCTGCAAGACAGGGTTTTTCAAGATCAGATACCAAGCTAATTGTGATAAAAACATGGCCAACTTACCTCTGCCCCTTGGAGTTATTTCTGCCACTAGATCATCCACAGTGATATGTTCCAGACCTTTTTGTTTTACTACCTCTGCAAAAAAGAAAACAAATAACTTATTAGTGCCTACATTTCTGCTGTTGTTATCATATCCTCCCTTTCATTTTGTGACTTCTTTTTCAGGAGCTTCCCCTCTGAAAATTTCTTTAAATAATAGCTTTCTTTCTCAAAAATGAAGAAAACAGAGCATTTTCCATACAAAATATAGTATTAAGGCCCATCCCCATTACTTGGAAAACAAAAAATCCTGACACCGCATCAATTTTTTCACCATTATTTTTCTATCATGCTATTATAATAACAGGGTATTTATCACTTTCTGTATCATGCTGTTATAATAACAGGGGATTTATCACTTTCTGTATCATGCTATTATATTAACAGGGGATTTATCACTTTCTGTATCATGCTATTATATTATCAGGGGATTTATCACTTTCTGTATCTTGTTATTATATTAACAGGGGCTTTATCACTTTCTGTATCATGCTATTATATTAACAGGGGTATTTATCACTTTCTGTATCATGCTATTATATTAACAGGGGGATTTATCACTTTCTGTATCATGCTATTATATTAACAGGGGATTTATCACTTTCTGTATCATGCTATTATATTAACAGGGGTATTTATCACTTTCTGTATCATGCTATTATATTAACAGGGGTATTTATCACTTTCTGTATCATGCTATTATATTAACAGGTGTATTTATCACTTTCTGTATCTTGTTATTATATTAACAGGGGTATTTATCATTTTTGTGATAGCTCTATGCCATGTTGGGAGTTGTCTTTCTGCAATGCAAATAAAATCACAAAATGGTAATTGCCCCAGATATCAATGACCCTTAAATAGCAAAACCTGTGAACAAACCAACACAAGGAAAGCTGAAAACTGGTCTTTATCTGGAGATGGCTGCTACTTAGGGTAAAATTCTCAAGAATTCTGTGCTAGGGTTCTGGTAAATGTCTTCTGTTTACAGGGTGGCTCTTATTAATAGGTGACAGCTAATTGAGGTTAAAGTGTATTTTCTTTTTAAATAATCAAAGAGTGTGAAGACCAATATTTGAACATAAAATCATTTCAATACACTTTATTAACAGGTAACTGGTATTTGTATCTGTAAAACAAGAGGGCCATGATGGCCCTGGATCGCTCACCTGAGTACCATTGCTACAACTGATTACAAGGTTTTTAAACAGACAAGAATTCTGATATAACTCAATCTTAAACATTTTAGCCCTGACAATACTACACACCAAATATATAAGCATTGGGCCTTATGGTTTCAGAGGAGAAGACTTAGTGCGGGATCATTTATCTCCAAAGGGCCACCATTTTGAAAATCTTGATAATGAACCATTAGATGATGCTACATTCCAAATATCTAAGCTCTAGGCCTAATGGATTCATAGAAGAAGATTTTTAAAGATTTTCCTATATAACTCTATGTTAAACAAGTGACCCCTGGTGCGGGGGCATTTATCACCATAGGGTATGATTTGTACAATCTTGGTAATAAACCATAAGATGATGCTTCATACCAAATACCTAATCTCTAGGCCTTATGGATTCATAGAAGAAGATTTTTAAAGATTTTCCTATATAACTCTATGTAAAACAAGTGACCCCTGGTGCGGGGTCATTTATCACCATAGGGCTATGATTTGTACAATCTTGGTAATGAACCATAAGATGATGCTACATACCAAATATCTAAGCTCTAGGCCTTATGGATTCATAGAAGAAGATTTTTAAAGATTTTCCTATATAACTCTATGTAAAACAAGTGACCCCTGGTGCGGGGTCATTTATCATCGTAGGGCTATGATTTGTACAATCTTGGTAATGGCCCATAAGATGATGCTACATACCAAATATCTAAGCTCTAGGCCTAATGGATTCATAGAAGAAGATTTTTAAAGTTTTTTCTATATAACTCTATGTAAAACAAGTGACCCATGGTGCGCGGTCATTTATCACCACAGGGTCATGATTTGTACAATCTTGGTAATGAACCATAAGATGATGCTTCATACCAAATATCTAATCTCTAGGCCTTATGGATTCATAGAAGAAGATTTTTAAAGATTTTCCTATATAACTCTATGTAAAACAAGTGACCCCTGGTGCGGGGGCATTTATCACCGTAGGGCTATGATTTGTACAATCTTGGTAATGAACCATAAGATGATGCTACATACCAAATATCTAATCTCTAGGCCTTATGGATTCATAGAAGAAGATTTTTAAAGTTTTTCCTATATAACTCTATGTAAAACAAGTGACCCATGGTGCGGGTCATTTATCACCATAGGGTCATGATTTGAACAATCTTGGTAATGAACCATAAGATGATGCTACATACCAAATATCTAAGCTCTAGGCCTAATGGATTCATAGAAGAAGATTTTTAAAGTTTTTCCTATATAACTCTATGTAAAACAAGTGACCCATGGTGCGGGGTCATTTATCACCATAGGGTCATGATTTGTACAATCTTGGTAATGAACCATAAGATGATGCTTCATACCAAATATCTAATCTCTAGGCCTTATGGATTCATAGAAGAAGATTTTTAAACATTTTCCTATATAACTCTATGTAAAACAAGTGACCCCTGGTGCGGGGTCATTTATCACCATAGGGCTATGATTTGTACAATCTTGGTAATGAACCATAAGATGATGCTACATACCAAATATCTAAGCTCTAGGCCTAATGGATTCATAGAAGAAGATTTTTAAAGATTTTCCTATATAACTCTATGTAAAACAAGTGACCCCTGGTGCGGGGTCATTTATCATCGTAGGGCTATGATTTGTACAATCTTGGTAATGGCCCATAAGATGATGCTACATACCAAATATCTAAGCTCTAGGCCTTGCAGTTTTGCAGAAGAAGATTTTCAAAGTTTGCATTTTTAAAATCTATTTTTAGCTCCTGTGACCTACTTTTTTAACCAATCTGAATAATTTGTACAACTTTGATAGAGGGCATCATAAGGATGATTCCTGTGAAGTTTGGTCAAAATCCCTTCAGCGGTTCATGAGGAGATGTTGTTTAAAGCAAATTGTTGACGACGGACGGACGCACGCACGCACGCACGCACGGACGACGGACGACGGACAAAAGGCGATCACAATAGCTCACCATGAGCACGTTGTGCTCAGGTGAGCTAAAAACATAAGAACTTATGTAAACATCATTTTCATTGCTATCATTTACATAGTGTTTGTTAACCCTTTCCCTCATAGAGGATACCATGAAAAGACCTATGCGAACAGCATAAAACCAGATCAGCCTGCGAGTAACTCGCAGGCTGATCAGTTTTTATGCTGTTCGCTGTTCCTCAGTGGACTGGTTATGAGGATTTTACAATTAAATTTGGTAAGGTTTGAGTTTGGCTTTCTGCAGATCAGGCTTTATGTGGTACCTATTGAGTGCATCAAAATGAGTCTATATGAGGGAAAGGGTTAACCTTTTCAGTTTCTTTGTCCAGATAAAAACAAGGGTCAGGACTGCCCCAAAATACGCCCATCATAGTATGGGGACTCTCAGAAATAGCTCAGAGAAACAAGCTACTGTCCATAAATAAGCAAAATAATTCCAAAATCCCATTAGTTAATGAATGTTAATCATAAAAAAAACTGTTGATACATTTCCATTAATTAACTGCAAGATCTGACAACACCTCATAGGGTCTAAGGACTAGGGACAAGCAAATTTTCAAGTATGTTGTGTACATCAAGGGCCATAACTTCAAAGTCATTCACATGATAATGCTGGATATCGAACTCAGCCAAGATATTATGGCAATGCACATGTGTGGAAAGTTTGAAGAGGATTGGGCAAACAATATTGAAGTTAGAGCCCGGGACAATCACAATTTCAAGTATTTTGTGTACGTCAAGGGCCATAACTTCTAAGTCATTCACGCGATAATGCTGTATATTGAACTCATCCAAGATATTATGTCCATGCACATGTGTGGAAAGTCTGAAAAGGATTGGGTAAACGGTATTGAAGTTAGAGCCCGGACAATCACAATTTCAAGTATTTTGTGTACATCAAGGGCCATAACTTCAAAGTCATTCACGTGATAATGCTGGATATCGAACTCATCCGAGATATTATGGCCATGCACATGTTTGGAAAGTTTGAAAAGGATTGGGCAAACGGTATTGAAGTTAGAGCCCGGACAACAAATGTTCCACGCCCGCCCGACCACCCACCCGCCCGCCGTGAGTGTTCACATAATACGCCCCATCTTAAGATACGGTATAAAGTTGAACTGACAACAATGTTCACCTCTATTTAAAACTTCAAGCGACTATAATTTTATCAAGATCTTACTATTTAATTTCCGTGACGATGTCACAAACTGTTGTATTTTCTGAACACCTATTAAACTATTCATGTAGTGGTACATATGAGGACATTCAACTTTCCAAATCCTAGCATTATACCCCATTTGTTACTATGCCACATAAAATCTTCCGAAGAAATGATTGATCCAGGTCATTCGAAGAGTGGCTCCAATTTGAACCATTTATACTGTTGGCTACTCACAGTTCTTTTGAGACCAGTTCATTAGTTTATTAAGGCATAATCATAATGTCAATTCACTCATGCCATAAGAAAAGTATGAGACAGATACATGAGATAATAAAATCCATATCAATTATTCAATTAATGTTATAATCATACACATATAAACCCATACTACATATTAAAAATGCATGATGTTATTTTACAAGAATTTACACATTGCACTTAATATCATAAAAAAACATGTTGTTGTTGTTGTATTGGGGTTTACCGTCGCTGCGATAGTATTTCAATCGTATAGCGACGTCCAACTAATTACAGGTGGAGGAAGACCCCGAGTACACAGAGGTACCCGGGTTGAACCACCGACCTACCGCAAGCCGGCTGGAAGGCTTCCTCAAAAACATGTTGAATTGAGATATTTCTGGATATATCTGACATATTATTATATCTAGCACTTTGTAAAAATATACTTAAATCATGAGATACAATTTATGTTATACACTGAAACTTTCTTTTTGCAAAGGCAAGATATATGAATTTAGATAAGTTATTTCTGAGACTAGACAGAATACTCATTTTAGTCTGAACAGTTTTCAGGCCTTTTTCAAGGTCACTTATATTCAAACTCAATTAACCCTTTACTTCATGGACAAATGTTTTTTCTTGGTGAATATTAATTTTCATAACTTTATATATGGTATATGAAATAATGGGTTTTTCTTTGCAAAACAGACTGTAATATGAGCTACAATTTTGTATGAGCTGACTGCTGAGACCCTGATATGGGTCTAGTCTTTTTGCCAATGGATCAAAATGAATCTATATAAGGTGAAGAAGTGAAAACTCTTTTAAATCATGCAGAATTCCTAGACAATTTATTGAAGGGTCTCTTGTTTCTCAACTAAGGGGAAAATTTGCAATCCAAAAATATTTAGAAAAAGACCTGCTTTCCAGTGGAAATGAACTGAGTAATTGTATGTTTTAATGAATCATTTTTTAGGTGTCTACTGTACCTTTACAATACTGTTTGAGCTGGTCTCTCCATCCACATTCCACAAGTCGGGCTCTTAAAAGCTCCTTCAGTCTGAATAGACACAAAAAATACTGGTATGCCAAAAAAAAAAAAGAATAATATCCTGAAATGATAATTTCAAGACAACAACTTGTATTTTTTTTAATTAATTTTTTTATAATGATAAATCATGTTGTTTTGGAGATTGTTGTTGCCATAACAATATTTCAGACAATTACTGAAATATCAGCATCAATCAAGTGAAGAAAAAACCCAAGTACAAAGAAGAAAAAAATTATAAGGGGAGAACCAAAAACCTACAGTATGCCAGCTAGAATGCTTTTTAGAATGCTATGACCCCAAAGAACTTGGTATGTCAAGAGGATAGTGATAGCAAGTTATGCTCTATTAAAAATAGTGAAAATAAAATCAATACTTTCCATTGCAAGAATTTGAATAAGTACACAACAAATTTCAAATCATATAAAATGTTGATGATTTTTCCAGTATCAAATGGATTTTTCTTCAATCTATACATCTGACAAATTTTTATTCTCCTGTGTCTGAGCTCATATCCATTTGCAATGGCATCAATGGACAAGAGGGCAATAATATGTGATAGAAATATTAATGACATGATGACAAGTAAGATATTATCTTTCTTAGGAAATGAAAAAAAAACAACACATTATCATCATTACATCAGGGATCTTCTAGGGATGAGATTTGCTCTACTTATTGTATATTTGCTAAAGAGAAAAATGTAAACAAGTCTAGTAACACATAGGTTTTAAATCATAAATGTCTCACTACACATGGACAAGTTGTCACATTTCTGGCCAAATGAGATATTTTTTCTTATGATTTTCTTTTTAGACAGAATTATCCCTGTTACAAGATAATCAATAGTTGTACAACCTTTCTCTCTCTCCTGTTTCCACAAGTTTTTGATTAATTGTTGCTCTCATTTGCACATCTTTGTTCTTCCTTTCTTGTAAACTGAAATAAATTTAAAAGTACTTTTTCGTAATTATTTTTAAACAATCTCCTTCTGGTTTTCTCTTCTTTTTTTTTTTTGAACTTCAACTCAAACAGGCACAACTAGTTTTCAAACAATTCCTTGCTCTGTGTCCGAAATTACTTTGCAGCAATTTGCTCCATTTGGCTAATTGCTGAAATGTCTCCTGGTATGCATAGCCAAAGCACTGAATTATGTCAAACAACTTTTGAATGTTCAATTTCTATTAATTATTCATACAACATTTCAAACAAATTCATATGCAATTATATCAATATGCAAAGTTATCTTGGATTTGGTGATGGGACTATCCAGGTTTGGCCTGGGTGATTGTTTTAATGTTAATCATATAAATCAAGGCATACTACAAAGTGGTGAACCATAGATAAGCATGATTAGACTGAAAGCAATTTCAAATTTTCTTTTCATTATTAGTATCACTGCATCATTTTCAGTTGAATAAATGATGTGCCGCAAATGACCAGTACGTTGGATTATTTTTTCACAATATCTATACATTATTGATGATAGGTTTATGACCAGATCATAGGTATTTGATACTAACTTCAATAAATGTCTGTTAGGTTATATACTACTTTTATTGGATATATAGGGCCTATATAGAAATATTACTGTGTCCAGTACCTGTGGAATAGATTACAATTGGCCTATTCCACTGGGACTTTCCGTTGAGAATGAAAGGTGGGCGGAGCTAGATGCACAAAGAAAAAAGTTACTCAATGAAAGAGACATTTGCACTGATGTCACTTATATCAATAAAAAATTTTACAATGAAGTTAAAAACATAAAGATGTTAATAAGGATTTCTTTCACCGTGTCCACAGCGATAATTTATTAGTTTTTCTGTTACAGGGAACCCAACTAATCAAGCTAAATGATAAAATTGGTCATGAATGACATTCATTTCAAGACACGTGACATTATTCTATTTTTATCTAATAATATCTACACAGACAGTTTTCAAGTTTTGTCTAATGGAGAATGCTAAATTGTAAAATTTAGAACTTAGTGAGTTCTGTTTAGCAAACATATATGATGAGATGTTTGAATAAGTATATATTCTTTTCAAATATCGCTAATGTAAACTAGTTTTTAATCTTGAAAATAATTAAGAGATTATTAACGGTAAGTGCTTAATGCTCTTAAGTAACGAAAAGAGTCAACAACAGTTGAATATGCCCAATAATACAAGTGTGTTTAGCCTTTAGGGCGAACCACATGACCCTGTTATTCAGTCAAAAAATAAAATAAAAATAAAACATTGAACTCTATATTTATAAATATCCTCGAGTATGCAGTTCTGACACATCTAAGAAAAAAATCATGGTCTTTTTTTATTTAACATTAACTAGAAATATAATTTTTCTTTGTATGGCAAAACTAAGTCATTTATTCAGTCTTACATTGTTTTCAAGTGGCTGACATCTTTTTTTTTCAACGAAAAATCACTAGTGAGCATGTCTGTATAATTCAGTGAGGCTGACTTGAGAATACAATGAAACGACACATCAGATTGGTTTTTCATTTAATCATTGTAGCAGGTTTTTAAAAATTGAACTTTCGTGTCAGAAATAATATACGAGGAAATGTTGGTTTCACAAATTTTTTTTATTTCATTGTTTCACTAAAAATATGCCAGATGAGAAAAAGTACTTATTGAAAAGGAGGTTTTGCAGTTGTGTTGTATAAATTACACTAAATAATAGCCCTGCATCAATAACTCGCCACATTTTGGCTTTCTAATGCTAAAAGGGATGTTGACAAACAAAACTTGTAAGAATGTCACACGGAATCCATTTAATAAAAATTGAGTCAAAACAAAAAAGGCGTCGTAATAGTGGTGCGTCGGAATAGAGTACCGTACTGTAATACAGAGATGTCGATTTTTTTTCCCAACTGGGTCGTGTGGGCGAACAGACCTAGGACAGACCGTATTTATAAAAATAGAGTTTCTACTCAGGTTTAATTTAAATATCATTCAACATAACAAACAAAAAACTTATTGATATAAAAAAGAATTAACTTCACTCCAAAAGAATAATTGACTGTAAGGAAATATGTTTTGTTTCACTTACTCCGCCATTTTGAATTCCTGTACTTGTTTATATCCCGGGCCTTGTCAGTTTCCCGGTTTCTTTTATCACGTGATCGGAAACTCCTGCAGACGATGCCATCTTTGTCTGATAATATTTCAGAAAATTGACGTTTTTGAACTAAAATGGCTGATTGGTTACATTGTAACACATGTTTTACACAACCTGGTGATGGTAGAGGTTATTTTCTAACAAGCTGTGGTCACATTTATTGTGAGAAATGCGTTGACAGAGGTTGGAAAGAAAAATGTTTGCTTTGCGGAACCCAAAAGCCAAATGCGCTGAAACTGACAGCTAATTTGCCACCTGCTGTTGAGTCATACTTTTCAGATCCATCCAAAACAATGAAAAAAATTATTTCAGAAGCTAATCAAGGAATTGCTGTATCTGAATTCCAACATCATCAAAGAAAACGATATGTTTCATACCTACAAAAGCGTGTTTTACACCAGAAACAGACACTTGACAAATATGAAGCACAGTTTAAAGCAATGTCTTCAAATTATGAAAAAATCGAAAGAGAATATAAAAGTTACATGAAGAAAATGTTTATTTTAAAAGACTACTGAGTGAAAAAAGCCTGGGAAATCTCAGAAGTCCAATAGATAGACATAAGTCAGTTAATTCACCAGTTCAGTTATATTCATCTCCTTTTGGTGGAAGACATCAAAATATACATGAAAATAGCACCTTGCCATTTGGTTACAGAAAGTCGCCTGTTGATCGTATGGCTATTACATCGGGAAGGATTTCTGTACGTACCCCACCATCTGGAGGGAAAATTGGAGTGATAAGGCATGATTCACCATCACCTATGCAAGGCATTCCTAAAAAGACACCAAAATCAGTACCTCATCATATACCAATGTACGAGACACAAATTGAATCAACAGCATGACAAAATCCAGGAAAGTTCAACATTGTGCATATCTTTGAAAATGACAACATTTTAGAAAAGAAAAGGACCAGAGATGTAATAATAGCATATGAATATATATTTATGTCTGTTAATGTATGTTTGATGTCAGCCATGTGGTACTTAACAGATTTTGCAGTTTAATGTTATTCAAAAGAAAATGTTAATGAATCCTCAGGTTTCATTGTTGCCAGTTAGCTGGTTTCATTTGTTGATGTATCGTAATTTAATCTTGTTATAATATCTGTAAATAATTAAATATCTACATTTTCTACTCTGTTGGAATCTTTTTAATACAATTTTAAAAGTTGGTGCAATATTCAAGAAATATCTACAAGTTTAAGATTGTTTGAAATCAAAGTTCCATGTGTGTGCATGGCAGGGAAAAATCCATTGCTTCATTTACCATTGTAAGTTCAGAAAATTAATTTTCACCAAGTCATAATTTTGTACAAGAAAGATACTTTCATGGTAGGTATATTTATCACGGAGTACAGCAGAAATGATATTACTCTCACCCATTTCATCATGACAGCTCTTAAAGCAGATTTCTGCAAGTAACATGCAGGCTGGTCAGGTTTTAAGATGTTTGATACTCACTAGTACTTCTAAGATGAGAAGGTGACATCACAATGAAATATATCCAGAATGAACGTAGCTTTTGTCTTAACTAATTTTTTAATAGACTCACATTTTGTCTCCATATAAATGTTGCATCTACCAAGTCTACCTTGTAATTGAAGTTTATGCACACTTTATTTTTTACCCAGGGGATTACGACCAACAGCACTTCCATTTGTCCAGTCTTTGGGGTTGGAAGTGTTCTAGGTGTAAAAAATAGTTGCAGAAAGGGTTTGTTTAAGGTCCGTTACTTGCTTGAAATTGCAGTGAGAGTTTCCTGTCGCTCTGGATATAGAATCCTGCTAAGTCTAATTTCTGGGGTGGTCTCATCAAGCTTGAAAAGAAAATCTGTTATAGTTCTAGGTTTTGTTACAATAATCTGGATGATATAATAAAGACTGTGAAAACAATTAAAAACTTCCAACAATTTATTTTTTATTCAATGTGTAGCAGTAATAAAAACACCTATATAAACACTACATATACATTCTACTACAGCAAGTTTTGGACAACTGAAAGTTTATACCAAAAATATACACATCAACTGAACTTCATAATGCAAGATGATTGAATCTATGTACATAATAGAATATGAATGACGAAAAAAAGTATCAAGAAAGAATCAGAATACAAAGACTGATAAAGAAACAAGAAAGACAATTAAAATTACAACAATCTATGCCTACTTTGTACTTACACATGGCATTTGGATGAGACTGGGAATTAGTCTCAATATTACTAGTAGAAAATGAATCTCTGAAAACTTTTGCAACAATTAAAATCCAAATAACGTCTTGTTCAATTTAACAAGTTCAATTAATTACTGAAGTCCAACATGGTCAGATAAAAATTTTTCGTTCAGGCTGATCATGTTTTGTTTTTTAATGTGTCAAACTGTGTCACAAGGAAATGAAGATTATAGAAGGCCATAAAGTTTTAAAAGCAATCATAAATGCTAACAGCCTTTTTAAGTTTAGAACAGGTTTAATTAGAACCCAGTTTGATGTAAACCCACTGCTATCTGGTTATATATTTCACCAAAATTTTTTTTTTTAAATGTATTTAAAGGTACTGAATATCAAATGAAAGAACTCAGGATTCTAATCACATTTCATGTATAACAATTATTCATCAGGAGTTTTATTTCATATTTGAGATTAAAAGTGTAATATGATATCCAAAGAATAAATGTACAATTTGGACATCTCTACTTAAACACTGAATATATATCATTAACTACAATGCATCTGTCATAATATAATAGTACGTAAGAGATCTTGACAACTTATGAAGTATGAAGTATAAGGGATAACATGGATGATTGTAAAATTAACATAACAAAAATGATCATAATGGCATTAAATAAGACAATCAATATCAATTTAATTGTGTGACGAAACTTTTTTCTTGTCATGAGTGCTAGAAAAACTTTTCACTTATCACAATAAGAAAAGATAATAGTAACTTATGACCAATTGTTTCCAGACAGATATGGTGCATTTAAATGACAACAGGTGATGCACTATCTGTAAACTATAAGTAAACTTTAAAATACAAAAATGGAGCAAAATAAAGAATTATTAATTTCATATCGTTTTAAAAAATATCTTCTAAAATATCTTCTAATTTTCCCATATTTGGTGGTTTCCCAATTTGAAGAGAAGGGGCAATTAAAAAAACAACAACCTTACCATTTTGATCACTCAAGAAACCGCCACAAGAATATCAATTTGAACGCAAAATAGCATCAATAATTTTCATGCCTTTCAAACAATAAAAACTTGCATAATAAAGATGAAAATATTGATCATAAAATGGTATCAAAATACATTGATAATTCTAAGATCATGGCTAGTCCCTGGCAAATGTTCCAAGGTTTCAGCATTATATAATGTTTACATAAATTATGACCTCGATAATTTTTTTTCAACCAGTATACCAGATCACCCAGAAAGTAATCTAGTCTTAACCTCATTCATTTTTAAATATTTTGAAACCAATGAGTTAACAGTTTTAACCCTAATCAATTTAAAATCTCTTCAACTGATTAAGACAAACACTGGTCTCCAATGGTCTCAACATATTTTGTCAAATTTGTTAAGAAATCAAAAGGTAAAAAGCATAAAAAGAACTCCTTAATAGTTTTCCAAAAAGTATCTTGAGAATTTAAATGTTTTTAAGTGAAAATTCGTACACAAGAAGTAAGGATACACACACGAAATAAGGATAAACAAACTTATTTTAAGTTACTTGTAGCCAACAAGTTTTCCTGACAAAGAAGACTTGTTTAAACAGGGATAACTAAATGCGTTCATACTTGCCATTAAAAATATTCCAATTTTCTGTTAAGTATAGTGAGATTCGAAACAAAAACTGGACATGCAAGCATTTTCTTACTCACAAAATCAGTTAATAATTCAATTGAAAATTAATAATAATAATTATCTTGTCCTTTTTTGTTCAATGTATACACCATAATTTAGTACCCTTCATTTTAATAAGACTAGCTGACTACATTTCAAATAACAATCATCCTGAATTTTTTTTTTATTTCACAAAGATGACTTGAAAGGGCTATTTATCAAGTTGAATACAGTGAAGAGAATTTCTAAGCACAGCTTAAATCAATTTTTCAACTACCTGTGAAAGACAACATAATTGTATAATACCAAAAGTCATGTTACAGGTCCTGAAAACTATAACTTCCTACTGACAACTGATCTCTCTAGTAAGAGACATTTAAAGTAAGAAACTGTTAAAATCTTTATCACAATGTGTAAGTTAAACATAGAACACAAACAAAAATAATCAAAGGAAAACACAAAGTATGCATTTTCTTATAAGAAAAACAATCTCTAGTTTGCTACTGCCTCTAAGCTACAACAAAAAGTGTTAGATACAGAAATGAAAGGAGTGAGTTAGATACTGCATCCTAAGTAAGCCTCAATGTAGGTGCCTGGATCCACTAGCAACAAGCTTGTTTCCAGGTTTAAAAATTCTCCTTAGATCCATGGGACTCTAGTTTTGCGATAATTCTACCCTATGGACATTTGCAAAAACTTTTGAGCCCCAAACTGGAATTCTAGTATATTTTCAAATCTCATATCTGGCAATGCAATACCATAAATGTTCGGAAACATTTCGCCCATACAATCAATGGGGTATACACCTAAAACAGCTGCCTAGCAACTGTATGACAAATCAACATTGTCTTTGGCCTTTCAAACAAAGGAGACTGTTCCGTAAATTTGAATTTTTTTCGTATTACCCGCAGTTTTACTACCCTTGTAAGGGGATGCCTGTCGATTTTTCTATGACACTTTTTGCCCCATTATGTGTCTTAATCGCACAGCATCCAAAGGCCTTCCCTCTCCCGCAGGTAGGTACAATTTTAATCCACGACCTCAATGTGTATCATCAGTTTAAGGCCTTGACCTTCTATATCCCAGGTAGATATGTCATCATCATGTAATTATACACTTACTACACCTGCACAACCCATGACTTAACTTCCTCTGTCTTCCAATGACATGGATTTTCTATGGGCTACAATTAAAACAAGCCATCCACCATTTTCAAAATGGCTGCCTATTCACCACAGTGAGGCTGCACCAACGAAGCCTGTTTCACTCTTTTGTTCCATAACAGGTTAACAATAATCTACCCTATGCATTCAAATCATCTTGATACACACTTATTGCCAAATTTCACACTCTAGACCAACTGAAAGTGGTCTGAAAAGTGCTGTAGTTCTATTAGTAGAAAGAACTGTCAAGATTCAAATATGCCAGTACTAAAGGTATAAAAATCATTTTTGATTTTATATCTGGTTTGAGACTTTCTCAGGTTAATTTATGTACAAGTAACATAGAAGTTACATACAATAGAAGTACTATTAGATTAACAGTTATTAGTTTAAAAAATACAACAAGTATTTAATAAAAGTTATGATTCTATATTATATTCATTTACACTCATTCTAAACATGTTTTGGTAAAAATATCCTCCGTTTTCCTTTCTCTTTAGAGCAGTGATTTTATAAAGAAAATGTTTAATTATTTTCCCCATCTTTTAAAAATAATACTAATATAAAACAAATACCCATGACATAACTAATTTCTAAGTAAAAATATCAACAGAAACTAAAGTAGAATACACATGGATAACTCTGACTTAGATTATACATGCATGTTACGATTATACAGGCATGTACCTACATTCCAGTGTGTGTATTCGAATAAGGAAATACCTTTACATACATGCTCCCCAACCTGTGCATTTAAAACATCCTCAATAAAATATATACCAGTACTTCTAAAGTTTTCTATCATTTTTTGGACATGATATGAAAATATGAAGTAAAAAAAAATGATTAAGATGAAAGAAAAGAATAAAAATGAATTTCCAGAGCAAACTGATTATTTTCCCTT